>JALIRH010000072.1:1202500-1537930 GCA_023055505.1 Callipepla californica brunnescens | reverse complement strand
GGGGGTGAGGTGAGGAGGGGGTGGGGGGGCGGGATGGGGCTCCGGTGGGGTGAGGGGATGGGGGAAAGGAAGGGGGAGAAGAAGGGGAAAGGATGGGGGAGAGAAGGGGGGAATGGGGGGAGAAGGGGGGGAAAGGAATGGGGAGAGAAGGGGGGAATGGGGGGGAAAAGTGGTGGGGGGTGGGGGGAGAAGAGGGGGAAAGGAAGGGGGAGAGAAGGGGGGAATGGGGGGGAAAGGAAGAGGGGGAATGGGGGGGAAAAGGAGGGGGAGAATAGGGGGGAAAAGGAGGGGGAGAATGGGGGGGGAATGGGGGGAGAAGAGGGGGAAAGGAAGGGGGAGAGGAGAGGGGGAATGAGGGGGGAGTGGAGGGGGGGGAATGGGGAAAGGAAGGGGGGGAATGGGGAAAGGAAGGGGGGAATGGGGGGGTAATAGGGAAAGGAAGGGGGGGAATGGGGTGTGTGTGTGTGCTGGGAGGGGTGTCAGAGCAGGAAGGGACGGGGACAGGTTGGGCACGCCGTGTGGGGATGGGCAGAGGTCGGGGGTGACATCGCTCGGGATTGCCAGGGGACCGAGGGCAGAGCTGGGGACCCCACGGGACGGCCGAGCGGGGATGGAGGGGCTGAGATGTGGAAAATGGGGCCGTGGAGGAGCGGGGCACCCTCCGTGAGCCTTTGTGTTGGTGGGGTTTGTTTTCAGCCCTTGGGAAGGGAAAGGCGTTCTCCTGGCGCAGGCTGTGGCAGGAGGCCGCGTGGGGTTGGCGCGAGTGGGGGACATCGTGGGCACAAAGGAGCAGCGGGGCTGTGTCGATCCTCGTGTCACTGTGTGATCCCGAGCATCAGCCCTGACACAGCCTTCACAACAGGTTCTGTGCCGGGTTTCATTCTGTTTGATATCAAATTTCCCCTCTTCCCCCCCCCCCCCCCCCCCCACGAGGAGCTCTGAGGTCGCGCATCCGTTCGGTGCTGAGCGCTGTGGATGCGCAGAAGGAGCTTTTCTCCGTCCTCTCCCAGACAAAGGCGTTGTGGTAGGAAACAGAGAGAACCCCCAGGTGGTTCTGTTGATGTTTTAATCCAAATAGGATCGTGGCTGCGGCGGTCCGTTTGTTTCCGTGCTAAATAGAGATGGAGGGCACATTTTTTTTGGAGGGGGGAGGGATGCCAATGATGAGGACGTCTTTAGGGTCACGTTTAGCTGGGCTCGACGGCATCGACTGCGTTATCTCAGGGCCAGGAGAGCAAAGAGTGATTCATCCACCCCAGAGGTGCTGAGGGACGTGGGTTGGAGGGAGCTGGTGGGTGGAAGGTTGGACTGGACGGGCTGGGAGGTCTTCTGCAGCCGTGGTGATGCTGTGACTCCAGCTTTGGTTCTGGGAGGTACGAGCGCTGGTTGGGCCCCGTTGCCCCATCTCCACTCTTCTTAACTGAACGTTAATGTTTCTTGGAAAGATTCTGCCCACTGAACGATGCGGATGGAATCACAGAATCACTCAGGTTGGAAAAGACCTCAAAGATCATCGAGTCCAACCACAACCCAGCCATACTGCCCTCACTCCAGCACCCTCTGCTAAACCATGGCCCTGAGCACCACATCCAAATGGATTTCAACACACCCAGGGATGGTGACTGCACCACCTCCCTGCGGAGCCCATCCCAGTGCTTAACGACCCTTTCTGTACAGAAGTGGTTCCTGATCTCCCACCTAAACTTACCCTGGTGCAATTTGAGGCCATCTCCCCTCGTCCTGTCACTGTCACTGTGAGCAGAGCCCAACCCCGCTCTCACTGTGAGCACCTTTCAGATATTGGAAGAGAGCACTGAGGTCTCCCCTCAGCCTCCTCTTCCCCACACCAACCAGCCCCAGCTCCTTCAGTCTCTCCTCGTAGGGCACACTCTCCAAGCCCTTCACAGCCTCGCTGCCCTTCTTTGGAGCTGCTCCAGCACCTCCATGTCCTTTCTGTGCTGAGGAGCACAGCACTCGAGGTGAGGCCTCACCAGTGCCGAGCACAGGGGCAGGATGACTTCCCAGTGCTGCTCACCACCCCCATTCCTGATCCTCCTGATTCTTGGCCACCTGGGCACACTGCTGGCTCACATTCAGCCCACTGTCCATCAGCACAGCATGGCTTGATGCCTGTAGGGTATGGAATAACATGTCCTGGAGGCCCTTTTGGCTTTTAGGTGGTAATGATCCAGCTGTGCAAGGCAGTGAGAAGCCTGCATTGCAGCAGGTGAGCTACAGAGGGGCTTTTACCATTTGTCTTTGCAGCTGAGCTTTGGTAGCCCTGAGAGGAAAGGTGGGAAGGAAGGTAATACTGCCCTCTGTGCTTCCAAAGCATTTCCCGGGCAGGTGGAAGCCCCAGGGAGAAGCACTTCTGTTAGAGGCCTGGCGTTATCAGTGAGGTTACAATCGAGTTGTGTCTGTTGTTACCTGCTCTGTCACTTTCAGTTTGGTGCCCGAGCGCAGACAGCCCCCACTGCAGGTTTGTGTTCGGTCCTCTGCTCTTGCTGAGGTTTGGGGGCAGCGCTTGTGGGGTTGGCATTGGAGTTTGACTTCGGCAGTGGAGCTCAGGGCTGGAGCTCACCAGGTGCTGGGGTTGGGAGCTGCAGCGTGAGCGTGGCTCTGCTTTGTGCAAAACTGAAGTTCAGAGCAGAGGTAGAGGACAGGCGGAGACCTTTGTGCCTCTGGAGCTTCGAAACCGTCGCTGTTCCACTTGTAAAGCGCTGCTCGTTCCTAGTATCAGACGATTGGGACCAGGAGCTGATGAGGCTGTCGGAAGGGAAATGCAATTTTAGATCTTCCTTTCTGAGCTCCCTCTTCCCTCCAGTCTGGATTACGGCCCTCATTTGTCTCCTAGTCATGCTTTTGGGGCTTGATTGGTTCCTCAGAGGCTCTGATTTCCTTTGCAGTGCCAGTGCTCTGAGTCCTCTGTGTTTCCTCCTCACCCCCCCCGTCGCTCTCTTTGCAGAGCTGATGCTCTCAGCAGCACCTCGGCTCTCCCTGTGGTGGGGCAGTCAACGCTGGGATGCTTTGGATGCTGCAGCACTGCTTCCCTGGCTCCGTGGACTGGATTGAGCGGGGGGAGAACACAGCAGTGTGCCAGCGTCCTCCTGCAGGTGTTGGTGTGACAGGGGAAGCATCCCCGTGGCACTGTGTGCTGGGGGAGGAGGGATCTGGTGCTGTGTGTGGCACACGAAGCAAGGTAAGGATGGACAGATGGGATGGGAGAAGTGCTGTTGCTTCCAGTGGTGTTTGTTCAGGAGGAGGTGGATGGTGGTTTTTTTGGGGCACTGAATCCCTCGTGGTGTTGGATGAGCAGGTGAGGGTTCGGGTTTGGTGGAAGCCAGCCACCTCGCTGCCTTTGCCTGTTGGCAGTCTTCAACTCTTTGAATTAAAACCGTCGGCTTCATCTGTCCCTGCTGAGTCCAACACCAGCGTTGTTTCCCTGTGACTGCTGCCTGTCAGGTGCGTGCAGTCAAGGTGGCTTCACCTCCACGCTCCTTCAGTTAACCTGAAGCACCCTGAGCCTGTTTTTTCTGTTGGCTACGAAGGGAAATGTTGATTTACCCAGATCCGTGTCAGCCTGATTCCTCCTGGAGGTGAGGACGATGGCTCTGTGCTACCAATCCTCCGAGGGCCTTAACAGGAGAACGTGGGGCTCTGTGGGGAGGAGAGGGGGACGTGGGAGGTGAATGATGCCCTTGTGGAACAGTCGGTGGGAGAGAACGCCTTGTCGGTCTCGTTGATTTTGGGCACGAGTTCTGAGTTAGGGTTCATTCTGCTCCACCCATGGCAGTCCCCAGCGTGTCCCTAAAGCCCCATCCAGGGCGGGCTCTGCTCCGAAGATCTGCAGAGCATTTGCATCCCAGGGAATGGGATGGCATGGCTGCTCACGTTGGTCACGGAGAAGACCCCGTGCCGTGCTGGGGTGTGGGTTTGCATTCAGCCCTGCTTTCTCCTTTCCCTCTCCTTGAGGTCACCTGGAGAGCTGGAAATGGGAAATAAAGAGAAATAGGGCTTTATGGTTGCTTTCATGTGATAACTTTCTCGATAGAAAAACGTGACATCAGAGTGTGTTTGTGGGCTGAGCATTTTGTGGGTTAGAGATTTGGGAGGATTACTGAACTGGGTATTTCATGAGCGAAAACATACACAGCTGGCAAGGAAAGAAGAGATGCCATCGTGCCCACCGGGCACGTCTGATTCTTTGATAAAATGGATGCAGACTGCAGCACGAGTCAAAGCAGACCGTAACATCTTGGATTTCTCGGTCTTCTTTCTTGCTTATTTGAGCTTCATCAGAAAGATCTGGCTTCTTTTAGGGCGTCAGACTCTTCTGTGTCAGGACTCAGAGCACGGGGTCTGGGCTTCAGGACCTCCTGGATGCCGAGCTGTGCACCCTGGGCTGGGAGCTGCTGTGGCAGGGGGTTGGACTCCACGATCTCTGGAGGAAGGAGGTGGTGTGGTGTGGGCTGGTGGCTGCTGAAACCCACGCAGGGGACTCAGCTGAAGGCTGAACGTCTGTGGTACTTTCACTGCCATAGCACAGCGATGTGAGCTGTGGGGCGGGCTCTGCTCGGCGTTGGTTTCCTCTGTGGTAGCAGCTGTGGGCTCTGCGGATGGATGTGGCCTCGTATTTCTTCTCATGGGAGCTTCAGCTTTTTGTTCTTAATTCCTGTGTGTCGAGCTCGGCTCTGGTTCGGTTGAACGTAGCTGATGGTTGGAGTTAGCAGCAAGGGGCAATGCCTTGATCTGCTTTGAGCTCTGCGGGTGCTGTTGGAGCACGACGGCGGCGTTACATCGAGCTTCTGCAGCTTGTGAATCAGAGCTCTCATTTCTGGAACTTCTGAAGGTGAGATGTAAAACTCGAGGAGCTCCTGGCTGCGTTGGGGTTGCGCTTTGTTCAGCTCCTCTCTTTCCCAGGAGGAGGTGACAGAGGAAGGTGCCCACAGACCCAAGCAGCTGTGGGTCAGAGAGCTGCACGGGGCTGTGCAGGCCTTCATCACTGGTTCACTTTTCCCTTCCCTTGTCCAGAGCTGATGTGTGCCTGAGCTGTCATGACCCGAGACATCTTTCTGCCCAATTCTGACGTTCTGTTACAAATGCTCATCTTCATTTTCTTCCACATTCCAGAAGAGGCTGAAGAGGAACCCCCGGGGTCTCAGAAGTCAGAGGACTCTTAGTGCCTTCCTGTGCCTCCAAGGCCCCTTTCATTGCAACGTGGAGAGCTCAGCTGACCCTGCAGCCCCTTCTCCCCTCGAGTCGAGGAGCTGTATCTCCAGAGCATCCCTGACATGTGTTTCTCTAACTCTTCCCGAAAACATTTCAGCTTAGAAGGTGCCTCTGTAGGTAGATGGCAGTTGTTGTTTGGCTGCTAATTTAGCTAAAAGCTTTTCCAATGTCTTCACTTGCCAATATTTCTCTGGCAGATTGAGATACCTTGCTCCTGAGGATGTGCAGAGTAACCTGAGTCTGTCATCACCGGTGGGAGCGATGCTGGAGGAAGCTTTCCCCCTTCTGGGCTGAAGGAAGTCCTTTAGTCTGTTCTCATGGATCGTATTTTCTCAACCTCTTCTTGCTTCTGTTGCTTTGCTCTGTGTTGTGGTTCCTTCACTCTGTGCAGTGTAGTGCAGCCTGGTCACCATTGTAGGAAGTGAACTCATGCTCTTTGCCACCCATTGCTATTAAAACAAAGTGAGGTGCCCCTTTCCTTTTCTGCCAAATCCACGATACTGTTGACTTGATCAGTGCTGTGTATAGTGCTGTATTCAGCGTTGGGCACCTCAGCACAGAAAGGACATGGAGGTGCTGGAGCAGCTCCAAAGAAGGGCAGCGAGGCTGTGAAGGGCTTGGAGAGTGTGCCCTACGAGGAGAGACTGAAGGAGCTGGGGCTGGTTGGTGTGGGGAAGAGGAGGCTGAGGGGAGACCTCAGTGCTCTCTTCCAATATCTGAAAGGTGCTCACAGTGAGAGCGGGGTTGGGCTCTGCTCACAGTGACAGTGACAGGACGAGGGGAGATGGCCTCAAATTGCACCAGGGTAAGTTTAGGTGGGAGATCAGGAACCACTTCTGTACAGAAAGGGTCGTTAAGCACTGGGATGGGCTCCGCAGGGAGGTGGTGCAGTCACCATCCCTGGGTGTGTTGAAATCCATTTGGATGTGGTGCTCAGGGCCATGGTTTAGCAGAGGGTGCTGGAGTGAGGGCAGTATGGTTGGGTCGTGGTTGGACTCGATGATCTTTGAGGTCTTCTCCAACCTCAGTGACTCTGTGATTCCATGACTTACAGTAAGCAGTGATGCAGAGTACCCGAACATTACTCTGTGGCCCTGCAGCCTCACTGCTCTCCAGCTGCTCCACGTAACAGTTCCTCAAGTATCCTTCCCTTGATCGCAAGGAGAGCTCCATCCCTCATTTGTTGTCAAAGCTTTTCAGGGCTCCTCTCTGTAGCCGTCTCCTCTTTGATCCCAAAAGCACTTTGAAAGTTTGCCATTGACTTGAAGTGGACCATCTCCATGCAGATGCCTGAGCTTTTCCTCCGCCAGCTTATATTTGTGGAAGATCAGCATCTTTGAAGCGGCGCCTGTTTTCATTACGTTGATCTCTCATTAAGACGGTCGCTGAGAAATAAGAAACGTCATCCCAGTTCAAATCAGTTATTTAAATGAGGGCGTTCTGAAGCCGTGATTGAATTAGCAGGCCTATGTGGAGGTGCAAGCCTGTCCTTCTCAACTGTGAACTGGAGAAGAGCTTCTCTCCAGCGCTTGCCACAGCTTTACTGGCCATAGTGAGGCCCATTTTGATTCTTCTTGACGTGACCATGTGGTGTTACTCCTGATGAGGCTCTGTACCCCTCCTGCCTCCTCCACACCCCCCCCACATCTCCCTCAGCCCCATTTGTGCCCGTGGAGTCACGTACTGGAGCCTGTTTCCCAGCTTCTCCCACCGTGACACGCTGAGTTCCCTCTGGGAGCCCCCAGAGCCCATTTTCTCTGTGTTACTGATGCCCGGAGCAGAGCTGAACCTCTCTTCCACTTTTTGCCTGTACTTTGCAGCCCCCGCTTCTCTTTCTCACCTGAATGCTGCAGGACTGATGATTTTAAAGTCAAGTCACGGCCTCATCTCAGCAGGTTTGTTTTGTCTTTCTGCTAGTGGGAATTTCATTTCTTCCTGCTTGCTATTCAGACTCTTCGCATCTATATATAGCATCAGAAAACTCATTTTCTTCCCAGACCCTCTTGTCTGACTTCGAACTTCATTTATCCTTCCGTGTCCTTCTCTCCTGTTTGCCTTATTCCTTTCCTGGATGCATCAGCACTTTCCTCTGGGAAGGTGTCTTTCTCGTTGGGAAGATGCTGGCTCTGCACTTAATGATCTCTGCTCCCTGCGGAATACTTCCACTGCTCAAACCCAAATACTCTCAGCAGCAGCAGGAGCTGCCGTCGTGCATGAGAACAAGACAGACTCCTGCCTGCTCCTACCAGATCCTGCTAGGTTTCTCTTGGCACGCTCCAGCTGAAGCATGGGGAAGAAAAAAGCCTGGCATGGTACCCTGCGGAGCCTGCCAAACCTTGACTTAGACTTTCCTTTTCAGTTCTTCTCCAGGATCCTTGCAGTGCTTTTTTTTTTTTTTGTCTGCTCCGTTCCAGCTGATGAAGAGAGCTGCTCTTCCCCATTCTTTTGGCCACCACGATTAACCAGTGTTTGTGGTCCTCTCTGGAAGGAGGCAGGTATTTTTGGAGGTGGCCCTGCTGCCTGTTGGCAGAGGCTAGTCGTTCAGAGCTCAGCCTAGATCAAACAGCACGAGATGATTTTCCTCAGCATCCCAAGGTCGTTTTTTCCTGCCAGCGCCAAACACACGCACGTACACGCACAGTTTGTCTGTGACTGACAGCATGGCTGTTTCCCTGGCTGTCCTTGGCTTCCTCGTGCTTTCCCAACACTCTTTGGTGATGGTTGTGGCTCCCAGATTGGAAGAGATCACCGACCCCACGCAGCACCCCAAACCCTATGGCTCAGAGTGGTGCTCACTGCCTTCTGGGGCACGGCCTTTCCCTCAGCTCCAACTGACCCTCATCTGACACAGCCCCATGCTGGTAAATCCTCAGGGTTTTTTTGCTGTAGCCTGTATTCTGCTAGTGTTGCATGAAAGTAGAGTTAGACCAGAGTCCAGTTCTTTCCACGTGCATGATCTCTCTCTACTCTGCAAGCTGCATGAGCAGTGGATCTCCTCCCCCTTTGAGAAAGGGTACAGTGCTGCCCAAATGGAACAGGAGAAAAATGGAACGCTGGATGATGCCCTGATTCCCACGGTGATGGCTTCACTCCTCCTCCAGCACTCAAAACCTGGCTGTCAATCTACAGCAACCCCAAGGGAGGTGGGAGTAGGTCTTTGGTCCCAGGTAGCAGCGATAGGATGAGAGGTGATGGCCTCAGGTTGCTTCAGGAGATTGTCAGCTTGGATATTAGGAGCACTTTCCTCTCCAAAAGAGCGGTGGTGGCACAGCTGCCCAGGGAGGGGTGGAGGGGGATCAGGAACCGTGGGGATGTGGCACCGAGGGATGTGGTCAGTGGGGCTGTGTTGGGGTTGGGGATCTTGGAGGTCCTTTCCATAATTCCCTGTGGAGTCCTCCTTTCAGATTTGCACGGATTTTAAGCAGCACCAGATGCACTCCTGCATGCGCCCGATGTCAGTGCTGCAGAGGCCGCTCCGCTGTCTCCCCCATTTCGCTTTGCAATTCAGGCTGGTGCCTTTGATCTGTGAAGCTCTCGATTTGGATCTTATCTTCTCAGAGACCTCTTTCCCTGGATGGTGCTGGCAGCCAGGATTAGCGGGGCTTTGCTTTGCCGGCAATCTTGTTTTTCAATCTGAGAGAGTTTTCTCCTGGGGTAGAGGTGGTGCTGATGCTGGAATACATTTCTCTCGGCGTTATCGGGGCTTCCTGGCTATCAAGATAAGCTGCAGGGCTTATGGATCACTGGAGGCAGCTGGAGGAAGCAGCGTGTGTGTGTAGTGGTTTCAGGCTTTATCTGACCTTCCCGTGATTTTACCTTTTTGTTATCCTTCCGTATTCCTTGCTCTGTGTGTGGATTTCTATTCACCAAAAGGCAGAGGTATAAAAACAAGGGATAACTGTTGTGTATTCTCTGGTCTTTGGTGTCCTCGTGCCCTCCTGAGGTGCTGGCACAGCACGAGGGCATGGGCTGGCCCGAAGGAGGGCAGGATGGGCTCAGGCCAACTGGGTTGGTTCTCTTCTAAGAGATCGCTGCCTTCAGAATGGCTAACTTGAAATATAACATAAAAAGATGCTGGAAGGTCTCGAAGGACCAACGTGGCAGCGCACATCTTTGTAATTCCTTCACTGTCAGAGTTAATCAGCGCAAACTTCACGTGTATCAGCCCGTGTGGGTGCTGAGGTCACATCTGCTGGACGGAGTTGTGTCCAGTGCTGTTGCTTCTGCTGGTGTTATATCCATGGGAAGAGAAGCGAAAAACATTGGCACCCTGTGGATGCCGAGTACTCATTTCCCTGTGTATGGGAACTGTTGGATCATGTCCTGAAGCACTGAGTGATCCCCTGAGGTGAGCACTGAGGCAGCCATGGGAGCACAGGTGAAGGCAATGCACCTGTGTGACCAGGAGGGGTGGAGCCCGAATCCATCTCTCCTATAGACCTCATTCATCTGTGTGACCAGAAGGGGTGGAGTCTGAGTCCACCTCTCCCAGACCCCATTTAACGGCTGACCACCACTGGGAAAGGATCTCTTTCTGGAGATTGCTCCTTTGGAGTTTCCCACTGTGAGCCTGGGACGTGGGTGAGCATTTCTCTTTATTTTGACTGCCCCATTTCCATCTCTGTAATCTTTGTAATTACACCACCTATAAAATATCTCAGCTAACAATGCCATTTGGTATTATTCATTTTGTTAGCTTCACACATTATACCCTGCTAGTTGTAATGCTGCCTGAAGAGCTGGCTGGTGGCTGCTGCACCTGCTGGTGTCTTGGTTCTGGATGGAACCAACTGGAGGTGCCTTGTTGTGCTTCCACGCCTTGTGAGCTCGTGTTTGGATCCTGTGGCCAAGGAGAAGGGAGGGAAGGTGATGGCATGGAGTTGGGTTTGGGTTTGGAAATGGAAAGAGCATTGCCTTGGGACGGAATGCCGTGCAGAGGGACATGGATGGGCTGAGCAGTGCGCCCTGGAGAACCTCATGAGGTTCAGCAAAACCAGTGCAGAGTCTGTGTCCCTCTGTCTGAGCACCCAATGGAGCTGTGGCTGTCCCTGTTCATCACAGGACTCGGTGGCCTTTCAGCATCCCTTCCAGCTCAGTGACTGTGATAGGAGGAGCAGGGACGGTGTTGGACACCAGCTATGATTCTGTGGTCTTCCAGCAGGACAACCCCAACACCTTTCCCCTGTTTTTCTCTCCCCAAAAAGAGGGAATGGAAGGACCACTCTGGTTAGTAGAAAGGGAGGGAAGAATGGCCTGACAATTAAATTGACTTAACGTGTGTTCCTAAAATGAAACCTGGCTGCTTTGCTGGGAGGCGAGTTGTTTCTGCAGAGCTTTTTGGGTTGAGATCTTGTAATGGGAATGTCCATTTTAAGATTACCGGGGAACGTCTGTAATCTTTTCCTGGTACTTAGGGTGGGAATCTGTTCTCACTGGAGCAGGATTCTGGGAGCTGGGCTTCCTCCCAGCGCCGTGACAGCGAGCAGTGAGAGGTTGTGAATAACAGCACTGCACATCCATCTCAGGTGGCCTGAATACAGCAAGAAGCAGGAGAAGAGCTGATCCCGGGCAGCACCTGAAGAAACAGAGGCTCTTCTGGAGATTCATACCTTCCTAAGTACCCCCATCCTTGGGGACATTGGTCCTGGCTTCTCCTTTTGGGGTTTCATGATGTCTCATAGAGGAATAAAATAGCCCCTGTTGCTGCAGATAGCACTCGAGAGTGCTTTCGTATGCATAACCAGCCCCGATGGTTTCTTCTTGGTTTGGTCCATTGCTGTGTTTATACAAAAGCAATTAGAGCTAGGAAGCGATGGCAGAATGTTCTGGGATAACCCAGGGAGGTTGGATAACTGGAAGCCTTAAAATAGGGTTTGGAGACGGCTGCATCCCTGTGATTTCAGGATGGGAGCAGCACGCCTTGCTTTTAAAACCAGTTCTGTTTTCCCCTGGGCCTGGCAAGTCAGGCTCAGCATTGCTGGGAATGCTGCAGTTCTTCTCTTTAGGAGCTGTGGGTGCTCTGTGTTTTTGCTCTCATTTTTTGCAGTTGATAGGAGAGCCAGTGCAGTGAACTGAAGGTGGAGTTCAGGTTGGATGTAAGGAACCACTTCTGTACAGAAGGGGTTGTTAAGCACTGGGATGGGCTCCGCAGGGAGGTGGTGCAGTCACCATCCCTGGGTGTGTTGAAATCCTTTTGGATGTGGTGCTCAGGGCCATGGTTTAGCAGAGGGCTGTTGGAGTGAGGGCAGTATGGCTGGGTCGTGGTTGGACTCGATGGTTATGCAGGGTTATGCTGTTGTCAGATATTGGGGTCAGGTTGTTGGCACGTGGGTGATGCTTCAGGGCTTGGGATGGGTTTATGGTGAAGCTGGGATCTCATCAAGCTCTTTAAGTCGATGCATCTCTCGGCTTTTGGGCAGAGGGAAGGAATTGCAGGGCAGCACCAGGCCCTGTTAACCTGTGACTTACAGAGAAATGGTGTTTGGAGGTGATGCAGCTTGCTAATTGAAACGTTTGTTTTTACCTAATGGGCCGAGCTGTGCATTAGAATTACCATCTTACTCTAATTAAAACATTCATGTACACGGGGGCACTCTGGGAAGGGCAGGCCTTGGCTCTCCACTCACGTTAGCAGCGAGCTGAAGGTGAGCACTGAAAATACTGCAGGGCACATCACCCCTAATGGGAATGGTGTAATGCTCAGAGTTAAGGGTAACAGCATCATGTTTGGTTACAGAGGGGGATGTCTGAGACCTGTGGGGTTGGGGATTGGACTCACTGATCTCTAGAGGTCCCTTCCAACCCCTACAGTTCCGAGTGATTCTGTATGATGTGGGAGGAGGGTTGGGTTGTGATGATGGGTGGTGGATTCTTCTGCCCCAGAGTGATCCCAGACCTGTTCTGGTCGTTGATCCCAAACCCTTCTCAAAGCACTTCTCAGAGAACAGAGCACGTGCATTGGTGAGCTTTGTCTGCATGAACAGCTGCCCCGTTCTTTCTGCTTTGAGTGATATTGGAAGTGATCTAAGAATACCTTAGCTGTATTGTCAAGGGAGTCAGCCCTAAATAAATCATAGGGAAGATGAGATCCTAGCGAGCAAGCTGAATGGGTTTGACCTGTTTTCTTGTCAGTCATGAGATGGATGAAGGAAAAATCGTTGGGCTCAGGGACTTCTTTGTACCAGAACTTTGGGGAAGTGAAAAAGAGCAGCTAAGGTAAGAGAGCAGTAGGGTTTGGGGAAGAGCCTCTGCAATGAAAGAAGTTGGTGTGGAAGGTTTCACAGCTCTGTCTTCTGTACCTCTGCTTATCCAGAGGAATCTGCTACAGGGGACTTGCAGTAGAACCCAGATACTTGCTTTGTTTTTCTTTTTAATCCAATAAACAGATCTCGGAGGCATTGGTTTTGAAGACCAGCACCTTACAGTGGTGTAAAGATGTGAGCTCCTAGAAAGCTGGGGAAAAAATAGAGCTGAGGGAGTGGGGTGGTGGTCATCACAGGGCTGGGCTGTGTGAGGAGCCCTGGAGCAAGGCAAGTGGAAGTCGCTCTGTGCTGCCCATCCTTCCCCTCTCTGCTGAGAGTGGCAGTTCATGCCCACGTTTGCTCCTCAGGTGGGGATTTAGAAGTTCGTTTCCGTGCTTCATTCTCAGTCAGGGAAAGAGGTTTGGAATTTCTCAGCATTTCACTGTTGCCTGTGGTGGTGACAAGCAGATTCGTGGTCAGGTGGTGATGGAGCTCACGCAGAGGAAAGGTGAGGCTGGAAATGAGCGGAGAAGTGCATGGACATGGTGGCATCTGGGGCCATGCTTCCTTGGGGGTGTATCAGGTCGGATGTTAGGAAAATACTTCGTTCAGAAAGAGCATTTAGGCACTTGCACAGCTGTGCAGGGGGTGGTGGGGTCACCGATTCTGGAGGGGTTTCCGCACCATGGGGACGTGGCACTGAGGGATGCAGTCAGTATCACGTCGGGGGTGGGCTGGGGGGGTCTTGGAGGTCTTCTCCAGCCTCAGTGATGCCATGGTTTTAACCACGTATTTTTTGCATGGAGAGCTGAGACATGGCCACTTGTTAGCGTGGCCCAAGTGCCCCGAGGCAAAGTGTGAAGCTGAAAGACATGGAACGTGTTGTGTTGGAGCAGTGCAGAGGTGGAGGAACAGATCTGTGGTGCTGCTGGACTCGGCTGAGCCAGGGGGAGATGATAAAGGCTGTGCTTGCAGCAGATTAACGGGGCTGCACAGAGGTTTGGGAGCAAATTATTGGGCAGCACACCCCGGTTCTTCTTCTGTAGCACTGCTGCGTGCCAGGATTGAGCCACCTGTGCTGTATGTGGATGGGAAGAATCCCTTCCTTGACCACATCTGAAGGCAGTCACCCTGCTTCACGAGCATGCTGAGTTACTTCTTGAGTCTCCGTTTCACAGTGGAAGAGCTGAGGTCCACAGAGAGCAGTGAAGTGTTTGTCGGAAAAATATTTGCCCACCCGTATCACGTTCCCTGTGCTGCCTAGGGCATGAGTTTCTGGAGGATCCCTGCATCTCCGTAGCACGTCGTACGTTCAGTACATCTCAGCAGGTCTCAATGCTTACATTGCAAATTTGACCCCGAGTCTCCAGAAAATGAGAATTACATAATTAGTTATCAACTAGAAAGAATTTGAAGGGTGAGCATTACGAGGACGTTGTGTGGCAGAAGCTGGGAAGGAGCAGTTCCTTGGGGCAGCGTTCATCTTCATGCTTAACAGCAAGGCTGCACCTGCTGCTGCTGCAGCCCCTTGCCATCCTTATTACATCCTTACATCCTGCCATCCAGCTGTCCTGGAGACAGCAGCTTCATCCACTCCGAGGGGTGTTTTACTCGTTGGGCTGGTTAACATAGGTGTCTTGGAAAAAAAAAAAAAGTGACTGTGAAATGCTATTTCTAAACTATCATGTCCACGCGATTTCTCAGTTATTCCTTTTGTTCTTTGGCTTTGTAATCTCAAGGGCTTTTTCACGTCAAGTTATGATGAGGTTGTATGGAAAAGCAGAAGCTGTAACACGGAGCTGTGTTGATCCTTAGGGCTTTAATAGCAAGCACAGACCTCCAATGCTGACGATCCCTTGGAAGGGACTCGTGCTCTTCACAGGACGAGAGGGAATGGCCACAAGTTGCACTGGGGAAGATTTAGATTAGATTTGAGGAAATTTTTTTTCTCTGTAAGAGTGGTCAGGCACTGGAATGGCCTGCCAAGGGAGGGGGTTGAGGCTAGAAGTGTTTAGATGAGGTGCTAAGGGATTTGATTTAGTAGCTTGGTGGGTAGGGATGGTGGTGGGAGGATGGTTGGACGAGATGATCTTGTAGGTCCTTTCCAACCTCATGTATCTATGAGTCTATGTTCTTTGCTGTTGTAACTTGTTTAATGCTGAAGGATGTTGGAATTGGAAACATCCAATCAATGCAGTGAGGGCTACCAATGGACGTAGCCATGGGGGTTTGCAAGGACCCTGTCTGGGCTTGGGGGGTGCAGCAGGGTGCCCATTGCCAGTGTGCACAGAGGGCAGAGTAGGGGGATGAACTAATCTGTGTTCAATTGTGCAAACTGATATATCAGAGCATCGGTTTTCATAGGTCTGTGATCTTGCCACGTTAAGGCTGATCTTTAACATACTAAATAGGTATTAAAGATATGCTGTAAACTCTGCCTCACCTCATAGACTCATGGAATCACCAGGGTTGGGACAGACCTCCCAGGATCATCCAGTCCAACCGCCCACCTACCAGCAGTATGACCCACTGAGCCCTTGGTGTAATGTCACAGTTCTTGGCCAAGACATTTAACCAGATTCTGTATACAGAATCCTCAGGAAGAACTGGACCTTCTTAGTGTCAGAAGAAGCAGGGCAGCTCCAGCTTCGCAGAGCTGAATCCCAGCAAAAGACATCTCAAATCAGACACCAAGTGCAGAGAAATGGGGCTCAAACCATTATAACCAATTCACATTGCAATGCTGCTAAAACCAAGTAATGGGAAGCGAGAGGCAACCTTTCCTG
Source organism: Callipepla californica brunnescens (assembly GCA_023055505.1). NCBI lineage: Eukaryota > Metazoa > Chordata > Aves > Galliformes > Odontophoridae > Callipepla > Callipepla californica. The sequence continues at coordinate 1,522,674 of JALIRH010000072.1, read as the reverse complement.
ACGTTGTCCACAGCAGCTGCACTTACTGATACAGTTTGTGGACAGCTATTCATAAAGGTCCTGTGCTTTTAATGCATTGAAAAATGCACGTTTGTATTATTTAGCAGGAGAACATTGAGTACAGTTACCATGCTTGATGGAAATTACATTGGTTGGAGATAAATTTTGTGGTTCTGCATGCTGGAGCATGTAAGAGGGTGCGAGGGACCTGGGAGGATGTTCTGATATTTTCTACTGTTGTTGTTTTTTGTTGTTTTTTTTTTGTTATAGCCTCTGCATGACATTGTCCTTGACAGGCATCACAAAGCATTAGAGATGCTGCCTTGGCTGCTCTAACATTGCAGGCTATGATGGGATTTCATTTATCTGGCTGGAAAAAAAAAAAATTAAAAGTCACAGCTGCCTATAGGAGAAGTGGTTTTATGTGAGCATTTCAGATGGCATCTGTATGTCCTTAGCTGGTGTCTGAGCTGAGCTCTGTGTGTACACACAAGCACGTGCCTGGGGATGGCTGTAGGCTTCTCTGTTCTCTCACAGCCCATCTATCTGGTATGATGTTAAACAGGATTCAGAAAGGGTGAAGCGTGAGAAGTAATTTCTTGCTCCTTAGAGAAGCTTCTGCTTTGAAGAGGTGCATAGGGTATGGGTGGGAGGTCCACAAGTGAAAGCCTTGTCTCTGTTTTGAAGAAAACTTTGTATTTGAGTAGACAGCGGTCGAAGGATGACTGCAATCCGTAGTGGAAAATACCATGGGGCAAGAGTTATTATTGCCTCTGTGTTGTGGTTTGGAAGTGTTATTTTGTAGTGTGAGAGCAGCAGCGAGTCTCCGAAGGAGCAGGAAAAGTGTGTGGCTGCTGGGGCAAGCTGGGCTGAGGCCCCCAGCCAGCTGTGGGTTTACCTTCCATCTCCAGTTGAGTTTGGATAGAGAGATGGGGCAGCCTGCCTCCTCCTGATTCCCTTTACTGCTCATTTCCACACCTTGTGGATCGTGGGACTGTATGGTGCAGGCACAGCGTGTGTGTGTATGGAAATAGTATTGCGTCCGAGATCTTTTACAGATGGTACAGTTAGAAAGATTATATTGATGGAAAGAGACAATCAAAATAGAGGAAAATGCTCACCTGTGTCCCAGGCTCACAGGAGGAAACTCCAAAGGAGCCATCTCCAGAAAGAGATCCTTCCCCAGTGGTGGTCAGACCTTAATTGGGGTCTGGGAGAGCTGGATTCAGGCTCTACCCCTTCTGGTCACACAGGTGCATTGCCTTCACCCATGCTCCCGTGTCTGACTCTGATGGATCCATCAGTGGTTCAGTGGTTCAGGCCATGGTTCAGCAGCTCCCATACAATACGTGACACTGTCTCATGTGGTGTCACGCAAATCACTTGCAACTGGTGCCAGCTTGAGTTTGAATCTTTTCTAAACCGCTTTATTGTTGAATATCACAAAGAGATGTAGCCCCCTCGGAGGGAAGCTGAGGGAGCCCTGCACTGAGTTAATTGGATACAAATTTGAGTGTGGTTTTGGAAAATGAAGATTAAGTGCTCTGTTCAACTATTCCAGGCTCTACTTGGGGCACGCACACCTGTGTCTGCCTTCCAGAGGGTTTTCCTCATTAATTAGGAGCACTTTCCTTGTGTTATTACTTAATTGGATGTCACAGGGAACCTGACGAGACAATGAAGTGATTGCATACAAACTAAAAGCACAGTACCTCACGTACTGGGGTGCTCCGTGGCACGGCCCACTGCTTGTTATCATCTGCTAATTGCAATAGTAATTGCTCAGGTAAAAGAAAGGAAAAGCAGCCCGTTAGATTCAGTACGTCGTTAATTAAGCTCTTCTCTTTCCTGTAGACAAACTCTCTTATTTGTCACGCTTCCTTAAGAAGTTTTCCAACTTCGGTAATGTGTGCTTTCGAGAGATCCCAGCAACCATCTCTGACTGCTGCTGTGAGTTCCTGTGCCCCTGTAGTTCCAAGCTGTGGAAGCACAGTATTACTTTCAGGCTTTAAATGCTTCATGCAGGGCTCGAGTTCTTGTGCATGTGTGCAGGTGACTGCCAGGCAGGGCCTTGAGGGGTTGGGGGAGCAATAACTTTGCTTTGGGACGTGGGTAGTGGATGGTGGACACGGTTTGATGGTTGGACTTGGTGGTCTTAGTGGTCTTTTCAAACCTCAGTGTTGTGTGCTTTACCTAAAGCTGCACTTATCCTCTCCACCATGCGGGGTTTTGTGGCTCTTCTCCAACCTGAATGATTCTGTGGTTCTGTTTTTGTCTTTTGAGAGGAGTGGGGAGAGGAGGAGGAGGAGCAACTCTTCCCCATCTCGTGCCTGTCCTGGATCCACCTTGCTGAGCAGCAGGTCCCTGTGTCAGTGACATGAGTTATGGATGTTGCCGTTGTCACCCACAGAGCTCTGAATGTTTCTGTGCAGTTAGGCAGTTTCAGTCAGCACTAGACAGTGGAAAACACCCAAACCTTCCATTTTTAAGCACTCGTTCGACCTTAGGAACTAGATTCTTCCCTTTTTTCACTTGTTTTCTCTCTCCTTAAAGTCCAGCTCTACCTGGATGCCCTGCAGATGCCCTGCAGAGACCCCTGGGCTGACCCCACACCTGCTTGCTCCTCTGCAGCCATTTATAGGCTCTGCTTGGGGAGCCAGTCACCTTAGAATCATAGAATCACCAAGGTTGGAAAAGACCTACAAGATCAGCCAGTCCAACCATTCACCTATCACCCATAGCTCCCACTAAACCATGTCCCTCAACACGGTTTAGTGTTTCCTACATAGAAATATTCTGAATTTTCAAGAAGTGAGTGAAATCATGCTGTTCTTACGGTGCCTCTCCCTAGCCAGGGTGAATGGGGAGGTGCTGGAAAGCAGGGCTGAGCTTCCACTGCTCGAGGAGCACTTCTGTGCCACCTGAAGCCTGCTTGCACCTGGCTGCAGCTCCAGGTATCTGTGGAAGGTACTGACTGCTGCAGTTGATCACGGAATCATGAAGGTTGGAGAAGACCTCCAAGGCACCCAACCCACCCCACTGTGCCCCCAGGGGCCACGTGTACCCTCTTCTTGAATACCTCCAGGGGCAGTGACCCCACTGCTCCCCGGGCACCCTGTGCTGGTGCCAGATGGCTCTTTGGAGAGGAGATATTTCCTGCTATTCCAACCTGACCTCCCCGTGGCACAACATGAGGCCATTCCCTCTTATCCTATCGCTGTTACCCAGGAGAAGAGGCCAATCCCCCCCACAGCCTCCTGCCAGGCAGTTGGAGAGAGCCCCTTGTTCTCCCCCAGCCTCCTCTTCTCCACTGCTGCTCTCTCTGCTGTCCTTCACTCGTTTCCATAAGGTTTGTCACAGCCATGGCCTTCTCTTCCTGCATCCCCTCTCTGGTTTTGGCAGAGCAGGAGCTGTCCCTCTCGTGTATCAACGATGAGAAACAGTTGTGTGAGTCCTCCTGTGGTGGCCTTGCAGGGGAAACCCACCTGCTGCTGTTCTTGGGGTTACTGCATTTGATGTGAGAAGTGGCTGCAGTAGCCGTAGTGGGTGTTAAACATTGGGTTTCACTGCAAATTTCCTATTTATTGGTGCCCACAGCCCCATCCCCTGACCTTAGCTGTGTGCAGGGATGGGACAGGGGGATGCTGTGTCTGGGGAAGTGCTGAGCTGCTCGGGGTCCTGCAGAACCCCCTTCTCTGTAAGGCAGATGGAGCCTTCAGGGCCTCTGTAGGTTCTGGGCTGTGAGAAAGCAAAGGGTTCATGCCAACGTGTGCCTGTCTCAGCCTGTTGGGGACAGAAGATAAGCATCAAGCTCACTCAGATGAAGAAAGCTTCTTTTCTTTTCTCTCTGCTCTTGGACTTAGCAGTCTTTTTTTTTTCTCTTCTTCGCATCCTCAAATGCTGACTTCTTTTTGAGGCTTTTATAGCAGGCTGTGAGCAGAGAGCTGAACAGCAAGGCAGCAGGAGGACTGCAGTCGAGAGCAGGAGGCTGCTCAGCCCATGTGAGAGCTCAGTGCCTTGATAGCAGGTGAGTGCAGCAGCAGCAGCCGTGGCAGGCAGTGCAGTCAGGTGCTGTTTTCCTGCATTGACACCAGCGGTTCCTGAGGGTATAAGCTCCGGAGCAGAAAGCAATTCCAGCATCTGTTTGAAATGCAGCGTAGGGATCTGTTTGTCATGTGATCCATCTAAGCATCAAAAGCCAGGCTGTGAATTTGGCTGGGCTGATGGCTTGTTTCCTCTGCGGCACTGCTGACATTCCTCTGCACAGAGCTGTGGTTGTTCCAGGAGATCTGTGAATGCAGCGCTGCTTAACAAAACAAAAACCTAAAACCACCCTACAAATGTTCCTCGGGATTTCAGGGTCTGATTCTCGGAGCTGGGTTGGGATTGCAATGCTTTGAGCTTTTGCAGTCTGCACACGAGGCCAGAGGAAGAATTAATTTTAGGGGGTTTTGCAGAAATGAAGGTCAGGTAGAAATGTTGGATCATCTGGGCTAATTAGGAGTAAATGAGATGACACAAATTCTGAGTAGCACACGCACGCTTTCAGCCCTTATGGACTAAACTGGATCACAGAGGAAGAGGGGAGAGGGTTCCTCCCTTTAATCTCAGTCTTAACCTGGTACTGAGAGTGCTCTGGAGCTGAGCACAGTGCCCTGCCATGCCAGAGGTCACCCCACAGCACCACTGCACCTCATGGCTGTCCTTCAAGTAGCTGTACCCTGCTGGTAGTGCTCAGCCAGACTAAGCAAGCCTGGCTTCCTCACCTGTTTCCACACCCTTGGCAGCTCTGTGATGGGTTCTCTTCACTGTGTGTACATCCTTCGAGTAGTGGGTGTCCCCCCTGTGCCCCACCAGCACTGGGGTTGTGGGCAGTAGTGACTTCTTGTGGCCTGCTTACCACGTTCATCAGCCAATGTAGCTCAGCATGGGGCTTGCTTAGTAGGGATGAGAGCATGTGTCTGTCTGGGTGTCAACACACCAGAGCTGCAGAGCCCATGCACAGGTTACTGTGCTGCAGGTGTGAAGCATCATGCTGTGATCTATGAGGGCAAGGCCGACGGAGACCCCCTGTGTCTCAAGGCATCTTCCAGTTGAAGCTCAGCACACCACCTCTGCCAGTGTACTGATGGGAAGGTCTTTAGTCAAGTAGCTGTTGAATTTTTTTTGGCACTGTTAGCCCAAACGTCAAACCCTGGGGGGTTTTCCTCACTCTTGGTTGCCAGCTGGATGCTGAGCCATTGATGTCCTTTGGGAATCACAGAATCCTGAGGGCTGCAGAAGAACTCCAAGATCCTCAACCCCTGCCCAGCCCAGCACGTCCCTCAGTGCCACATCCCCACGGCTCTGGGGATGATGATCCCACTCCATGGGCATCCTCTGCCAGTGCCCGACTGCTCTGACTGGAGAAGAAATGTTTCCTTACGTGTAACCTGAGGACAGTGTTCCGATGAGTGTTAAATAAATCCACTTAGACACACATCTTGGATTGCAAAGTTGGTTGTAATATGGAATTGCAAGTTTTTTAGAGGCACGGTCACTCCCTTCAAACAAGAAGTAGTAGTGATGTGAAATAGGCTGGCTTGCATTGCCAGGATCCAAGGTGGCAGCCACGTGGTTTTAACTGGGAGCTGCCTGAAGAAAGAAAAAAAAGAACTGGAGAAAGAGCATTTCTGAGTTCATTACCATTCAGCATTCAAGGATAAGCACAGAGTTTGGTCACTGCAAAGGAACTTTCTCAGTATTTAATTGCTCTGCCTCTTCTTTTTTAAAGGAAAAAAATGGGGGAAAAAGGAAAGAGGGAGAGAGAAAGCTGCTTCTGTCAGCTTTGAGCCAAGTGGAGATGGCAGGAGCTGCCCTTCAGCTGGGAGCTGCAGGAAAGGCATGCTGCCCAGCGGGGCCAGTGATGGAGAAGTAGGGGTGGGAAGCAGGAGAGGGGCTGAGAAAGAAGGGGAGGAAGTGAGAGTGGATCCAGAATGGCTGAGGAGCTGCGCAGGGGACTCTGTGGGAAGCAGAGGGCTGCTAATGCCACGTGCCACGTTGAATGACATTGGAGAAGAAGCACTGATGCAGCAAGATGGAGAGGGGAGGGAGGGGAAGGTGCAAAGCTTCTCCTTCCCCATTCTGCATCCTCCCCGGGTGGGGAGCAGCATTCAGCGTGGATGAAGGCTGTTCAGATCCTTCTGATGGACACTTGGGAAGCTCTTTGAGAAGTGTCAGCCCTTCCTTTCGATCTGCTGAGCCTTCAGGTCACGGAAGCATGGAATTGTTAAGGTTTTAAAAGACCTCAAAGATCACTGGGTTCAACCCCGGCCCGTCCCCACCGTGCGTTCTTAACGTTTGTTCTGCTTCTCAGCTTTATGAAACTCAGAACCTCTCAGCCCAATTTAATGTGCAGTGAAAGAAAAAAAGCACGGTTTGCTTTCAGAGGGTCAGAAAAGCCTAATTAGACTTGTAATTGGAGTGCATCTTACACATTTACACAAACTAATTGTCTATAACTTAGGCCGAAGGAAAGGGCTCCTGCTGTGAAAGAGGTGGAGGAGTCCCACGCGTGGTTTGTAGTCCTCAGTGCCTGACACAGCTGGAGAGGAGCGTGTCCATCTTTCCACCACCCCCAAATCCACGCTTCCAGGATCCTGGAGGTGAGTCAGGACTTCTCTGACCCTGCGGAATGATTTGGAGGTGGAAGAGACCCCTGAAGGCCATTGATCCCACCACCCTCCATGCCCAGGGACACCCACAGCTCCGTCCGTGCTCGGAGCCCATCAGTCAGCATGTTTTTCTTCTCGCACTGCTTTTGTTAGGAGGGGAGAGGCCATTGAGCCTCCGAGGTCAGCCCGATGCGGTGCACGGGGAATGCATTTCCCCAGATCTAAAAGATCCCAGGTAATTACAGAGTGCCTTTGGAGCCTCAGAAAAACAGCTGGGAATCCAAACGAGGTGCTGGGTGGTGCTGGTGATGGGCTGCACCTGGCTTTCACCCCAATTCCCAGCCCATCGTTTATGGTTCGCAGTCTGCACTGAGCGTGACCCGCATTCTGTCTGTGCAGATGTTGGGGCCGGGGCTGCAGCAGAGGTTTGCAGCACGGTTCCAGGCTTTTAAGACACCATTAATGACTTAATTTATGAAGAAAGGTTGAGGGAACCAGGCTTGTTGAGCTTGGACAAGAGAAGGTTCTGGGGAGACCTCACTGCGGCCTTCCAGGACCTGAAGGGAGCATCAGCAGGAGGGGAAGCAACTGTTGATATGGATTGATAGTGATAGAACAAGGGGGAATGGCTTTAAACTCAGACTGAAGTTGGGTGTGAGGAGGCAGTTTCTCACTCAGAGGGCAGTGATGCACTGGAACAGGTTGCCCAGAGAGGCTGTGGATGCCCCATCCCTGCAGGCACACAAGGCAAGGCTGGATGTGGCTCTGGGCAGCCTGCTCTGCTGTTTGGTGACCCTGCCCATGGCAGGGGGGTTGAAACAAGATGATCTTGGAGGTCCTTTTCAACCCAGGCCATTCTGTGATTCTATGGATTTCATATCATCCTCTAATCACAGGATAAGAGGGAAGCATTTTCCGGAGGAAACACCGTCAGTTCCCATTGTTTTAACTCTTTCTGTTAATCGAGTGCTTGAAGTGTTTTCTTCTTTTTATCCATTGCAAATAACAATGACAGTAAGTAAACCCAACAGAACCTTTCCTCTCATGTGTCTAACGTTTTATGGAGCAATCACAAAGGGCAGTAAATTGAGCAGAACATGCTATCCTTGGCAGGATTTCCCTTCTGACTAGATTCAATATGAACAAAGAGGACAAGGGCAAATAACTTCACTTATTCAGGTCGTTTTTCATAAGAATCATAAAAGTTAGATGGAGAAGGCCTATTAGATTATCCTGCCCATCTCCCATCTTGTGAAATATTACATGTGGAGATGGAGGGAAGATAATTCGCCTCTGATGATTAGAGTGGAAGGGGATGGATGGCTCTCTGCCTGGGTCAGCAAATATTTGTGACACTTCTTGCAGGGCTCATCTTTAATTTCTGCTTCGCTCTCCAGTGGCTTTCTGTTCACGTTTTGGGCCTGGTGATCTGATCACAGAGCTGTTTCCTCCTTTTTGGCCCACGTTTGTTTTTCCCACCCTGTCGTTCTCGTTGTTCAAGGATTGGAATAACCCTCGGGCTGTCTGTAGCAGTTTCACCCCTTTGTGTTTGTGCCCTTCAAGTGCTTGCCAGGATTAATGTATGAAACAACAACAGATTGTTTGTCCTGTATTATAGGAAATGTTTATTGGGCTCTTCAGATTAAAATAAGTTAAAATCCTCTTAAAGATAGCTGCTTTTTTTTTTTCTTTTTTTTTTTTCCTGTAAGAGAACTACCAGCAGTGTATATATGAATCCTTTAACACAGTGATGGAACCCAAGAACCCGACAACGCAAAGCGAGCCTCTTAGCAACCGTAAAAGGACATGAATAATTGGGCAGCAGCTTATAAGCAGAGGAGCTCTGAAGCTTTCAGTCACAGGCATGTTTGAATCAGCATCAATGTTTTAATTGCTGTGCAGCCAAGAAGCTTCTCCCAGGCTTGCCTGCCTGAAGTGGAATGGTTTTGACATCTATTGCTCTGAATTACAGCCGTATCTGTAGCGTGACATGTCCAAAACAGTACGAAAATGAACGTTGAGTTTGGAAGGGAGAAGTTCAGTCATAAAAGGAGAAGTTCAGTCATAAAATCATCAGATATCTTGAGTTGGAAGGGATCCATACGGAGATCATTGAGTCCAAACAGAGGGCCACCCAAAAATCAAGACCAGGAGTTGATCTGATTCTCAGTGTGAGCGTGCTGACTGTCTCTTCTTTCTAACAAGATCTGCATTCTGAGTGCTCCCTGCGTGGGGCTGTGGCTCGTGGCCCTGGGAAATAGGGAATCCCTGTGGTTTGATGTGGTGTCATTGTGTTTGGCACTGTGAGGTGTCATCGTGTGCCCACCAGGTCTGGGGAACACACGTGTGGCTCTCATGGACCCATCCAGCATCTCAACCATGATAGGGGCTGAATTTTGGAGGGAGAGCAAGGGAAAGGAAGGGGGCCAGTTTGCTCTGATGGGGGCACTGGAGGCCTCTGTTTGGGTCTTAAAGAAGTGCCAGCCCACATCCCTTGAGCACCCCGAATTTGTTTCTCTGCAGCGTTTTTCTGTATTGCTGTGGACTCTTGTGTAATGTTAGGGAAATCAGGCAAGTCTATAATTTATGAACGGGAGATGTATCGAATGTGACAGGGGGAAATCAGGAGACACAGAACGAGTATTTGTGAAAGGAGCAGGGGACACGTGGAAATTAGATGTAGGTCTTGATGGAACTGGAGTGTTCCAGAGCCGTGGGGATGTGGCTCTGAGGTCATGGGCACAGGGTGGGTTGGGGTTGGGCTTGGGGGCCTTAGAGGTCTTTTCCACCCTTAATGATACCATGAACATGGTTTAAAGTGGCACATTGTGACCTTTTATATAACAGTATTCCTTTCTTGGGATAGTGGTTTAATTGTGGGGCGGAACAAGACCGGGACATCCTTTCTGTCCATGCCATGCAGTGCCCATGTGTAAGCCTTTACCCTGCACAGACATGCAATAAATTAATTTTCATTGCAGAAACGCTCTAATGACACAGACCTCCTGCCAGCTTGGCACAGGAACACGAGCAAAATCCTGCATTTTCTTCTATTTTTTTTTCCCCCTTTTTTTCCCCTTCAGCTTCACCACATTAATCCTTTCTAAGAACTGAAGAGCACGCAGTGATGATGGACCTGCGTGGCACTCGTGCTTCGTGCACACAGTCCAAGCAGCAGGGCCGTCCTCGGGGAGGCCGAAGGGCTGCAGTGACCTGGAAGGCACCCAGCTGGTGCAGCTCCTGTGCTGCAAGCACCGCCTTTCTTCCCATTTTTCAGCTCGATTCGTGCTCTCGGTGGCAGCTGCTCAGTATTTGTGCCAAAGAGAGTCATGGGGGAGAGGAGGGAGGGGAAAGAAAGAAGCACTTAAGAGTTTTGTGTCTGAAGATGGATGGTGGTGGTGATGGCTGCTTCTGTTTTGAGCCTGGGTTTGTGATGAAACGCAGCAGTGACATCACGGGATCATAGAACAGCTTAAGTTGGGAGGGACCTTAAGGGTTGTCCTGTTCCAGCCCCGCTGCTTCCAGTTCCACACGTGTTTTGAGCGTGCAAACTGTGACCAAATCATGGAACTGTAGAGTGTTGGAAGGGACCCACCCCGGCCCTACACAGCACCCCGAACCCCAGTGCTGTGGCTCATGGCAGCTCGGGGCTGTGCCCGCTGCCCTGGGAGCTGTGCCGTGCACACCGCTCTCTGGGGTTCAGGGCCTTTTCCTGATATCCAGCCTAAAAAAAAATCCCTGTGACAGAACAATTTTTGCTGCGAGTTTTGATGTTTGGTGGCTGCTGCTGTGTAAATTAGCGCTGTCCTTCAGGGCATCCTGGTGGGCTCAGTGCAGATCTCTGCCTGCAGTTGCTGTGTCTCTGTAGCATCAACCAGCTCACGGTGTAGGGCTGCAGCTGGATGGTTTTTAAGGTCCCCTTCCAAGCAAAGCCATTCTGTAGAGGACAGAGGGACAAAGCCAGGGCTGAGGAGCAGGAGCTGGCTGCGTTGCTGCTGCTGAGGTTGGAGTTGGTGATGTGGCTGTAGGGGTAAAGAATGGAAACGATGGGGAGCAGGTCTCAGTAGTGCCCCTGCTCCAAAGGGGTCACTCAGGGGGAGCAGCCAGCGGGCAGAGCTCTGTTCCTGCAGGACAATTAATGAAACCATTGCTGCTTAGGATTAACCCCACTGGCTGTACAGGCCGAGTGTGGTAAAGGAGCATGTGTCACCAGGAGGATGGGGTAAGGCAGCTACCAAAACCATGTGGAGTAGAGATGGTGGTCCAGCACAGATCTCCCGTGAGTCTGCATGGCTGGCTCCCGGTTCCTTGCTGCTTTGTTCCTCATCTCTTTGGCTGGATGAGAGGTGATGGCCTGAAGTTGCACCAGGGGAGGATCAGGTTGGACCTTAGGGAAATTTTCTTCTCAGAAAGAGCGGTGATGCACTGGTACTGACAGCCCAGGGAGGTGGGGGAGGAGGTTCATCCCTCTCTGACATCTAACAATTGTGCAGTTATGTTTTAAGGGATTCTTAAGACTGTCAACAGCTGCAGCAATAATGAACGGTTGCTGATAGAATCACAGAATCACTCAGGTTGGGAAAGACCTCAAAGATCATCGAGTCCAACCACGACCCAACCATACTGCCTTCACTCCAACAGCCCTCTGCTAAACCATGGCCCTGAGCACCACATCCAAATGGATTTCAACACACCCAGGGATGGTGACTGCACCCCCTCCCTGCGGAGCCCATCCCAGTGCTTAACGACCCTTTCTGTACAGAAGTGGTTCCTGATCTCCCACCTAAACTTACCCTGGTGCAATTTGAGGCCATCTCCCCTCGTCCTGTCACTGTCCCTGTGAGCAGAGCCCAACCCCGCTCTCACTGTGAGCACCTTTCAGATATTGGAAGAGAGCACTGAGGTCTCCCCTCAGCCTCCTCTTCCCCACACCAACCAGCCCCAGCTCCTTCAGTCTCTCCTCGTAGGGCACACTCTCCAAGCCCTTCACAGCCTCGCTGCCCTTCTTTGGAGCTGCTCCAGCACCTCCATGTCCTTTCTGTGCTGAGGTGCCCAACGCTGAGCACAGCACTCGAGGTGAGGCCTCACCAGTGCCGAGCACAGGGGCAGGATGACTTCCCAGTGCTGCCTTCCCACATCTCGCTGGGGTCCCTCAGCCCAGAGGAGAGAACAGCTGAGCTGGAAAAAGGAATGGAAGGAAGCAAGATGAGTATGCTCTGCGGGGAACACCATAGTGGGATTTATTCTGGTCCTCAAAGTGCCATCATGAACGATGTCGTACTCATTTCCCTCCAGTTGTAACCCAGTCCTTTTGCTATCACAGCGTCACAGAACTGTAGGGGTTGGAAGGGACCTCCAGAGATCGTGGAGTCCAACCCCCTGCCCAAGCAGCTCCCAGCCCAGGGTGCACAGCTCAGCGTCCAGGAGGTCCTGAACGTCTGCAGAGAAGGAGACCCCACCACCTCTGTGTGCAGCTCCAGTGCTCCATCGCTGCATTGGGAAGAAGGGTATGCAAGGAGCCTGAGCTGGGAAACGTTGGGAATCCCAAACCATGCAGCATTTCACTGCTGATGGGCTCCGGTGCAGGAGCAGCAGCAGAAGGCTCTGCCTTGTGCCAACTGCCTGAGACTTCCGCTGATTTTTTTTTTTAATTACTTCAGTTTTTATCAAAAGCAAAATCTGAGCGTGGCCAGGTGGGATTTAGCCCAGCTAAACCTGGCAGAATCCGATTCCAATATTCCCAGGCTGCAAGGAAACCTTGGGCACGGAGCATGCAGCATGCACACGAGCTGGTTATAAATATATATATATATTTTCAGCAGCAGATAAATTGATGCGAGGAACAACAAAAAGAAAATACACGGTATTGATTTTTCTTTTCCTGTGGCTTTTGAGAGGTTGTTAATGCAGCAAGTACGTGAGAGCACTCATCTGTCTGTCTGTGCAGTAATCTCTAATAAATTGACTTTCTGAAGGACCGTTTTTAGTCTGTAGGTTCGGGGAGTTGATTTGTGGAGTAGATGATATCTGCTGGCACGTAATTACTCATTTTGGGGTTGTGTAAAAGGTTGCAGGATACGTTTTGATGCTGAACATCTCTCCTATTACTCATACAAGTTTTTCTCTGCGTTCTGCTATTGTCAGTGAGCGGAGAGGGTTTGGAGGATCGTTGGTGTTCATTGTTTGGAAGCAGTTTTTAGCACAGACACTTTCCAGAGCTCATTCTTGTATGTATTCTGGCTTTAAGGGCGGTGATTTATGTCCAAGGAGATGAAGTATTGCTTGGTCTTAGAGCCTCGGGCTGTGTAAGCAGGCTGGCGACCAGCATGCACTGCGACCTTTTGGTTCTTATGATGGGACAAGAGGGGACGGCCTCACATTGCTCCAGGGGAGGTCCAGGTTGGATATTAGGGAATATTTTTTCTTCAGAGAGTGGTGGGGCACTGGAATGGATTCCCAGGGAGTGTCACTGTCCCTGAGTGTGTTCCAGAACCATGGGGATGTGGCACTGAGGGATGTGGTCAATGGGCATGGTGGGGTGGGCTGGGGTTGGACTTGGACTCCAAGTCCAAAGCTGGATCCTCCAGCCTTGCATTTCTCAATGAGCGTATTCAGAACCGCAGCTGCTTCTCCTAAATGTCCTTTTTGTTTGCGCACAAATTAATGGTATTAGTACCAGCAGAGAAAGTGGGCATTCTTCTCTCTTTATTCCTCACCTCTCATAATGGTGGATCGAGGGCACTCAATGTCTCAGGGCTTTGCCATGTGCCTTCCCCACACAGTTGGTAGAAGACAAGCAAAAGCTGAGATACATTTTTATGACTTGGACGCTTTGGAACGTACTCTTGGGGCAACCATTGCTCTGAGGGGGAAAAGCACAGCACGTGTGCCTTCTGTTTTCCTGTTGTCTGAGTTTTCCAGTGCTTTCTTTTACATCTCTCTTCAAGCTGTTGTCATCCACTGCTCGCATTCACCTTTACTAAGGAGCACCACTGCTGTTTGTCCACAGTCTCTGTGCATTGGATGCGTTATCTGGCAGCAGAGCATGCAGTTGGCTTCGCTTTCAGTGTTGTCCTTTTTCTCAGCTGTCATGCAGTCATGAAGGTTGGAGAAGACCTCTCAGGTCACCGAGGCCAACCCCAGCTGTCCCCACTGTCCGTGTCCCCAAGTGCCACCCAAAGCCAACCTGCAGAAGTATGGTGTTGGAATAGCAGAAGTCGGCATGCCGTGCAGAAACCAAACAGCCTTTCCCTCTTGACTGAAGGCATATTGTCTGCTCAGAGCATCTGATGTGAGATACCAGATGAAATTACAGAGTTTTAATTCTTATACATTCATGGCATTTCTTTTTTTTTTTTTTTAACTTTTAATGCAGGGTTTAGAAGGTGATGGCTCCCATGGGAGGGCTGTGTGGGTTTGTGTGGTGGGCTCTTTGTTGCAGTATGTCAAGGAATCACACATAGGAGGCTCTTAAAGTGGGCCATGAAATCATTTGGCTTAGCTTTGTTTTATCGCTGCTTTGACTTTCTCTCCCCTCAGACTGTGGCTCTCAAAGCAGCAGAAGAGCAACGCTCTGCCAGCGATGCTGCCTTTAAATAAGGCATGGAGTGTATTTAATCTCTGTTTATGCAGAAGCATTTGCTTGTTGCAAGCACTTGGAATCACAGAATCGTTAAGTTTGGAAAAGCACGTCGAGATCCCTGAGTCCCACCCAAACCCACCCCACCACGGCCACTGACCGTGTCCCTGAGTGCCACATCTCCACTGTTCTGAATGCCTCCAGGGATGGTGACCCCACCACTCTCTGGGCAGCCCGTACCAGTGAATCACCACTCTTTCTGGGAAGGAATTTTTCTAATATCCAACTTCTTTCCATAGCACTTGAGCTATGATCCTGCTGCCAGGGGGATGATGGGCTCTGCAGGTGATGGGAGCACAGTGGTCATTTACTTGGCTTTAGCAGGTTTTTCCCTGTGGACTCCAATATAATCCTGTATTGATGTGATGGGTTGCAGAGCTCAGTGGTTTGATGTAACCTGAACTTTGGTGGTTGTGTATGGCCCCTGTGAGGGCTGGTTCTGTCTCAGCAGCATAGTGAATGGGATAGGATGCACTTTAGCAAACTCATGGTTGGAATTTGCTAAATCAGTGGAAGAGCGGTGCTTTTTGTGCCCAAGAGATGGATGTGAATAGGGCTGGTGGGAACCCATCTCAAGAAAGACAAATGCAGCATCCTTCATCTGAGGTAGGATCATAAAATCGTAGAATGACAGAAAGGTTTGGGTTGGAAGGGACCTTGAAGATGAGCCGGTCCCAACCCCGTGCTGTAGGCAGGGACACCTCCCTGGAGCCCAGCTTGCTCACAGCCCCATCCAGCCTGGCCTCAGTGCTTCCAGGGCACAGGCACCCACAGCCCAGCTGGGCAACCTGTGCCAGTGTCTTACCATCTTCACAGTAAAGAGTTCCATCCTGATACCTAATCATCCTGTACAAGAGGCTCCTTGGCATGCAGAGTGCAGCGAGATGCTGGGGTGAGATCAGCAGGAGCCTCCTGGGATGAGCTGGAGAAGGTACAGGGGAACCTCATTACTGTTGTACCCGCAGGGAGGTTGTGGGCAGGGTGGTGCGTGCTTCTCAGAGGTGTGGGACGATAAGAGGTAACACAGTTTGGTGGAGGTTACACATTGGGGTGGAGGGCAATCAGCCACAAACCCTGAACCTGTTGCCTGAGGAAACATGGGAATCCCCATTAGGTAGGTTTCTAAGAACAGGTTTCTGAAGCACTTCTGCCAGAAATAGCTCCAGTTTTGCCTTGAAGCAAGGAATGAGACCGTGGGTTTTCCAGCTCTGCTTTTCCATAATGAGCCTATGGGAGTTCTACAAAGAACGTCTCAGCCATCTTTTCTTTTAAAGATCAAAAGCACCCCCAAAACAAAACAAAAAAAAAACAAGCCCAACCCCTCCAAACATTCCAAAAATACTCTGCACGTTTATTATTTGTGCTTCCAGAAGTGATCAGCATCCTCCTGCAGGGCATCCAGGTCCTCTTGGTGAATGTCAGCATGCCGAGTCTGAGCCTGGTAGATGTGCCCACCTTGAGTTCAACTTGGAAGTCACGAGAGGAGGATTTGTTACAGATCTCTGCTGCACAGTGAAATACAAACAGCCCTTTTTCACTCCCTCAAGAAACATTAAAGTCTATTTGGAGGAATGAGAGTGCAGTGCAACATTTAGTCATAAATTGAAGATTTCCACCGCCGTGTTGACTTGAAGCATATGTTAGCGAAACATGTCTCTGCTTTGCAGACAATTGTTGTGCTTGTGCTGTGGCAAGCACATTTAAAATGAACATGGAAAATGTG
This sequence comes from Callipepla californica brunnescens, assembly GCA_023055505.1. NCBI lineage: Eukaryota > Metazoa > Chordata > Aves > Galliformes > Odontophoridae > Callipepla > Callipepla californica. The sequence goes on along the minus strand of JALIRH010000072.1, from coordinate 1,506,659 downwards.
CTGCCGGGAACAGTCCAGCAGCGATGGTGTGGTCATTTAGATGACTTAATAGGGCTTTTTTTTTTAATTTTTTTTTTTTCCTAGATATCTGTATTAAATCAGTGATTCATAGAAGTTATGCCAAGGGGAATTAATTGCTATTACATGGTATAAAAAGCCCTGCCAAACCAAGGGCAAAACTTTCACTGTTGTAGTATGTGAAATGGAGTCATGTGGTTGGTTTCTGGGAGCATGAAATGGCCGTGCCTCTCACCCCGACCGACGGCCGCGATACGGTGGAACAAAAGGATTTTGGGAGCAGAGGTTGGAAGGTTCCCGCCTGTTTGGAGGCTTAGACACATTTGGAGGTTCTCCAGAACACACAACAACTATCAGATGTGAAATGTGTTGTTCTCCTTGGCCTGGGTACATCTCCACTGCCCAGATTTGCAGAGGAATTTGAGAGTTCAGTGGGTTCGGTGGTTCAGTGGGGGCTGAACTCCTGCAGTCCATTCGGATGTTAGGGTTGGAGGCTGTATAATATGGTTTATTTGTTATCTCTGCAAGAGGGGCACTTTCTACTGTTCTTGCTTGCAGAAACATACAGAGGGAATAACTTAATTTATTTTTGTGGTTGGATGCCATGAGGATGAGGCTATCTTAGTGAGGCATCCATGGGCAGGGCGATGGGCTTGGCTCAGAACGTGTTCTGCCGGCACGTTTTCAGAGCTGTTGGAAGATATATTGTGGCTTCTTAGAGACAGAGTACGTTATGGGTGCATGAGCAGATGCTTCGCTTTGGCAGTGGCTGTTTCATGCTATTGCTTTGGAATATTTCTCACCCTAATCAACGGAGGGGAAAAAAATGAGCTTGGCCTTGTTGCCTGACTTTGGTATATACTTTATGCAAAATCTAACATGGCCATTTCCTGGGGAAGTTGCATTTAAATAATGTGATGAGAGGAAAGTGAGTGAGAGTTGAAACACTGCTGTGTAAATGAGAATGGGTGAAAGATGCACATTTATAAACTGTTTAAAAAAAAGTTGACGTTTTTTTGTGTGCAAGAACAGTAGTCTTCAAAATTGGAATCCTCGTGGCAGAAAGAAAAAGCATAGAGGAGCAGGTGGGAGGTGTAGGGTGTAGGTTGTCTGTGAGTGTCCAGTAGAGGAACTGGTAGATGTCATTCTGACCTCTAATTAGCTTTTTCACTACTGTTGTTCTGCATGTCAAAGGGAATCGAGTAGAGAAAAATTAGGTCTGTGGTGACAGCAATGGGTAACGACTTCTCGAGGAAGGAGAGATTTGTACTGCTTAGTAAGTGCTCAGTAGACCCTAGTGAAAGGAACGTTGCCTTAACTGGATTGTAATTGCTTTTCAACTTATTTAGAAACGAGTTTCTTACTGAAGAGTAATCAGTCCTTGAAAAACTGTGATGAACATTGGGAACACCTCGATGGGTAAGCAGTTACCCACCTTAGAATTATCTTTATTGCTGTCTAATCTGTGTTGAGAGGCTCAATCAATGACTTGATTAAGTGCAGGGATGCTGCTATGGTATCGGCCAACATGTGCGTGCTTTGGGAATGGTGGAAAACAAAAGATCTGATAAGTGGTTGATTTGTTGCTTTAAGGGAACTTTATGGACGAGTTAAAAAATTGCTTTTGTGAGTCACTTTTTTGACTTGAACTCCTTCTCCCAAGGCTTGATACGGCAGGATGGGGAGTGTAAGCTCTTGACTCAGAAGGGTCACTGGCAAAATCATTTCATTAAGGTTGGAAAAGACCCAACCGACCACCTACCACCAGTATTGCCCACTAAACCACATCCCTAAGTACCACAAGACACAGATTACACTGTTACATCAAAACAACGATTGCAGCAATGTACCTTGGCTGATTTTTCAATTGGGAACGAGTGCAGCAAGAGTATCTGTGTCAATACGACAACCTGCAGATTGATTTTATTGTCATGAGGATAGCAGAGAGAAGATCACACGTTTGCTTTCTGTATTAGCAAAACAGCAAGAAGAGATCAAGGACTACTTTCAATGTGTATTTCTGTTTTGATGTTTGCCTACAAGCCATCATGTAGCTTGACAGGACAGAGGATGGATAAAACCATCAGGGCTGGGGAGACGTGTGTGTCTTGCTCTCTTGCTTTATGTCACTGTCCCTAAAAATAGTATTCCATGTAACTAATAAATATACTATTTTGAAAAACGTGGCTTTTGTTGCTGGAAATACATGGTTTTCCCCAAGAGAAAGGAGTTCTCTGGGGAACTTCATCAAGTGGGTAAAAGAAAGGAGTGTCAATGAAAACAGGATCTGGAACCCAAACATAACAGTAAGCTTTGTGGACACCTTCTTTTGGTAAGTTTACGATGCAGTCCCTTTTTACTAAAAGCGTATCTTCTTAGAAAGACTTTGTGGAGCTTAATTGTCCCAGGAGTTGGACTTGATGATCCTTGTGGGTCACTTCCAACTTGAGATACTCTGTCATTCTTTGCAAGGCTGGGTGACAGAATCATTGAGCTTGGAAAACACCTCTCAGATCCCCAACTCCTACCCCAACTCATCCCTCCATGCCCGCTGACCATGACCCTTATCAATGCTGATGCACGCTCCAGTTCTACTTGTCCTCCCATTCCCACGTTGGTGAGACTGTGTGAGCTGCCATCTGCTCAGCCAGCTCAGAGAACAGCAGAAAAGGGTTATTTTTAACCCAGATGTATCTTGGCTGATTTTTCTCCAGTCAGGCTTGCTGATAGCTGCAGGAGGGCTGTGCTGGTACCAAGGCACGGGGCAGTTTTTGAGGGAGGAAGCAGAGGAAGCGCTGCGAGCCAGCATCGCTGCTGGGGCTTCCTGCAGTGGGGTCCGCCTTCCAAAATGACTTCTTTCCATGCCTTTCTTTCCTGCTCGGTGTTTCCACAGATGTTTTGGGCTTCCGATTCCTCCAGGTGGATCTCATTTGATATTTTGCCAATGCCTTCGGTTTCTCAGGGTTTTATTCAGTTTATTTTTGGACGTGTCCCGAAAAGAACTGAACTCTGGTCTGGATGATCTGTTTTAACATCTTCGTATGTGAGGCTCTCTGACAAATGCCTCCTCTGTCTGCGATCTCCTTGCTCCCAGCCTAATGCCTTTGAGCTGTAGTCTATCAGTTATTCACCGTATGAGCAAAGGTTACATGGGAATGGAGCTCTGCTGATGCTCGTCCTTATGTCTGAATAGATGGTCTGTCATGTTAATCCCTCTTTTTTTAGAAGGCTTGTAATAGAATGTTATTCTTGGGTTTGTTTGTTTTGTGTTTTTTTTTTTCAGTAGGGAAAAAGGTCAAACTCGAGGCCGCTATAGTTGTAAAGTTTAATTTTAGTTTTTAAAGTGGTCACTGCATTTAATTTTTTTTCCCACTGAAATTTTCCTACGTTTTCTTACAGGGGAGAGGTAATGGCCTTGTATTTTTCCAGAGGAGATTTGGGTTCAGTGTTAGGGAAGGTTTCTTCTCTGAAAGAGCAGTTGGGCACTGGCACAGCTACCCAGGGAGCATGGAGGGAGTCACCTTCCCTGGGGGTGCTCCAGAACTGTGGGGATGTGGCACTGAGGGACGTGGTCGTGGTGGGATGGGTTGGGCTTGGGAATCACAGAGATCTTTTCCACTGATTCCCTGACTTTGACGGTTCAGTATTGCCAGTGGGTGTAGTAAATGCTTTCAGTTAATGTTATTCTTAGATAATTAACTTGCTTTCTTTTGACTGCAAAGTTGTCTGTGGCTTAATAACCTCTAGGTGTCTTAGAAAGTGTAAATTGCACAAGAGAGAATGACAGATCCACAATTCTGTGGTGTTGTAAAATTGATGAAAACGAAGAGGTGAATGACTTCAAGCATCTACTTCTGTGTCTTTGAATACTTATTCCTGTCTAGAATTAGAATTGTGTTCAATACAAGGACACAGCCCAGTGCATGGGACTATGAGAGCTGGTGCTGGAGGTATGGTGCTGGGAGAAGGGTTGTGTTTTGAGGCTGAAAGAATGTGGGCATAGGAGCACCTGGGGGCTGCCTGGAACAGGCTGCCCAGAGCAGTGGTGGAGTCTCCATCTCTGGAGAAGTTCAGGACCCACTTGGACACTGATCTGTGCACCCTGGGCTGGGAGCTGCTTTGGCAGGGGGTTGGACTTGATGATCTCTGGAGGTCCCTTCCAACCCCTACAGTTCTGTGATGCTGTGGAAGGATGTTCATTGAGTAATCTCAATCAGTTGAATTTTATTCATTGGAGCTGAAGAACCTTTTCGATTTTGCTGAGTTGGAATGCCCAGAGGGTTGAACTCAAGAATTGTAGGATGGTTCTTCGGACTTTTGGCTAAGACCAACGCAGTGTCATGTTGACCAGTGGAACAGGACTTAAATACATCGGGTGCTTGAGTACCTGCCTCCAGCCAAGCATCTCTAGACCTTGTCCAGTGGGATTTTAGCTCTTAATGTTTTTCTGTTCCTTCTGAAATCGCGGTCCTGGTGAACGTCCTGATGGATGGCCATACAGTTCAGTTGGTACGGAAGGTTTTTGAGGTGGAAAATTGGCTCGGGAGGAACATTGTACAGTGCCATCCAACTGAATAAAGTCATTTCCTCAGCTGAGAAGGCTGTGTTTGTACCCTACAGCATGTCAGGCACTTGGTGAATGCTTTTATCTTCATTTGATAAGTCGTGAAGCATGTTTTTAAATGAATCACGCTAACACGGCATTACCGCAACGATTTGCAGCCTACCAAGGTGAGTTTTTTAGACAATGGGTTCTAATTAATTCTTAATCAATTTCATAATCCGTGTTCCCAGCTCCTATCTGTGGAGTCTGATTTTTATAGAGAGAGGAACAAAAGCAATGGATAGAAAAGGATAGAAACAGATGGAAATACGACAGAAGAATTATTGTGAGATCATTGCAATGGTGAAAGGAAGCTTGGAGTTGGTATTAGGTAACAAGTTTTCTTACTAATTAGCCACTGTAATCTTGTGAGGAAATGTTAAAGGGTTTAAACTTTTTTACACCAAAAACCCAATGGGAAGGAAGGGAGGACTTAGGGAGCGAGCTGCGGGAGTCCTTTGTTGGGTTTCTTTGCTCAACTTGATAGAGGTGAATTGCTTTAAAAGCTAGAGCATGTAATCTAATAATTAGGAAATTAGAAGTTAATGGGAAACTTGAGCACAACGTATTCTCCTTCAGTTAATGAATTTATTCAGCAAGCTGCTGCCACTTTGGCTCTGTGAAAAAGGCTGTAGGAAGCTGAGAGCAGTGAGCAGGAGCTGCAGGAGCCCTGACCCTAAACCAAGGCAGCTTTCAATTTGCAGAAATCCAATAGATGAGCAAAGAAACTGCATTGTAAGACAGTGGCACCAGTGCCCAGGGGGTGGTGGGGTCCCTGGAGGTGTTCCAGAGCTGTGGGGATGTGGCACTGAGGGACATAAGCAGTGGGCACAGTGGGGTGGGTTGGGCTTGGGAAATGATTCTATGGTTCTAAATCTATGTGGGCAGGAGGAGGTTTAGCAGCATCCCGAGTCTTTAGAAGCTGAAACAAGGCAAATCCCCTCATTACCAGCAGCCCAATATCATGGTAATTCACAGTGTAGTGTTCCTATTTTATGTCCACCCTGAACTCCTCATGTGCTGTGTTTTCTCTCTTGAAAATACATTTTCCTTGCCTGAACATCTAATAAATGTCTTCACGCTTCTGCTCAAAGGCCTGGGTGGGGATGGGCTGCGTTCCTCTGCCATAGCAGGTGCTGTGTTTCGAGAACATGGCATCCAAGGCTGTAGAGAAAGGGAGAGGAGATGTGGGTGTGAGACAGAGCAGAGGAGTGCAGTGAGGGGTTTGGCACAGCCCTCATGAATCACATTTTGCCTTGCTCCTTTTCATTTGAGTAGTTTATCTTGAATTCTGACCGTTTTGCAGTGCTTTTTTGAAAGCAAGAGAAGGGCAGCAATGTTTTGTGGCCGTAGGTAGGACAGCCTCCATCTCCCAGCAGCAATAACACAGGATGTCGAGGAATGAAATTGCTTTGACTTCTGGTCAAGAATAAAACAGAAAAGGACCTTAAGAAGAACCCCACAGGGTGATTCTACTGAGTCTGTGTTGAGCTGTACTATACAGGGAGGTGCTGATGCTATTGGGTCTTTAGATGCAATAATGGGGTGAATGGGATGCAGGCATAGCATTTCCATCTGTTTACAGCTGGAAAACAGTGGAGAGATGAAGCTGCTGATAATCCCCCACCCTGAAGGTCACTGCAGAGCTGCCCTGCTAAACCGAGCTGGAAATAACAGGAGGAAGGCACCAGTCGTGCATTCAGCACACGTGGCACTCCTCGGGGTACCACTCAGCAGAATAGATGGGCTTCTGCAGCCACAGAAATGCAAGGATGTAAAAATAATAAATGTAAAAAAAAAAAAAAAAAAAAGAACACCAAAGATGGCAAAACTTGGCAAATTTAGCTACCGAGGCGGATCTGCTGACTTGAAGCGGTGAGGGTGGAGGCATCTAGATTTTGTGTGAAATAGGTGGCAAGTGGGATCATCGGTCCCACAGGTGGGCACAGTGAGGACTGAGGACGCTGGAGGGGCTGCAGCTCTGTGGAGGGGGTTGCACCCAGATTGCTTTTCTTGTTTCTTTCTCACTGCAAAAAGGAATCGCTTATTTAATTTGACAGAACGTTACTGAAGCTTTTGGAACCGAAGCTGCAGCCCACGTCTTCTTGATAAATGGCTGTGTGTATTCCTGGAAGGAAGTTAAAACAGGGCTGAGTTATATTTGGTACCTCCTAGAGCACTGAGGCTACTCCAAGTACAAAATGTGCTCCAAGAGAGACTCATTTGCCAGTGCTGAGCGTGATGTGATGAGATTTGTCAAGTCGTTGTTTCTGCTGGAGCTCACTTTGCCTTTCCTCTCCCTCCTGGAGAGGGATTTTTTATGTACTGTAGTTATGCCATTGAACTGGGAGGCTGCAGTAGAAGCCAGAAACCCCCAAAATATGACAAACCGCCAAGCAATGCCCACAGCATGTTATAAGGCAGAGAGAGAGAGAGGGTGAGCGTGTGCACGTGGAGTCAGTAAGGCTGGAAAAGGCATCCAGGGTGCCCAACCCACCCCACATCCCTCAGTACCACATCCCCACATTGCAAACAACCCCCAGAGACAGTAACCCCCCACCAATCCCTGGGCAGCTGTGCCAGTGCATGGCTGCTCTTTGGAGAAGGAAATCTCTCTACTATTGTATAGTTAACAGAATAAACAGTTGAAATAATACGGTAGTCAGGAAGCATAACAAGAGATTATCGTGGTGGAAGGGAATAGTTTAAAAGAGATGGAATGCTTACCCATGTCCCAGGTTTGTAGTGGAAAAACTCCAAAGGGAGCAATATCCAGAAAGGGATCCTTCCCCAGTGGTGGTCAGCCCTTAAATGGGGTCTGGGAGAGGTGGAGCCAGGCTCCACCCCTTCTGGTCACACAGGTGCATTGCCTTCATCTTTGCTCCCGTGTCTGACTCAGTGCTCACCTCAGGTGATCACTCAGTGGTTCAGTCTGTGATTCAGCAGTTCCCATACAATTACCCAACGTGACCTGGAGCAAAGTGAGGCCATCACCTCTTGACCTGTCGCTGTTTCCCAGGAGCAGAGGCTGAGCCACACCTCAACACAGCCTCCTTTCAGACAGAGATGTCCAATGCTGAGCAATTGGTTGTCACAACATTGAGATTACCCAGAAGTTTGAGCTCTAGCAGTGTGTTTTTTGGCTGTATTCTAAGGATGCCATCTCCAGTGGCATACTGGTGTTGTCCTGCATCAGGGGATCCCAGGAACATATCTCTCCCTTGCTTCCATATTTCTCCTTGTGAGCCCTTTAGTACTGGGTGGTGAAATAAGCTGACCCAAAAGAAATACCTCTGCATATGTTCAAGGAGTATCTACTTTTATCTCTTTAACTATGCCTTGGCTATACATTGACCTTGAGTCTCCGTCCCTGGAGGTGTTGAAGGAACATTTAGACGTTGTTTTGTGGGTTTAGAAAGAACGATTGGTGATAGGTGGATGGTTGGACTGTGTGATCATGGAGGTCTTTTCCAAACTTGGTGATCCTTTGATTCTGTTGGGAGCAGCATGGGGGTCTGCCCATGAGCTGTCCCTGAGTAGCACTGTGGGCTCTTTCATTTTCTTCTGTCTGAGTTTTCCTATCAGCTGGAAAAGGAGGGTGTGGGAGTGCCGTGTAGAACTTGGCTTGCCTAAAACCAAACACAAACCCCTGAGAAAGAGCTGGCTGACGAGTATTTAAATATCACGGTTCCCGTGTTTTCTCCTTTTTGGAAGCTGAGAAGAACCCAGTTCAGGTTTCACCTGCTCCTGATTTTGGTTGTTCCTAGATACATGCAGTCGTCCAGTAGGATATAGGAAAGCAGTGAGTTTCAGTTCATAGAGCCTGAGGGCAAGGTTCACCATGTGAGTATCCCACCCAGAGCCTCTGAGCACAGCGGATGCCTGCAGGAAGATTCTCAGCCTTGATTCAAGAGAGGATGGAAGTGCTGAAAAATCTGGTGAAAATCCTGATAGAAAAACACCTTCTTTGGGATTTTAGAGGCAAACAAATGGACTTTTATTTTAAGGGAGGTGCAGTAGATGCACCCACCCATCAGTTAACAGCAGTGGGTCCGTTTCGTACACGCACACCTTCCTGTTCTTGCTGCAGTGATATGACGATATCTCCGTGCCAGGATGAACCGTGCTTTGTGTGCATTGGGTTTACCAGCAGAGCCTCACTGATGTTTCTCTTCCTGTTGTTCCTTTAGAGCTGTGGAATGCTGTGACCAGTCCCACTGCCCCGCAGCCGAAGGCAGATCGCCATCCAAGTCATCTCCATCCCAAGGAAGTTCGTTCACAAGAGGTACTGATTCACATTTGCACGGTGTCCTCCAATGGTTATTCTTTAATTGAAGTACTGCTCCTTCCACAGCATGAAAGGTTTGGTGGGGACACAGGGTGGGGAAGGGGAACAGCCAGAGGGGAATGGAGAAGCGCTGTTGTCACGATGCTTTGGCTTTGTGTTTGTGTTAGATGAGCAGAATGGGCAGCATCTCATTAGGTTTTCAACTAAGTACATAATTAACTGAAAATCTGTGTTTTGTTGAGTAGATTTATAAAGTTAATAAGTCTAAGGTGATGAGGACTGGGGTAGAATGCTCAGAATTCTCTTGTAGAGAATCACGAGAGTTGGCCTTTGAGTGTTTGTTAGTCTTCATATCATCTCAGTAAGTAATTAATTGTTGTTTTGTGTCCAAAAGAAGGCACTGGTTGGGTTAAAACCAGTGGGTTGGCAAAGGGACGGTCCTCGTATGCATCTCTGTCATTTGCCCATAGATGGTTTTGTGTCAGCTTATATTGCTGCTTTCCATAAAAGAAAGCGTTGCTGTGTGTCTGCTTTGTAGGTGAATTTTCCCCTGGGTATTCATGCTCTGCTCTTACTGCAGAGAAAACACGGGACAGCTGAAGTGTCAGCCTGACCCGACCCAGCTGCTTTTGCGCAGGGCTATGGCAAAAATAGACTTTTTTTTTATTCCCCCTTTTTATATGTTTCACTGATTGCTTAGTAACACAAACCTTAAACGTCAGCTGCCGGGCTGCCCACTGAGCGTTCTGCTCCCACTCGAGTCAGAGCTGCTGAAAAGCAGATGCAGGCAGAGAGCTGCAGTGCTGATGGATGCTCTCTGCTTGGGGATCCGCTGCGTTATTGCACGTGCATCCAACACTGATGTGTGCTCTCCCAGTATTTTAGCCTGCATAGTGCTCCAGCCCAGCAATGGGAAAAGCCCTGCTCTAGTTCGATGCCTGCTGTTGGCTTATGGATGAAAGCAGGCTGAGGTTTCTTCCCTCCACACATCCCACGTAGGATGGGGTGACACCAAAGGCTTCAGAAGAACTTTGCTTCTGTCAATCTTGCAGCAATGATGGGTCCTTTTCTCTTTAATATCGAGCCAGAAAAGAAAGATAAAGGAAAAAAAGAGAGCCTTGACTCTCCACATGTCCCCTTATTCTGCCCCCAATGTTTCAGTAGAAGGCATAGGTGGGGCTGTGCCGCTTTGTCAGAGCTGAGCAAATGGAAATGCTGAGCTGCAGAAAGGCTGGGAGCAAAGAGAAGGACACACATTGGGTGGATAGTAAAGGAGGAAGAAGGCAGAGGTAGATCTGACTTGCTGAGAGATTTGAGGTGTTTGGAAATCAAAGGACAGAAGAAACGCAGTAAAACTCTTGGTGGGTGTTGTGCTGACCTCTTAACTTTGTTTATTCTGGTTGTTTCCTGCTCAGAAAGCAAGCCCTTGTCCCTTTTCCCTGCCAAATCCAGGGGAATGTCAGCAATTAAATAGTTAATCACAGCGTGGAAAGCCCATGAACATCTAAAAATAACCTCTCTTATCTGTGTTAATAGTTGGGTTTGATGTAAACATTTAAAAATGCGTTTAGCATTAGGCTGTCTGTATGCAGTGTGCATGGATGGACTTTGGCACATGGCTCAGCCTGTTTGGACCTCATGGATCCTCCCTTCACCTCAGAATTTTTGATCTCATATGGCAAATTCCTGATCCAGACTCTCCTGAGCGTTCCATAGAATCTTTAAGGTCGGAAAAGACCATTAAAATCAGGAAGTGCAACCAACATTTCTCCTGGCCTTGTGGGGTCCACAATACTCCAGAAAGCTCTGTTCTGGAACATACATTTCCTTTCAGAGCACATATGATGTGGATGATGACATCTATAGTGCCAGTCCTTGTAGGTCCTGAGATCCCTGTCCATGGTGCTGCCTAATGGTGGTGGTATCCAGGCCATGACCCCTCCTTTCCTCAGGATGATGTGTAGAGGAGGGGAATGGGTTGCGTTGAGTATTGCCCATGTTTTAAAATGTAGTTTTCTTCACTCATAGTGGGATTTTTATATGTGTTTGTGTCTACGAAAATACCTGAGTTCAAAGCACGCTGCTCATCTCATAGCTTGGAAAATGCAGGCAGGAGTGTGTTTGTATCTACTCTGTAGTGCTGTACAGGTAGATGGAGCATAAATCAGGGCTCAGGAGCACTACCCATTGCTTCAGAGCCTTCTGTTGAGGAGGTTTGCATTTCAGGTAATTATGTAGCTGGTGAGAAAACATCCAGCACTCTGAGCTTTAGTACCAATTAAGATCACAAACTTTGAGAATGGCTTTAGTTGGAAGGGACCTTGATGCCCACCTTGTTCCAACCCCTGCCATGAACAGCATAGCCACCCACCACATCAGGATGCCCAGGGCTCCGTCCTTCTTGGACTCTTCCAAGAAAGACAATGAGTCTGGGGTAGGAGTGGGGAGGGAAATATCCAGGTTTGGCTGAGGGCAGGTCACAGAATGGCTGTTCTGTGCCACGTCACCTAATCTGAGCATGGAATGCACTTCGTTGGGATGGTTACAGCCAGCAGGAGCAGCTGCCTCACAAGCAGACCCCTCTATTGCATGTATGACGTTCATTTTATTACTTTTGGTTGTAACTAGATTCCCAGCAGCCTCTTCCATGTTCAGGAAGAATCAGGAGAGAGGACACTCTCAGTCAGTAGTGGAAAACACAGATACCCTTCATCTCTTGAGCCTTACCTCACCTTTATGAGTTATGCAGTCATAATGCTCTCTTAAGTGTATCCCACAACAACTCTGGGTGCTTCAAGCTGCTGGATTTTGGGTTCTGTCTTCCTTTTCCCATGCCAGTGACAAATACTGGTGTAGTCAGGCTTTGGGACCTGTGATTATTTTGACCATCCTTGTTGTCTTTGGCCAAAATTGATTACATTTTTCCATCCTTGATTACTTTGTCCATCCTTGATTAATTTACCCATCCTTGGGGAGTTGGACTCGATAATCTCTTGAGGTCCCTTCCAACCCCTATGATTCTGTGATTCTATGATTCTTGCTTCATGTGAGTTTTCACTTCCTGAAAAGATTTTCTGGGATATGATCAGTGGGGATGGGTTGGGGTTGGACCTGGGAATCTTAGAGGTCTTCTCCAACCTTAAGGGTTCTATGGTTTTAGGACAGATGAGCCTGTGGTCTCTTCCTTCTTCAAGCCTAGAAAATACATCATAGCTGTATCTCTCGTTAAAACTACGGATGTCAGTTGAAAGCTCTTTGTCCCCGATGCCTTTTTGGAGTCATGCGTAGCATTTGGGAAGCTGTTGGTGGGGACTGTCCTCCAGCAGACTTGCAGTGAGCCTGGGACGTGGGCAGCATGAGCTCCCCACTCCCCGCAGCTCTCTCCCCACATTTCTGCTCCACTGAAAGCTGTGCTGAAGTGATGCCCCTTCCTTCAGATGTATAATTTACCACCTCCTCTTGTCGTGCCAGCCTCGTTTGTATTGATAAATGAATGTTCTCTGCATGCAGCCTGCAGATGATTCTGCTCCCCGAGTACAATGCTGCTAAATATACCTGTTGCTGATTAAGTATGTGTGAGTGTGGTTAATAAGCTGCACCTCTCACAGATTCCTTTGTTAGCTCGTAAAGGCTGCGTGTTCTGATTTATAGTGCCAAAAGGGGTAAACTGACGTTAAAAGCATTAATTAGTCCTGGTTGGCTGCACAAAGAATGGAGTTGGTGTGAGCCAGCTTTTGATTCAGCCCATTGTGGGCCTTCGGTTTTGCCTGAGCTTGTTACAGAGTTGTATCTGCCTTTTTCATGCTAGATTGTATAATTAGAGTTTAGTGTGGAATACAGTGATCGGGCTTGAAGAGAGCATGAGCCCTGCGCAATTATAAGCAATGAAGTTGTGAAGCAGTTGGCCGGAACTTCACATATATTTTTAATAGAGAAATGTTCTTTTTAACCTATGGATGTGATGACTTATTTCGTGTTGTTAGATTTCCAGTAACAACCCAGAGGATTTTTTGTGCCTTGGTGCAGTACACGTACCCTTGGTGCAGCTTGGAAATGATGTAGAATCATGCAATTGTGGAGTCGTTAAGGTTCACAAAGACCAAGATTATCTAGCCCAACCATCAACCCATCCCCACCATAATTACTGAAAAGAAAAAATACCTGTGAGCATATACCCAGTGCTCATCTGTTCCCCATGCAGAAGTTTGAATATTAATTGAAATGCAGATAGTAGGCTGGGATTTAAGGCAGACCTAATAAACTTGACTGCACACCCTCAGCCCTCCCAAGAAAGGAGATAAGATTTTGGTAACTGCCTCAGTTTGTGTGTGAAATTAACATTTCCCTCTGTCTGTCCATATAAAGTTGCCCTTATAAAATGGAAATGGGCCTCTGATTTCTGAGCTTTTTGTGAAGATGTGAGGCCAAGGAGCAGGACAGAACCTGGGATTTTTTGAATAATCTTTCCTCTTGTTTGGAGTTGCTTGAATCCATGTATGGCTCATCTTCCCTGCCTGTCACAAAAATAGAGGGCCATTGCAAGGAGTTGTGATTACCATTTTGTCCCCTAAAGGGTGAGATGAGAAGTAAACCTGCATTACTTGTTGCACAGCACACTAGGATTGTTTTCCGTTTATTTTTTTGGCAAGTTGTAATTGCAAAATGGGACGACTGAACGAAGAGTTGAATCTCTGAGCGTTTTGAGGTCATATTTTGGGGATCCAGTTCTATGTTTCTGTGATTCTGCTGTGTCGTGGCTTTCCAGATTCGGTGTGGAGATAATATGACAAAAGGGATGTTGAGTGCTGAGTGATTTTTGCTAGCAGTTGCCTGCTGAGTGTCGTCCTCTTGCTCATTAACATCGCTGTTCCCCATTGCTTGGGCTTTTTCTTCCGCAGTGTAAACAATTTCTAGTGGTTCCTTCCCCCTCTGCAATCAAATGATGACAAAGGAGGAAATTAGCAATAGCTGAAGGCTTATTGTTTATAAGGCAGGCTGAGTTTTATACAGAGAACTGTTTCTTTTGCCTTCGCAGTCGGACATTAATACACATTTGCCATCTCTGCAATATTTGCTTTTCTGAGAGTTTAAAGCATACGCTTTTGCTTCAGATACTGTGTTTGCTGATGGCTGTTTGTGTAAGGCAGAGCACGGGGGTTGGACTTGATGATCTCTTGAGGTCCCTTCCAAGCTTTCTGTTGAGTTTGTGCTTTGTAACCAATGCAGTCAATATAAGAAGGAACTCTGTGGGAAGCCAGTGTTCAAGGAACTCCCACTGTTCTCCTCTTTTTCCTCTCCTCTCTTTTTCCTCTCCTCTCTTTTTCCTCTCCTCTCTTTTTCTTCTCCTCTCTTTTTCCTCTCCTCTCTTTCTCCACTCCTCTCTTTCTCCACTCTTCTTTCCCCTCCTCTTTCTCTTTTCCTCTTTCTCCTCTCCTCTTTCCTTCTCTCTTTCTCCTTCTCCTTTGCCTTTGCCTTCACCTTCCCCTCCCCCTTCCTCTTCCCCTCCTTTTCCTCTCTTCTCTTCCTTACTGAGCTGTGATATTTACAGCTTTTCATTTAGAGAAAAAGATAAGAATATTCTGGGTGATGAGGTCAAATTTTGAACATTAGGACCAGGGTAGTTACATGTTGCTTCAGAAGTGTTGCATCTCTTCTGAAGACCCGTATTTAGGTTCTTGGAGAGTATGTTTACTCTTTCCTTTTCTTTCAGAGCTGAAATTGAGACCCACTGCTTGTAAGGTTGGCCAGTTGTCTTCTGGTAAGGAGAGTGGAAGCAGAATTCCATCGTTGTGTTTAATGGGTTCATCTGGCTTGGATTTGGGAGGGCTGGTGCAAGTATAGGAAGCAGATTTGAGAGCTTGGAGACAACCTAGAGAAAACTCTCCTTCTGCCCTACATTCAGAGCTGGATGGGGCATCATAGGTCCTAATGTACCCCAGTGAGTCCAAGGGTGGCAACTAGCCCATGGCAGGGGTTGGAGCTGGATGGCCTTAAGGTCCCTTCCCACCCAAGCTGTTCTGTGATGCTGTGATTCTTCCAAATTCAGAGCATCACTCTGACTGATGGACTCATAGCTGAAGCAGCCCTTTGAAGCGAATCTTTGAAGTTTCTGATAGACTGGGGATTCGATTAGGCTACTTTCACCCGCTGGTCTCATAGCAGAGATTTTAATGAGAAGAATCTCATCAGCTGTTTCAGTTCCAGCAAGCATAAGCCGCCCTTCCTTCAATTTTGAGGCTATTACTTGCTCAGATAGTGAGGAATTTCAGACAGTGGGACTGTACAGAATCCTAATAAAAGCAGGTTCAAGTGATTATGGAATTCGTTCACATTCAGGAGAGGCCCTCCTTCCTGACAGGTCCCTTTCAAATCCATTCCACGCTTCTTCCAGAAATCTGTACTTGGGTTCGCTGTTTTCAAGTTGAGAATCATAAAGGTTGGAAAAGAGCTCACAGATCCCCAAGTCCAACCCCAACCCACCCCCACTGTGCCTACTGACTGTGTCCCTCAGTGCCACATCTTCACGGTTCAGGAACCCCTCCAAGGACTCCCTCACCTCCCTGGGCAGCCTGTGCCAGTGCTTTACCACAGTTTTTGAAGATATTTTTTTTCCTGCTATCCAACCTGAACCTCCTCTGATGCAACTTGAGGCCATCACCTATCCTCCTGTCGCTGTTACCTGGGAGAAGAGGGCCCCTAATGATGCCAGGTATCCAAAACATCAGCAACTTTTATTTTAATGTACTGGGAAGGAACGAGAGGGCACTTTTTAGTCCTGTCATTTTTGATCCTAACTCCCTGAGTTTTCAGCGTTCGCTTTTGATACTTCACTAGTTCTTGAGACACAGACATTATGGGGTCATCCGTGGTATCAGCAGAATTGCTCTGGCCAGCTTTTTGAGGCATGTCTATAGCATTAAGTCTCAAATTGAAAAGGTAATCCCCTCTGGAGTCTTGACCTCATCTCAGAATGACTCTCTTCTGCTCTTTGGAGCCTTTGGGTTCTATTCCACTGTTTTTTTTTCCTCTTCATCAAGACAGCTTTCTTAATTGCTGTGACTGCTGGGCAGCAGTTTTACTCTCCTGCCTTACAGACCTCCTTTTCTTCACTTCCCTCATAATAAAGTGGTTTCTGGAGCATTGCCAGGCATCCAGTCCAAAGTGTCTTCCAGCTTTACATCAAACAAGGGACGGTGCAGCCGGATTTCTGTCCTAATCCCTCTTCCCAAAGACAAAGAAGTCGGTGCTGTCTAGACATTGGTGTTTGGAAGGTTTCATTTGCTTTATCACACGACGGTGTAAGGCTGAGAGTTCCCTCTTCCTCCTTTTCATCCCACATAAAAGTCCCCAAAGCCTCAAAATCTGCCGTTGCTGGCTGTGGAAATCCTGCACGACAGCAGCACACAGTTTTGGGCTGTGCTGATGAAACAATGCACACTGAGTGTTGGCTGGTGGCCCTTGTGGCGTATGGGCTAAGCATTTGTCATTTAAAGTCTCCCTTTCATACCAAATGCTGAATTCAGCCACAAGCTATCACACAACATGTGCCAGCTGCTCCTAAAATTCTTTATTTTTGTGGCTTGCTTATTGCAGGGGTGCTCTTTTCAGGATACAATTGACATTGTTCTGTTCGACACTGTACAGTGGAGGAGTGGGTCCGTGTGTGGTACAGACTTTGAGTAGAAAAAGGGAAAGAGTTCTCTGGTTTCCTTCTTTGGAATTACCCTTCTACTGATACAGAAGGACTGATGTTGTGACTTTTTTGGGTGGAAAGTTGGGCTAATGAGAACTCATGGTGATCTTGATTACCTTTGGATGGGATTTACTTCTGTTTTGGGGAAGAGACACAAAAATATAGGAAAAAAATGAAGTCAGGGTAGAGGAGCAAAAGTTGCCTTCAGGATGTTCTCACATGTTCTTTTTGCCCCAAAGAGATGGGTTCTTTATGCACTTCTGTCTCTCAGTTTGTGTTGAAGTATGGAAAGAGCCGCTGGGTTCTCTTGCAGATGAGAAATGATTGTCCCCGTTCGTTGGGTCCCTGGATGTGCTTGCCCTCCATCCTACACCAAGACCTCTGTCTGGTGGGAGCCAGCAAGTGTAGGCAGGAGAAGTAGGAGCATGAAGGCTGCAGTTAGACAAAATTAACGTGTGGATGGGGAAGTCACCATCCCTGGAGGTGTTCAAAAAACATGGGAGATGCAGCACTGAGGGATATGGTCAGTGGGCATGGTGGGTTGGATTTGGGTTTGGGGATCTGTGAGGTCGTTTCCAACCTCAGTGATTCTATGATTCTGTAGCTCTGTCAACGATACCTCTGTCCAGGTCTCTCTCTCTAAAAACATGGTTGATTTTATGAAAGGTGCCTTGGTCTGAGTGCTAGAGCAATTGTTGGCCAATTTGTTTCTTCTCACTTTATCTTCCTAAAAGTCAAGCACCTGATTTCTGGTCGAGGCTTCTCTCCTATTGTATGTGGGATGCACAGATATCTGCAGCAAAGATCGTCCTGTAGGCAGGAAGGTTGAAATGGGGTGAATTTGCCTCTCGAGTTTCTTACAGTTGATGAGGAGGGAAGCCTTGACCACCAGTATTGCCTAGATATCAAAAATCTGAATATTACAGATGACCTGATAGTGTAGCCTACATTGGTGTTGATGTTGTTATACACGTTTATTATATGATTCTTTATCTTAGATGTATCGTATTTTATGTGTTGAGCTGGATCATCTTAGTAGTCTTTTCCAACATTAGTGTTCGTATGATTCTTCGTGAGAGCCTCAACCAGCATCAAATGATGAACATAGGCATTGTGCATTCGCTGCCAACCCACTTTCAGTGGCTGGTGTACTGTTTATCTTCCCTGAAAGGCAGCACCCAGGGGAATTTCATCTTACTGAAGGAGAGTTTGTCATAAAAGTAAATTCACCAATGCATGGTCCTCTAAAAGCTGCACAAGACAGATCTTTTGCCGTTGTGCAAGCCTGGAGTCTTGCTCTGAAGGGACTGAAAAATAGGTCAAGTAATAATGCGCCATTATTCTGGTCTTCAGATACCATGGAATCAGTCCTGTCCCCAGCTTTGCTGCTCCCCATGTCGTTTTGATGGTTGGGCTAGATGATCTTGCTCTTTTCCAACCTTAATGGTTTTATGAATCATAGCATCACAGAATGACCTGGGTTGAAAAGGACCTCCAGGATCATCTCGTTTCAACCCCCTTCCATGGGCAGGGTCACCAGCCACCAGAGCAGGCTGCCCAGAGCCACATCCAGCCTTGCCTTTAGTGCCTGCAGGGATGGGGCATCCACAGCCTCTCTGGGCAACCTGTTCCACTGCATCACCGCCCTCTGAGTGAAAAAATTCCTCCTCACATCCAACCTCAGTCTCCCCTGTCTTAGTTTAAAGCCATTCCCCCTTGTCCTATCGCTATCAACCCACGTAAACAAATTAATACTAATTACTGTAATGAGAGCTCATGGAGCTGGGCTCTGCTTTCAGCCCTCTGATCTTCAAAAGTGCTCTTCATATTTCAGAAGGTGGTACTACATCGCTTATGGGCAGATTGGCTTGGAAGGTATTTCTGCAGCAAAAATGCTTGAAAAATTCCCTGTTCATCACATGCTAACTGTTAGATTGTTGTTGGATTGTTTCACACATGTTGCTTGTGTTTGGTTCTTAGGAAAAATGTCTTCTGAGAAAGAGTGGTAATGTGTTGGCAATGGTTGCCAAGGGAGTGGTGGGGTCACTCTCACTGGAGGTGTTAAGAAACAGTGGGGATGAGGTATTGAGGAGCACAGTCATGGTGGGAAGGGTTGGGGTTGTCCTTCGGGCATCTTGGAGGTCTTCTCTGACCGTTTTGATTCTGTGATCATTGTCAGTTCATTGAGGATTTTGATGTTCGTTTGTGAACAGATGGGATGGTGTGTCTCCTTTGTTCCTTGGGGGCATGTGGTTTTGGGTCGCGAAATATTTTGCATTTAATGCTCAAAGAAGGGTTTCCAGATTCGTCGATTCATTGATTTATGAAGGACTGTAGGCAGAAAACTTGAGCCGAGCTCCATCAGGATGGGTGGAAGAGCTTTCAGTCAGCACTCAGAGCACTCTTCCAAGCCGTGGTGATGCGGTGACACAACGCGCTCCGACTGCAGATGAGTTCTGTGGCAGTGCTCACTTCTACGTGTGGTGGGCAATGAGAGCTAATTAACGAGCACATCAATGTGTTGGGTTTATCCCCGTGGATTACGGCGTGGGTGTAGGTGCTCAAAACTGCTTGCCTACGGATTTCACTGTCTTCTGTGCTTTTAAAATTCATTTTCCCGAGCGCTATTTTATGCTGAAAGTGCATCAGCAAAATGTGAGCATAATGAGAATATTTTCTGCGTGAGAAGAAATATGTATTCGGTTCTTCCTTTTTCTTTTTTTCTCAGAGTGGAATACACTTCACTTTAAGGGAAGAGAATCATTTTGCTACCTTAAAATGTTTTGTTGGGGGAAAAAAAAAGCAGGTGTTCCTTTGGAAGCCAGATACGTTGCTGAGCCATCAGTTCTCACCATCTTTGTCATCTTGTGTTCACTTCTCATCTTTTGTGAAATAGATGTGGTTTCCAAAAGAAGACAACCCCACATGATATTTGGGATGATGTGCCATGGCTGAAGGATACATCTCAGCTGTAGGGTGGACACGGATGGGTTGGGTGGTTCTCAGCTGCTGCAGGATGATAAATGTACATCAGCAGAATTAAGATGTAGAGCTGTTTGTACAGGGAAAGATAGAATCATAGAATTACTCAGGTTGGAAAAGACCTCAAAGACCATTGAGTCTAACCATGACCCAGCCATACTGCCCTCACTCCAACAGCCCTCTGCTAAACCACGGCCCTGAGCACCACATCCAAATGGATTTCAACACACCCAGGGATGGTGACTGCACCACCTCCCTGCGGAGCCCATCCCAGTGCTTAACGACCCTTTCTGTACAGAAGTGGTTCCTGATCTCCCACCTAAACTTACCCTGGTGCAATTTGAGGCCATCTCCCCTCGTCCTGTCACTGTCCCTGTGAGCAGAGCCCAACCCCGCTCTCACTGTGAGCACCTTTCAGATATTGGAAGAGAGCACTGAGGTCTCCCCTCAGCCTCCTCTTCCCCACACCAACCAGCCCCAGCTCCTTCAGTCTCTCCTCGTAGGGCACACTCTCCAAGCCCTTCACAGCCTCGCTGCCCTTCTTTGGAGCTGCTCCAGCACCTCCATGTCCTTTCTGTGCTGAGGTGCCCAACGCTGAGCACAGCACTCAAGGTGAAGATGTGGCAATGCTGCTTGTTTGGGTTGTTGTTTGTGGCTGTATGGATCTGGGGTAGTGTCAGTCCCATGCTGAAGAATGCAGCATTCAAAGAATGCTCTGAAACTCCATTTGGAGTAACGTGGGGATAACCCACATCTGGGAGATCCTTTTCATATGGTTTGCTTCATGTTTATTTAAGATTTTTCACCTTTAAAATGCCCATCAACCTTGCCCATGGTGTGGACATGGAACTGGATGATCCTCAAAGTCCCATCCAATCCAACCCTTCTAAGATCTATGGTTCTGTATGCATGTGAATTGATTTCGTACCCCAACTCTCTTTGAATCTCACAGAGCTTTTCCTGCAGTGCTTAGCAATGAGTTTATCAAACCTGGAGCAAATTGCAGTCAGATTTTAATTTGCTCTCTTATCCCTCATTGTTGCAGTGTAAGGTGAGTGGCATTTAACTTCATGTCTTGATCCCCATTTCTCAATTGCTTTCATACACGGTGTGTTTCTTCCTTAGTTAAACTCATGCAAAACCCTGTTCTTTTCCCAGTGCATGATCTGTCCCATCAGCAATCTGAAGTGGGAAAGGAGAGGAAGAAGGGGAGGACGGAAATGGGTAACTGTGAATTCACTGGGGTCAGATGGTGTGCAGCCCTACTGGTTGGTGACTTTTGGCTTCCTTGTGTTTCCCTTCAAGTCCTTCAACCAGCTCTTCTCAGTGTTGCTTCATATATTATTTTTTTGGATAAAACTCTGTGGAATGAATAAAAAAGAGCCTTTTGTGTTCTTCACTCTTCCATTTGTGTCATGCACGCAATCCTGCAGGTCCTGGCAGAGCAGCTTGGAGCTCTGTGCTGTTACCCTTTGGGCAGCCTGAAAATCCAGTGTTTAATACTGGGCTGTCCCCTGCAGCTTATCTCACCCATGAGCATCCCTTTTTCTTGTATCACTAGTGGTATATGGAACTTTGGTTAATTGCTTTTTGAGGTCATCCCCTACTTCCAGTTTGGGGTTCTTTGGTCTTTGCTCTGTAGCCATAGGAGAGGGATTTGGTCTGAGCTCTCCTGCTCCCTGTGCTGTGTCTGTTTGTTGGAATGTCTCAGGGCTGCAGGTCATTGCAGCCAGTTTGCTTCATGTGAAATAAGACGTTGGGTAATTCCATGCTAATCCTTAATACGCTTATTAAAGATAAATACGAATCTTCTGCTGTTATGTAATGGGTAATGTGAACACGATGGAGTATTTTTGTAAACAAATTCTTCCATGTTCTTCCTGAATTACTTAATGAACAACCTTTGGGTTTACTGACAAACTCCAGTGTGTATTTACTGTATCTCCCATGGTGTATTTCTGCAGGAAACAGAGCAGTACCACTTTTCAGGTGATGCCTAACCTCCCTGTACCTGAAAAATAATAGATGCGGAGTAGGTTTCTGGATTGTTGGCGGTGTTCGTGGGTGATAGGACAGGAGGTGATGGCCTCAAATTGCACCAGGGGAGGGCCAGGTTGGGTGTTAGGGAAAATTTCTTCAAAGAGTGGTGATGCACTGGCACAGGATGCCCAGGGAGTGGGGGGGTCACCGTCCCTGGGGGTGTTCCAGAACTGATGGGATGTGGCACTGAGGGAGGCAGGCAGTGGGCACGGAGGGGTGGGTTAGGTTGGGGATCTTGGTGGGCTCTTCCAACCTTCATTATTCTGTGATCGTCTCATTTAGATCCAGAGCCTGAATCTTTCCTCTTTCAGTTTCTCAGCTTTTGCCTGAAGACTCTCAAATACTATAGTCGTTATTTCAAAATCCTCCTGTAAACAAGTGCATCAAATTTCCATGGCACACTAATGAAAACTTGGGCTTTCATGGTGTCATGACTGCCAGTACGGAGCAGCCATAGCCATTGTTTTTCCAACCCATAATTAATTCATAGAATGTATAATTCTTACTCTTTTGGCTGTTTTGGGGCCTTAGATGAAAATAGCCTCTTTCATGAAAGCCTGTTCCAAGAAAAACTGCTTAAGTTGTGAGAATTTGCTTCTCTGAACTCTGCTGTGATGGTTGATGCTATTCATCTTCCCCCATGTAAACCCAATTGGATATTGAGAAGAAGAGGTTTTGTCAAACCTTATAGTGGTTTGGGTTGGAAGGGACCCTTCGGGATCATCTATTTCTAGCCCTAGTGAGAATCACAGAATTGCTCAGGTTGGAAAAGACTTCAAGATCATCAAGTCCAACCTCAAGATCATCAAGTCCAACCTCAAAGATCATCAAGTCCAACCTTAAAGATCATCAAGTCCAACCTCAAGATCATCAAGTCCAACCTCAAAGATCATCAAGTCCAACCTTAAAGATCATCAAGTCCAACCTCAAGATCATCAAGTCCAACCTCAAGATCGTTAAGTCCAACCTCAAGAGAGACGGAACCTTGTTTTTCCTACTCATCCGGAAATGCATGGAAACAAGAAGTTCCACTTACTATTCTTGTTGATGACTGTTGTAGTATAAGGAGAGAATTTCCCCTTATATCATCCTGTTATCTTGCTGGGAGCAGGCTTCCAGTCACTGCTCTTGGTCAGAGAGCGGAAGTGATTATAGAAGAGTGGGAAAAACTGGGGAACAAAAAGGAAAATATTAAGTAACTCAGACCACTGAAGTGCAAACTGCCTTGTGCTGAAAGTTCCTCATTCTTCAGGTGATGGAAAGAAGCAAAGAGAACACACCACTGAGTGTGTTGTATGGCTCAGGTTGGAAGAGACCCCAAGGGTTCCAGCCTCCCAACCACAGACAGGGCCATCAACCTCCAGATCTGGTACCAGACCAGGTTGCCCATGACCCCAACCATCCTGCTCTTGAACATCTCCACGGATGGAGCATCCACAACCAGTCTGGGCAGCCTCTGCCAGTACCTCATCACCTTCTCTGTAATTAACTCCCCCTGACATCAAAAGTGGGAATTTTCCCTTTAATATCATGTTTTCTTAAGCCCTGGCAAGAGATGGGCCATTGGCTGCTGTATTTCATGACTCAGAGCTCCCAGTGCAAATGGAATATGAGAAGGATCACGTTTTCAAAACAATCCTGGTGTGGTTCAGGCACTGTAAGGTGTCACCGTCCCTGGGGGTGTTCCAGAATCGCGGGGATGTGGCACTGAGGAACCTGGTCGGTGGCGTGGGGGGATTGGTGGTTGGATTTAGTGATCTTTGAAGTCTTTTCCAGCTTAGAATGACTCTGTGATTAATTTTGTTGTTGTAGTTAAGTTCAGGTGAAAAGAACCATGGAATGATGGAATCATTGAATGCGTTGGGTTGGAAGGGACTTCAAGGACCATGCAGTTCCAACTGCCCTGCTGCAGGAAGAGTTGCCAACCACTACATCAAATTCTAGATCAGATTCCCCAGGGCCCCATCCAACCTGACCATGAACACCTCCAGGGTGTGGCATTCACAACCTCTGTGGGCAAATAATGCAGATTTCTCCTAATTGTGCATTAAAACAAGTGGCCAGAACTTGTCAGAGGCATTCTCTGAGGCAGCATCACCAAGCTCAATGCTCAGTATGACAGGCTGTGTTCGCCAATTAGTGTTAAAACATTAATTTGCATGGCATGCACTGACTGTCTTTCCACAAAACTGAATTGCTCCGGCCTCCAGCTGGGCTGAGCTATTGTTAAAAGTGAATCACAGAAGTAGGAACCAGGCTTCCTGAAGAGTGTTTGCAGACCCTCCAGTGAATTGCCAATAGCAGCCTTGGGTTGGAAATTACTCATGGGCTCATGGGTAAATCAGGAAGAGGAATTTCAACAGTATTGCCTATTTCTCTGGTAGTTTGTGTGGTGGTTTAGAAGTGAGATGTTTCCTTGCCAGCAGGACTGAAAACGTTGGCCATTTATTTTGCCCAAAGTTCTGTGTAATGGCTTTGGAGTATTTGAGGTTGGATCACTCGAGGACAACAGCATCTCCCCCCAAACCCTCTGTGCCATGTGGGGCTGTGGGATCATGGCGAAGCCACACGGAGCCGATGTCCCTGGGAAGCACAAGGGGATGTTGTGATGTTGGAGGTGCTGTCGGGGATGCAATGTGGAAATGTTCAGTTCACGGTGATCACTCACAGCAAATTCCAGTAAAGTCCTGGCAGCTCCACGTCCCTTCTCAAATTACAGCAAATTTCTGAAGCTGGGAGGAGGAGAGTTACGCTTTTGGACAAAATGTTTTGTTATATTAGCTTTACTGCGCGTGTTAGGATCTTGGAATCATGGGATATCTGAGGTTGGAAGGGAGCCACAAGGATCAGCCCAGCTGCTTGCAGGTTGTGGAATCATTAAGGTTGGAGAAGACCTCTAAGGTCATCTAACCCAACCATCAGCCACCCCCCTGTGTCCTCTCACTTTGTTCTTCATCTATGGTGACTCAAACACGTGGAGCCCAGAGCCCAGACCCCCCAGGTCCCAAATATATGCACAAAGAGCAGCCCTGTCTGCAGTAATGAGACTTCTTTATGGATGAAAAGCTCCCGAACAACTCTACAAAGAGCAGAGAGAACCTCAGTCCCCCTCAAACAACAGCACTGATGAAAGCAGGACGCATGGCTGGGCTGTTGGAAGCTGATCATGTATGGAGGGCTCTATAATGTGGCCAAAAAGTGCTGCTGTGCAGCTGCGTGGAAGTGGGTGGATGAAATCACAGTATCATGGAATATCCCAGGCTGGGAGGGTCCCATAAGGATCGTCATGTCCAAATCCTGGCTCCACGCAAGGATATTGGATGCTGGGTATAGCTGCCTGTTTGCAAAAGGTGAGAGCAGCACTACAAAAGGACTCGGACACCAAAAGTGGGGTTCCTCATATGTGGTCACCAAACCCAACCCCTGGCCCCACACAGCACCCCATATCCAAACCCTATGGCCAAGAGTGGTGGGGCAGAACCTTCTCCTGATATCCAATCCGATTTTCTTCTTGTTTTTTCTACTCTCAGTCTTGGAGAACTGAGGTTCCAACGAAGAGAATAAGACTGAAATGCATACGCTCAGACGTCAGTGATGCTGAAACTCCGACCAGACAGCCCATGGGCAACCTAACACGACTTTGAAGTAGGAGATAAACCACTGCCCGAGGTCCCTTCCAGCCTGAATTGTTCTGTGACTTTTGTTCCAGACAGAACTATTCACTGAGCTCTTGGAGTTTGCATCTCTGCACACAGCAGAGTTGGGTGCGTGGATTTATTGCAGGAATTTACCCACTGAGGGTATCTGTGTCAGAGGGATGGGAGCTTTGGCTCCTGGATTGCAGAATGGACTCCTACAAGGAATCAGAGCTGAACCTGTGAGGATTTTATAATGGCATGTAGCAACAGACCAAAGGGAAACGGTTTTCAACTGGAAGAGGGCAGACTGAGAGTAGAGATTGGGAAGAAACTCTTTAATGTGAGGGCAGTGAGATACTGGCACAGGTTGCCCAGCCGGGTTGTGGATGCCTGTGCCCTGGAAGCACTGAGGCCAGGCTGGATGGGGCTGTGAGCAAGCTGGGCTCCAGGGAGGTGTCCCTGCCTACAGCACGGGGTTGGGACCGGCTCATCTTCAAGGTCCCTTCCAACCCAAACCTTTCTGTCATTCTGTGATGTAGTCCCATCCTTTTTCGTGCTCATCCCACGCAGTGCTGCTGTTCTGCTGTACCCCAATGTTCCCATTGATGGCTGCATTTTAGAAAAGCACTGTTTCCCTGCATGTTGAGGTTCTGAGTGAAAAAAAAAAGGAAGAAGCAGTGGACACAGTAAGTAACGTGTGCTAAACGTGCATCTTTGTCTGCAGTGGTTAAATACCCTATCAGTGAGGAATGCTGTTAGTGCTGGAATGCAGTGGTGGTGGAATGGGAGAAGTGGGTTTGGCAGTTCTGCATCGTTTCAGCCCTTTATTGCAGGTCGTCTGAAAGCACTTAATCTGAAGCAATTTAGTTGTGATACGACCTGGCTAGGCTCAAAATGACACGTGGAAAGAAGCTGCCAAATAGAGCCATCTGTTTTCCTCTCCTCTAATTGCTCATTCAGCCCCAGCAGCTCTGCAGACCGAAGGACCTGCTTAGCACTGAGTGCTGTAAATTAGGGCTCCTTGTCTGCAGCCTGAATGCAGAGCCTTAGAGGACCTTCTTTTAGTTTTAATACCTCCCTGCTTATCTGGCCGTGCTGCTGTTCACCTCACTGTTCTGCTCCACGGATGAGGCCGGTGAGTTTTATCACCTCTCCCCCTGGCTGAGAAGTGACCTTTAAATTGCTTTTTGGCCACTGCAAGCTTCCTCTGAATGAATGCTGCAAAGCCTCCATTTGTGTGGCTTTCAGCCTCCTCCTTAGGATGTGCTGCTGGAGCAGAGGCTGCTCCTCTGAGGGCAGGACCTCCCTGTGATGCTGTGCATTGCTGTCGTGCTGAAGCTGGAGCCACTGCCTGCATTAGCATCCCTCTGCAGCTGATGTGCTGCACGAAGAGGCTCTGCTGAGTCCAGGACCGTGCACATTTTCCTGGTGTGTAGGTCTGCACAACTCCCCCAGCCCAGCCGTGTGCAGAGATATTTAATGCAGTGCTTGGACCTGCATTCGTGTGGCTTTGTGGAATGGTTTGAGCACGCAGCAGCTTCGTGTCCATCTGCAGCTCTGCGTCCCTTTGCTGATGCTCCTTCCTCTGAGCAAGGCCACAGCAGCTCCCACAGAGCCCTCTGCAAGCTGTAAGCAGTCGAAGCTGTCAGCAGACTCTGCTGTCGCTGCAAACAAGGAGAGCAGTTAAACCACTCCGTATTTTCTGTTGATTTTGCAAGGGTGCCATACAGGGTGCAGCAGGTAGCTCTGGGAGTCCGCGTGATGCTGATGAGAACCCTTCTGCTTTTTTGGACACAAATTATCCCCAGGCCCGATGCTCCTTGCTGGGCAATGGTTATTTTGCCTTCCCCTTCCCCTTTCCTTCCCCCCTCATTTCCCCCTTTCCTTCCCCTTTCCTTCCCCCTTCCCTGTTGCAGATGCTGACAGCTGTGTACACCCTGTCTTTGTGGAGTCATAGAATCTCAGACTTACAGGATCATTGACATATTGAGTCCTGGAATGGTTGGGTTGGGTTGGGTTGGGTTGGAAGGGGCCTTAAGGCCCATCCACTCCCAACTCCCTTCTGTGGGCTGGTTACTGACCACTGGCTCACATTGCAGGGCTCCATCCAACCTGACCTTCGTGGGCATGAAGTTTCTAATGGAGTGGCTAAAGGGAGAAAATTTGCTTTGGGGGATGGTGGGTAGTGTTGTGGCTGTTCTTAGCGAATGCCCTCTCATATTGTGTACGAAACTTGTGTTGTAAATGGCTCTAAAAACATTTCCTGCATGATGCAATCTGTTTGTGGAAATGGGTTGCTCCGTTGGCAGGAATCTACCCGTCCTTCTGTCTGTAGGTCTGGAACAGGTGCCCATCTTTGCCCTTAAGTGCTGTTCTCACAGGCATTGGGATGCCCCAGTCTCCCTGAGACATCTGAAGGCCACGTATCCATAAAACCCTGGTCAGACAGGGAAGGTGAGCCTTCTTTCCTTTCTGTCTCTTTGCTGCAAGGGCAGGAGGATGCTTTCTGCCGATGAAAACCCAAAGAAGTGCAATTTCCTTTTTTGTGCCTCATTTAGTAATCAGTGCAAGTCCACAGTTTAGTGAAAACTTATTGCTCACGGCATCAGATCCACTTGAAATTTGCTCGTTGCGAAACTCTCCAAAGGCAGTTACTGAGCTTGGAAAATTACCGAAACCTGACGAATCGTAATGGTGTAGTTTATTTCTGGAGACAGCCTAAAAGCCACACTGGTTATGGGGTGTGATGTATTTCAGAGAAATAGCACTTCTTGTTGTCCTCCTACTGAATCCAAGCCTGTAATTGCCTGGGAGTGGTGAAATACCTGCACTTAGCGAGGTGCTGCTGGTCCTGCCAGCCAGGAGAGCTGGAGAAATGGTCCTTTGTTCTGAAACCACGATCCATCATGATTCATGCTCAGCTCACTTGGTTCGGGGAGCAGCATGGGACCTGACAGCTCTGGCAGCGAGCGTGGGTGAGCTGAGAGGCAGGCCGTTGTGTTCCCTCGCAGGGAGGATCTCCCGTAGGCTTCCTTGCTGAACTCATTTAAGAGGTTCAGTAGGTTTTTAGAGGCTTGAAGGCCTCACTGAACACATCTAGCATCGCTTTCCCTCAGCCGAGCTGTGGAGTGTAGTGTGGCTCCATCACACCTGTAGCTCTCAGGTAGGGCATGTGCTTCACAGCCATTTCTGCCCTTAATGTGTTGATTGTTTTCATGTTCAAAGGACCATGGCATAAGGAAATGAGTCCCAGTTCCTAAACCATGTTGGTAAGCTTTTGATTAACCCAAATCCTCCAGAAGTTTTCATGGACAGATCCACCAGGAGGTTGTGCAGATCCGTGGGAAGGTCTTGTGAAGGTCCTTTCCAGCCTGAATTCTATGACTCTGTGCCACAACTGGAGGCATTTCAGAGATCATTGAATCCCAGGCTGCTTTGGGTTGGAAAGGACCTTAAAGGCTACCCAACCCCATCCCTCCGTGGGCAGGGACACCAGGTGCCCACAGCCACATCTATGGCCTTGTCACCTCCAGGATGGGCACCCACAGCTCTGGGCAGCAGTGTTGGTGCCTTGCCACCCTCTGGGTAATAATTTTCCTCTTCACATCTCAATCTCCCCTCTCTCCTATCACTCTCTGCCCATGATGTGTGGACATGGCACTGAAGGACAGCGGTGTAGTGATCAGGTTGGTGGTTGGGCTGGATGATCTTGAAGGCCATTCCAACCTATGCGATCTATGATTCTCAGCCTGTATCAGATTGTTTGTAGGACATGGGGCATGGACGAGCAGGTCACCTCAGGTTTGGGCAGCGGTGCAGAGTACAACGGGTATTCTTGCTGCTCCTTTTGCCAACAACCAGCAGTTCTCTCCCGTGTTTAATCTTCTGTCTCCCTCTCAACAGCAGACTTTCAAAACCAGATGCTAGTGGTGAATGCAAAGCTCAGTGTGCTCAACACAGCCCAGGAGGAGATTGCAGGTCCGGGTCAGCAGATAACTGTGAGCTCTTGCTGCTGGAAGGAAGCAGGGCCTGGTGGCATGCAAAGATGTTTGCCCTCTGCCATGACTTCCCGTTCTCCTATGAAAATGATAGGAGATTTTACCTCTCTGCAGAGTGTAATCTTCAAAAAACGCCATTCCTCCTCTTCTGTATTACACTTTCAGCATTTTGTGCCAGCTGAAAATCCATTGAGGTGCAGGTGTGGAAAATGCCCTTCTCATGCCCCTAAAATACCTGTGGTTCTTCATAGAATCATTAAGGTTGGAAAAGACCTCTCAGATCCCCCAGGCCAACTCGAACCCACACCCAACATGCCCACTGACCACGTCCCTCAGTGCCACATCCCCTTGGTGTTGGAACACCTGCAGGGACAGTGACCCCCCCCCCTAGTCCCTAGGCAGCTTGTGCCAGTGCATCACCACTCTCTTGAGAACAAATTTGCAGTAATATCCACCCTGACCCTCCCTTTGTGCTCCCAGCACAATGTAATATTCATTTGGAAACTGATAGTGCTTCCTCTGCGTAGTGCTTCAACACTCCGCGTGCGCTTTCAGCTGTCTGCCTGTGGCAAACAGGTTGCCTTGGGGTGCAGTGGAAGTGCCACTCCTCAGAAGCTTTCTGATTACATTTATGTCGCCTCCAGCCACGTTGGAAGGCAAAGTCTGATGGTGTTGTTTCTAAACTGGGCGCTTTGTAATGTGATTGGAAGCTGCTCGTGCTCCTTTTGTAATCTGAGGGAGTCGTGCAGGGTGCTGATGGGGGGACACTGAAAGGAATCTGGGGAGAAAAAGGAAAGAAAGGAGGAAAGAGGAAAGAAGGAAGGAAAGAAAGCAGGAAGGAAGAAGGGAAAGAAAAAGGGAGGGAGGGAGGGAGGAAAAGGAAGGAAAAGGAAGTAAGGAAAGGAAGAAGGAAGGAGGGGAGGAAGGGAGGAAGGAAGGAAGGATGGGAGGGAAGGAAGAGAGGGAGGAAGGAAGGAAGGAAGGAAGGAGGAAGGGAGGAAGAAAGGAAGGATGGGAGGGAGGGAGGAAGGAAGAAGGGAGGAGGGAAGGAGGGAAGGATCTTAGAGAAGCATCTCACTGTGTAATGCCACTCTTTCTGAAGGGCGCGTTCCCAGGCTTTGCAAATTGCAGAGGTCATGCTTGCTTACTCTGTCTGTTTGCACTCCTCTTTCCATCATGGACATTGTTCTCCACGTTGCCTGGCAATTGGCCCAAGGATCTCCCAGGTCCTGCCCCCTGCTCTGCACCGTGGCTGCACTGAGCAGCTCACAGAATCATGGAATCATCGAGGTTGGAGAAGACCTCTGAGATCCCCAAGTCCAACCTCAGCCCATCCCCACCATGCCCTCTGACCATGTCCCTCTCCTTTTCCTGAAGTCCCAATATTTCCTGCACCACAGCTCCTTATTCACTCTCTGTTTGTCATCCTCACTGCTGGAAGCTGTTCAAACAGAATCCAGAAATGGGATTTTTTAAGGAAAGGATTGCACGCTCCACCCAGTATTTCATGAAACACTGAGCTGGGACATCACGCTCATTTTTTTGGGCATGTAAAAACAAAGCTGTGAGTT
This sequence comes from Callipepla californica brunnescens, assembly GCA_023055505.1. Classification (NCBI taxonomy): domain Eukaryota; kingdom Metazoa; phylum Chordata; class Aves; order Galliformes; family Odontophoridae; genus Callipepla; species Callipepla californica. The sequence continues at coordinate 1,475,828 of JALIRH010000072.1, read as the reverse complement.
CATTACAAGCTGATTGTAGATTGAATCTTAAAGAAAAAAAAAGAAGTACAAAAATGTAGTCCTCTGCCAGACTGTGTTTTCCATCCCAGGTGGCATCAATCTGGGCTCTGGGAGAGGAAAACTGGGAGAAGGGAAATGTCCTGAGTAGGTGGAGTGCACCTGTTGGATGATTGATGGGGTTAATTTAAGGCATGGATTGAATTGTTGTGAAGAATGATGGCACAAAGGCTGTTATGTCAGCGTGGAAATAAAGTGTGGAAATAAAGTGTCAGAAACTGCTTATGTTTCCCACCTCTCCTCCCCCCAAAGAAAATCCATACCTAAGGGGTATGAATTTGGATTTGTGTAGGATCTGTGCAGAGCAGGCACTCAGAGCCTTTCCTGTGAGCGGTGTTCAGGTGAGGCTATGGTGGAGATGTGGGATAACCTGTGGATTATTCTTTTAAAACCAAATTCTCTGACTCAGCTAAATGACAAAACGGATCTCTTGTGGTAGGGATTAACGTGAGAAGGACGGATTTGTGGATTCCAGCAGCAGTATCATTGCTGCATGTTGCGCAGTATCCACTGAGGTGTGAACACCTTGACTTCTTTGCTGTTGCATCAGTCCCTCACGTCACTGTTGGCACTTCACTCTGAGGCTGAGCACTCTGTCCCATTGGGTTTGTGGGGGCACCGCTGGTCCTTTGTTAAACTGAGTGAGGTTTTGATCTTTTTTTTTCTCCTACTCACAGATGCTGGAGCTGTGGTTAACTCAATTCCCCCACGTATGGGGAAGAAGCCCACCTGAGGTGCATAGAAACGTTCTCATTTGAAGAGAAATATTTGCTGGGCTGCTTTGGGATGGCAGCCAGCAAGTTTTCTTTCTAACATCTTTTGGGAGACCGTAGAGGATGATGTGGTTATTTTTTAATGTGAGGATGTGCTGATATTTGAAGAAAAGCTGAATGTCTGCTGTGCTGTTTGTTCACGCGGTGCCATTCAGCCCCAAACCCTCTCTATCCCCCCAGAAAGCAGTCAGGCCACTCTGAACTGGGAGTTTTTCTTTTCAACTGAGTGTGCTGATACCAACTGCCAGCTGTGAGCTCCTTCAGACTTCATTGAAGCCCTCCCAGACTCTTTTATTTTGGGAAGGAAAATCCGGAAACCGTTGAGGAGCGTTCATTGTTGACTTGCTGTGTCCTTTCATCCCTCCCTTTGTGTCTGCTGGGAGCGTTCCCGGGAGCCTGAAGGGCTGTTTGGGTGAATGGAAAGACTGCGAGCTGAAAAGATCCTGGAGTTTTACAACGATTATGAAACAAAAATGTGAATTCTGCATATTGTGTGTGTTGTAGAAGCATGTCGTAGACTCAGGGAGCTTGGTCTTCTATAGGGCGTACCCCTAACCCTGGTAACTCTCACACTGGGCATTGAACTCGTCTTTGTGTACAGCTTTGTGAGCATATAGAGACTTCATTTAATCTTTTCGAGATAACACTTATCTGATGTAAAGTTTCCTTATCTTTATCTGGTTCTGTGCTCTTGCACCAGGTGCTTTGGCAGCACCTTCCCATGGGTGCATGGTTGATGGATTGACAGTTGGACTTGGAATCAAAATTGCTCATGTTGGAAAAGACCTCTGAGATCATCAACTCCAACTGCAACCAACTTGATGGACTTAGAAGTCTTTTCCAACCTTAATGACTCTATGGTAGAGCTGAAGGCTTGCTTAGAGCTGACAAAGAAACCCCAAGCTGTAAGCAGGTCAGATATGACCATTAGATATTTAGGTTTTTACTACAGCACTGATCCCCTTCTGCGCATCAGCCAAAGCCTTCTGAGGGTGAGGGGAGCTGGAAGTGGTCAAATAAGCATTTAGCATTTAAATAAACCAGTTTACATCTTATTTCCAATTTGAATTACCTTGTAATGTTGATGGCTTGTAATAAGAACTGCTTCACATCCCTGGTCTAGAGGGAGGTGTCATAGATTCATAGATACATTAGGTTGGAAAGGACCTACAAGATCATCTAGTCCAACCATCCTCCTACCACCATCCCTACCCACTAAGCTACTAAATCAAATCCCTTAGCACCTCAGTGTCCTTGCCTATAGCAGGGATTGGGACTAGATGACCTTAAAGGTTCCTTCCAACCCAAACCATTCTGTGATTCTTCTTTTCTTATTTTGGATCAGTACTACACCTGCCTACATTGTACCAGTGAATGTTGTAAATAACCAATTTTCTTAACTTGAGCCCTTTTACATGAAAAAAAACAAACACATATGGGGTTCTGCTTATTTTTTTCACATGGTACCTTTGTGGCAGAACATGTTGGCCAGATGCTGCTGGTATTTCGGTGTGGGCCAGAAAAGAAAGGACTAGGGACATGGGGAGGACCTGGGAGGGCATGGAGGAACCTTTGTGGCTGAAGCCGTAACTCACAGGGTGGAAACCTGCAGGATTTGAGTGCTGAGGCAGCGAAGCTGGGAGGGTTCTGTTTTGTGTATCATTAAGAGGCCCTCTCAGTTGTGGTCTGCTCTAATTCCTGGAGTATTGTATTTCTGGTGCGCCAACTTTGTCCTCCATTCAGGCACGAATTCAGATCGTTATCCCATTGTAGTGCGTGGGAAGATGTTTTCAGTGCTCAGGATATGGCTGGAAAGTGGTTCTCCCACACTGAGGAGAGTAATTGCAAAAATGGAAGGGAAGCAATTAGCGGTGGCGGTTGGAAATGGTGGAGCAAAACGTAAATTGAAACGTGTCTTGGAGGATAATGTGACTTTTTCTGGCATTGGATTTTATTTTATTTTATTTTCAGCAGGGTGGGTCTGAAATTGGTTCACGGTTGGACCTTGTGGAAGGGAAAACACGGTGTTGTAGGCTGGGATGGAACCAAGAGGTGCTTCATCTGCTGTGATTCAGATGTGCCACCCGCGAGCCACCGCTGTGCTCAGCTCTACAGATGGGAGTGGGCTCTGTCCAACCTGGTCCTTCTCTACCTATCCCCAATGTGTTTTATGCTTTGAGATGGGGGTCTGCATCTCCTTGGGTGCCCAGGTACTTGAGTCTTCTATGTTAAAATCAGTACATGGGTGGCAGTAGGGCTTCAGCTCCGGAGCTCTCTTGCTATGCCTTACCTCGTGCATGTCACCCACTGCTCCCCTTCGAGCTTCTCAGTAGAGAAGCTGTAGGGGTGACATTGCTTAATACTTAAAAAAAGGCTCAGAAGAAGGGGAGCTTGTTTTTATTAATGCATCAATTGTATTTTTGAGCCCCACTGTCCCCCAGGGCTTCTGGTGTCCTGCCAGGTACCAGGGAGACTTCCAACCTGATCCAGTAGGAAAGCTCTCTGGAAAGCAAATGGTATCTTTAATATCTGCTTAATATCTGTATTAATGATAAATACAGAGGGGTCCTGAGCAGCTTCAGCAGTTTGCTGATGACACTGAGTTGAGTGTAGTTGAAGGAGGGAGGGACTCCATCCAGGGGGACCTGGACACACTCAAAAAGTGAGCACATGAGACCCTAGTGAGGTTCTACAAGGTCAAGTGCCCATCCAGGGCAGTGCTGAGGCCACGGATAGGGCACTGGGCCCTGGGCTGGGGGGAGCTGTCCCTGCCATGGAGAGAGTGGGGCTAGAGGGCTTCAAAGGTCTTCCTGGCACCTTCCAAGGTGTCAGGCACTTGTCAGTGGGCATGGTGGGGTGGGCTGGGGTTAGACTTGGAGATCTGAGATGTCTTTTCCAACCTTCACGATTCTGTGGTCCGTGGGTCACCCAGTCCCATACTGCAGCACCCTCCCCATGGCTTTCCTGATGGCCAACCCAAACCTCCTAACCCGTATTTTGTGCAGGGGGAGAATCAGAGAGGCTTCCAACTGTGTATCCTGGGACATCTTCTTAGCAGAGCACACCGAAGTCATGTTGTTCAGATGAAAGAATTGAGGCAATCACCAGAGGAGGACGTGGCTCAGTTGGAGGGCAGGAGAGGAGCACTACATGCAGCAGTACAGTGGGGTTTGCTTCAAAAGGGAAAGTCAGCAAGGTCTCATGTTGAAGGAATTAATAGGAATATATCAGTGGATGCCTTTGAGATCTACTGGGAGTTGGTGTTTGACACACAGGGGCAGATACGTTAGATATCTTTAAAAATGCTTTTGTTTATTGGTTACCTGCTGGGGAAACCCATCTGTCTTGTAGATGTAAAGCAAAGAATTTGTAATGCTGGTTCATCTGCATGCTGACATTTTGCTCACTAGATGCCAATTAATATAGCATCACTTTGTATTAAAATCTTTTTTTTTATTTTTCCTAGTTGCTGAAGTTCTGTTATAGGGAATCAGTTTCACATTTGAAAGGCAAAGGGTGTTTGTGGAAGCTCTGACCCAGGACAGGGGTTTCTTTTATTGTGTTTTTTTTACCATATTTAATGTAATTGAATGATGAAGTTATTTCGATCCTCTGGTTTTTAAGACGATCATCAACTTCAGCAGTGGAAAGGTGCAGATTTTTTGTACCTCAGCACTTATTTTGGGGGCAGCCTGAGGTTGGGAATGTTAAGCTGCTATGTGCTTACAAATGAGCCATTAAATTTTTCATGTCATGAAGACGTGCTCGTTACCATTTTGTATTCTACAAAAACCTTTGTTCCACAAAACAGCTCTGAGACAGAGCTGAGAGCAAGCCCAAAATCAGCTGAAGAACTAATGAATCTCGAATCTGAAGTTGTCTCATGTGGAAACATGCTGGAATAACCTTTTCTCTGGATGGAAGAAGAGCTTTGTGCCCAGTTCTTGTTGCTGGCTACCGCTTCTTGGACATTTTGTAAATAGCAAAGTCAGCGTGGACCAGGTGTTCAAATGAAAGGATGAATTGGTGGGATGCTTTGAGGGTGAGGACAGTGCTGCTCACGCTGCATGTGTTCCATGGAGACCTCATTGTGGCCTTCCAGGACTTGAAGAGAGTGTAGCAACAGGAGGGGGAACAACTGTTCACATGGGTTGATAGCGATAGGACGAGGGGGAATGGTTTTAAACTAAGACAGGGGAGACTGAGGTTGGGTGTGAGGAGGAGGAAGTTTTTCACTCAGAGGGCGGTGATGCAGTGGAACAGGTTGCCCAGAGAGGCTGTGGATGCCCCATCCCTGGAGGCACTAAAGGCAAGGCTGGATATGGCTCTGGGCAGCCTGCTCTGCTGGTTGGTGACCCTGCCCATGGCAGGGGGTTGAAACTTGATGATCTTTGAGATCCTTTTCAGCCCAGGCTGTTCTATGATTCTATGATTCATGGTGCAGCATCTTGCAGGCAGCAGTGCTGGACGGGTTGGGATGGAGCTCTCAGTAATCCCAGGGCTGTAGCAGAGTTGAGAAACTCTTTGACCATTGTTTTGGTATAAAAAAATTGATGTGGTATCCTATGTAATATAAATGTCATAAATCACAGAGTCATAGAATCACCAAGGTTGGAAAAGACCTACAAGATCATCCAGTCCAACCGTCCACCTTTCACCAATAGCTCTCACTAAACCACGTCCCTCACTACAACATCTAAACACTCCTTGAACACCTCCAGGGTTGGTGACTCAAGGTCAAGGTACAGCTGAGGTGTAGTTAAAGAAATAGAAGTAGGCGTTGGGTTGTACAACCAAATCTTAGTGTTAATAATTCATAGTTAAATGAAGTGTTGGCCTTTTTCTGGAGCCTGGCCTTCCTTTGGTCTGTCTGTCTAAATCATTTATTTTTTTTTAATTATGTTTTATACTGTTAATAAAAGATGAAGCCAAACAGTGTCAGTTTTGGCCAGATTGTTCTCTGAGATCTGTGAGAGGTTAAATATTTTGCTCTACTTGAGATGTGCTCAGTCTGCTTTCCCCAGAGAAGCCTACTTTCCTCAGAGCTGTGAGCCCCCAACCCCTGTAGGTGCCCAAGGCCATGGGTGGAGCTTTAAGGACCCTTCCAACCCAACCACGTTGTGATTCCATCACATTTTTTGTTGTTGCGAAGGCAGGAGGTGTTGGTCGTAAAAATGAAGTGGTGTGGAAACCTGGGACGTTGCCCTGTAGCTCGTGTGCATTACCCTTTAGGACACAGATAGGAAGTTAATTGAGTTGCTGTTTAGCTGATCCCAAGAGAGGATCAAACTTCAAATGGCTTGACTGAAAAATTGCCTGAAACTTATTGGAATGAGAATGTAATGTAAGGTCAGGAGAGCTTCTGGTGCTCAAGGAGGTTTGGGCGGAATTCAATTAGCGTGCGACTTGTATAAAACGAATAGTGAACATTGATGTGCAGATCAAGAGAGAAATATCTCTTCTGGGTTTGTCTTTGTTCACAGCCTCTGATGTTTGGTTCTGTGTTGGCTGACGAGAAACAAATGACTTTTGGTTAATACATGGAGAAAACGACAGAAGAAAAACAGAAAAGCTAAAAGCACTTACGGTCTGATTTCAAAAAGGACTCTAGAACTCTTAAGGCTGAAGAAGACCTCTTGGACCCCAGCCCACCCCCACCATGCCCACTGACCGAGTCCCAGTGGCAGATTGTGACACAAGTGCTGACATTCAGCCTCAACCACAGCAGCTCACCTTCACTCTGTTTACTCTCTTCATTGCAGTTGTGTCTAAATTTATGATTCAATCTCCGATTCAATTTCCCGAGAACGTGAAAGATGCGCCTGTCACAGTCAGTCTCCCTCTTTTAAGAATACTGTAAAATATGTTTATTTCTAAGTAACGCTGTGTTTATAAAATCTTTGTCACTTAGTCTGCAAAGAACATGAAAAATAACTTCATCACCTTCCCGAAGCTTGTGCTCTGCAGTTGTGCTTTCCTTTTAGATTTTATCCCACCTCCTTCAGCATTGTCTCTTTTTAACTCTGATTCCAAGGCAGTGGTGGGGTCACCATCCCTGGAGGTGCTCCAGAACCATGATGACATGGCACTGAGGGACATGGTCAGTAGGGTTGGGTTGAGGTTGGACTTGGGGATCTTGGAGGTCTTCTCCATCCTCAGTGATACAATGATTTTATGCGTGGCAGAAGTGGGAAGCGCCTTCAGGTCTGTGTACTGGGGTGGGAGATACTACTTCGGCCAACGCGCGCATGGAATTATTTGCATTAAAATTTGTTTGTGTGAAATTTTTGTTGGCCATCAGTGTTGGAAGGTTCAAGACTTAGAGTGCTTTGAGAGGTAACAGAGGTGCTTTTCCAAAGGCACAAAGCAAACCAACATCAGGAAACCAGTGGTGCCTAGGAAGCATAAAATAGATGGACATGTCACCAGGCATTACATCCAGAAAATATCCCAAGATGTTTTGCTCACAACCCATTCTCTTGGTATTGCAGTGGGGTCTCAGCAGCTTCCAGGCACCGGAGCATCACGGTCATGGGGATTACAGAGCCCTGGGAGCTCCGTGCAGCACAGCCATACTTGCAGTTGTCTGATTCTGATTCATTTCTGTTAGTCTTTTTTGTTGTGCATTCATGGCCGCGAGCAAGTGCTGCAAGTCATTGTGGTGAGGGGGGGTTTAATTTTGCTAATCCTGTTTTATTCCCATTTCAGTGTTACTTTTCGAATGCCACAATGCAGTGCCTGTAATGAATTTAAAATGGGGTTTTGAATGGCATTGTCTTGCAGAATGTGTTGGAGGCTCATCTGAATATGCTTTAGTACGAGGTGCTACAAAGAAAGAAAATCATCCATCTGAAATGCGTTGGCTCTTCGATGCTGGCTGGAAGTGACGCCGTGCATACCAAGCAGGGAGGAAGCACCGACCTCTTCCTCGCCGTGCTCTCATCCCCATCATGGGATTACAGTCTATCTATCTTGGCTAAGAGGCATTTTCTTCTGTCCTTCTCAAGATGTGTGTTCTTTGCCTTTTGGCACAACACCTAATGCTGCCAGATGTACATGGTGGCATTCACCAAATCATTCTTTATCTATAGGAGGAGCAAGGGGGGGATGTGGAGAGGTGAGGGAGGGGAAGCTGAGCCCTGCAGATCTCTTGCCTCTGTTGGATTGTATTGCTTCATTTCTCATCCATTTGCTCTCCTTTTCCCTCTCAGGTCCTGTTCGTGGCATTTCTGACTTAAGGCATCGTGTGCTATGTAGGAACTGTTAGGCTGTGTGTTTTGCTGCTGCTGTGATTCAGAGCAGCCCTGCACTGGGGATCGGTTGTGTTGTATTTCAGTGCACAAAGTGGTTCTGATGTGTGTGGGCCAGATTTCTTTCAGCAGCTCCACTCTCATTGCCCACCCTGTGTCCTCCAACCTCTCGTGGAACACAGCGGCCAAAACCAGTGCTGTTCCAGTGGACTCCATCACCAGATGGGACATCCAGGCCAGAAGACCAAAACCTAAACCAAATCTCAACCGAAGGGAACCCTTAAAACACAAAGCACGAATTTTACCACCTTCTCATTGTCTCTGATTGCACCCAGGTTTTGAGATTGTGAGGGTGCTGCTTCTTGTGGTGTAAAACCACCACTGCCAAGGCATGGTGGATGTGAACTGAAAGAAAAAAGTCATTGAAGGAGGTGTGAGCAAAGCATTTGGGTAAAAAGGTGTTTTTGGCTGCAGTGAGTGCAGCTCCTTACACAGTGAGCTGTGGTGGCACTTCTGGGCCCTCCTCATCCTCTCTTCACACCCTTTGCGCTCCAGACCCTGGTGTAGGGAACCTGCTTTGGCAGAGGGTTGGACTCGATGATCTCTTGAGGTCCCTTCCAACCCCTATGATTCTATGACCCCTCCCCATCGCTGTTGCTCTCCTTTGGACAGTCGCTGGTAGTCCCAATATTGTGGTGCCCAGCAAACAGCGCATGGGAGCTCCGTGCTCACATCCCATGGCCAGCACCATGGCCAACCCATGGAGCCCATGTGCTCACTCCTAAATCCCTCCAGTGTCAGTTCCTGCAGTGTGCCTTGCAGCCGTCGTTGCCTTTGCTTTGAGAACTGCTCTTTCTCTGCTAACCTGGGGGTGGAGGGGTGGCTAATTAATTAAGCAGTAATTGTTGTCAAGTCAGTTGTTCCTAGCATTTAACATTTGACTTGTTTACCATCCTGAGGAACAGTGGAAGGAGTTAATGATCTAACAGATTTTGCATCCATCATGAGGGACTTGGCTTGGAAAGGACGACTGTATTTACGAGCTGTAAAATAATGCACTTTAAAACCTCACATTTTGGAGAAGGATCGCTGGGGTTTGCGTTTGAAACTGCCACTAACTAGCTGCAGAGACAAATGTGTTGCCTAATAAAGCTTAATGACTGATTTTCCTATTAATCAGAACTGAGAATGTGCTTCATTAAGATAATTAACTGAGCAGTTGCTCAACTGACAACTGATAGACACAAATTCCCAGGCTCCCTGTTTTCCTCTAAATAAAACTCACCGGAAGACGACGGGTGCTGCTGTTGGAGTTCAGCCATCTCACCCACCTTGCCGTGTCCGTGACCACCTCTACCCACCCCAAACAGCCACCGGGTGCCCCACAGATTCCTGTGCAGCACCCAGGGCCTGGGCATGAGGTTGCTGGAGTGCTCGAGTTGCCCTCTCTTTCATCAGGTCTTTCGTTGGCTCATTGCTGAAAGCTCAGCCCTCCATTCTCGTTGTCTTTGTCACCTAAGAAACACGGGCTGTGCTGAAGGGGCAGATTCCTCCGCTCATTTTCTGGCTTTTCCTCTTTGCTCACTGCACAGTAGATGCTGGGTCATGAATCCCGAGGCCCCTGAAGGTGGGGAATATGTGAAATTAATCTCTTCCAGGTGTATTTATAGGCAGGCTGTGCAATGGCGAAGAACTTAGAGGAAATAACGGAGAGATCCAAAACTTGAATGATGAAATACACTATCTGGTTGTAACATCAAGCTGTAAATCCTTTCTTTTTTTTCACAGCTCCCCGTGTCCTGAATGATAACATGGTAATCCTAGCACGTAGCACTGCTACGGACCTCTGAACGGGAGCCCAGAGCAGGCAGCTGTCTCACCTCTGCTTTTCTTTTGTCTCCAGAGTTCCTGATCTTCTACCATGAACCCTGTTTACAGCCCCGTTCAGCCTGGGGCTCCCTATGGAAACCCGAAGAACATGGCATACACAGGTAGGTCTGCGCTCGGCGACGGCTCCGAGGACATTCCTGTTTGGTGGCAGGAGCAGGAGATCATTAATGAGCACTTCATCCCTTAATTAACGGGGAAGTGGTTCGCATCGGGGACTCAGCAGTGGGTTAGCAAGAAGAAACTGGACCCCAGTAACTCAGAAGAGAGTGCCCTGGGGATCCTAAAGGAAAAGATCGAAATGGTTTATCATTAAACAAAGCGAACTCACCAGGAATTTCTGGGGGGGGTCAGCTGGGGGCGGGGGGCTTTCCCCCATTGCTGGGCTGAGCAGTGTGAAGGAATGTGCTGGAGCAGCCCTGCCATCACCGTGATGCTGGAGCCTCTTATTTAGGGAGCACGTCGTCATTGTTGTAGGCAGCTATGTAAACTGTGCTGTTGCTGATTGGGTTTTCCATTTCCAAATTATGCTTTGGTTGGTTGAGTCCTCCATCAAGGAGTGAGGCCCGTGTCTGTTTGGAGCTCTGTCGTCTGAAAGTGTCCTCTTTAGTGCTTGAGAAGGGCGTTGGAGTACGCTGACCATAATTATGTAAGTAGTGGGGAGATGATGTATTGTGACACAGAAAGATCTGAGCTCAGAGAGGAGTTGTGCTTTGGAATAAATAGACCCTCAGTTGGAGTGTCTGTGTTCTTCCCTGGGTGTTATTTCCCCAGCCCTTCCTGCTGTCCACCTCACAACAATGTTTTGTTGAGTGCAATTAGCTATTAATTAGCTACCAAGTGCCACGTTGGGTTCATACTTTGTGTGGCTGAGTGAGCTGACTTTCAGCCTAACACGTGAGACTGCTTTGTGACGAGAAGTGGTCGACAGCACATGGAAGTGAGCATCAAATGCTCCGAGCTGCTTCGTCCAACGTTCTCTGCTCTCTTTCTGGAAGCAGATCAGTCCGGGTGCGTTGCTGGAGGAGTCCCAGTTCATAACTCCAGTACAGAGAGTTCCTCAGGGAGGTTTTGCCCCATTTTGATCCACCATTTCTTTTTTCCCCAGTCAGGTACTCCACTCAGGGAAGCTTTGGTCTCACAGTCAAAGCACGAGAGGCTTTGGGAAGAACTCTTTGCAAATAATCAGAAATATCACAGAGAGAGAGGACATGCAGACTCCAGCAGAGCTCGGGTGGGAGAAGGAGTTCCAAAGTGTGCTGGAGAGAGCAGTGATTTTGTGCTTTGTGCTGTGAGGATGGTTTTGACATGAGTCTGCTTCTCTCCTGCTTTACTTTCTTTGCATGCGTTTGAATCTCCTCGTTAACACGCGATGAGTGCATCGTTTCTGTATCTGTTTTCAAACAGCCATGGATGATTGGCACGCATTGCCTTCCTGGCACTTTGTAAGACAATTTTATTGAATCACAGCATCACAGAACTGTAGGGGTTGGAAGGGACCTCCAGAGATCATGGAGTCCAACCCCCTGCCAAAGCAGCTCCCAGCCCAGGGTGCACAGCTCGGCGTCCAGGAGGTCCTGAATGTATATACTGATGGACGTGGATCAGATCCCCTCTGAGTGTTCTTTTCTCCAGGCTGAACAGCCCCAGCTCTCTCAGCCTTTCCTCATGCAGGAGCTGTTCCAGGCCCTGTGTCATCTGTGTGTCCTCACTGCACTCTTTCCAGCAGATCCCTGTCTGCTTTGTATTGAGGAGCCCAGAACTGCACGCGGTGCTCCAGGTGAGGCCTCAGCAGGGCAGAGCAGAGGGGGAGGATCCCCTCCCTCGACCTGCTGGCCACGCTCTTCTGAATGCAGCCCAGGATCCCATTGTCCTTCTTGGCCACCAGGGCACAGTGCTCACGGCCAACCTGTCACCCACCAGGACACCCAGGTCCCTCTCCTCATTCCTCCTCTCCAGCAGCTCATCCCCAACCTGTACTGCTGCATGCAGTTATTCCTCCCTAGGTGCAAGACTGTACACTTGCTCTGTTAAACCTCATCCAGTTCCTTTCTGCCCAGCTCTGCAGCCTATCCAGATCAAGTACTAAGCTGCAGATACTCAGTTTTTACCTTTTTTTTCCTTAAAGGATATATTTAGAGGGCAGTTTTCTTTTTAAACAAACCAATTCTACATGACTGCGTTTTGACAAAGTCAAATAGTGGCATTAATAGGAAATAATCTTCTAAAATAACCTGCTGGTTGATCTCCTCAGAGGTTATGTTGTACATTCAAACGTTTAAAGCCATTGCCCACCTTGTGTGGCTCCTGGCAGCTTGGTTAGGGTTAGGGTTTGGGTTAGGGTTAGGGTTAGGGTTAGGGTTAGGGTTAGGGTTTGGGTTTGGGTTGGATTAGGGTTAGGGTTAGGGTTAGAGTTAGGGTTAGGGTTAGGGTTAGGGTTAGGGTTAGGGTTAGGGTTAGGGTTTGGGTTTGGGTAGGGATACAGGTGGGGCTGGTTTCACCCCAAAGCAGGGGACTTCAGCCTTTCACCTTCCAGAGTTCCTGGCAAACAGTGAGAAGTGAGCAGTAGATGTACAGTGTGACCTGAGGCAAAAAGTTTGGAAGAGATTGAACTTAGTTTAAACGAAAAACCATTTTCTTTGCTAGGCAGGTAGTGTTCCAGAATGTCTCTTAAATATGAATTTGTCGAATGTTTGGTGGACAACTAAAGTTACACTGCGAAAGAAGGGGAAAAAATAATGTTCTTTTCTTTACATATTGAAGACAGGCAACACTTGGGGGCAGAGACAACAGTTATTAGCAGAAAGCTGACATGGCCAGAGATGGCTTTAGAAATGCCAGATTCTGTCTATCTTAGGCTGATTTCTACCCATGGACTTCATTTGCAATGATTTAGCTTGCTTTGTTCAGCTGTTGATCAATGTATTATGTCACCACAGCCTATTCTGGGGGATATTTAAGTGCATTTTAACAAAGAAAATGGACTTTTCACAGGAGAAGCGTGAAGTTCAGGAGTCAGCAGGTGTTTTTTTTTTTCTCAGATTGTTTTGAAATGGTGCAGTGAGTCTGGAGGGACAAGTGCTTGTGCAAAGCCCTTCCGTGGCCCCCGGAGCTCAATACAGCTTTGGGGTTTGTAACCCATTGATTGCTTTTGGTTTACATGGTGAGTTCGTAGATAATCGAGTTTCAACCCCCCTGCCATAGGCAGGGTCACCAAGCAGCAGAGCAGGCTGCCCAGAGCCACATCCAGCCTTGCCCTGAGTGCCTGCAGGGATGGGGTATCCACAGCCTCTCTGGGCAACCTGTTCCAGTGCATCACCACCCTCTGAGTGCAAAACTTCCTCCTCACACCCAACCTCAGTCTCCCCTGTCTGAGTTTAAAGCCATTCCCCCTTGTCCTATCACTATCAACCTGTGTCAGCAGTTGTTCCCCCTCCTACTGATATGCTCCCTTCAAGTAGTGAGGGACTGCAACAGGGTCTCCCCAGAACCTTCTCTTCTCTTTAGCTTCCCTAAAGGAAGCATGATGGATAGCTTTGTTTTTGTAAGTGATTATTAAAAGTGTCATCTGAAGTAGACGGATTTTTACTGGAAATGATGATCAAGGTAAAAAATGCATAACCCAAAATTTGAAAGCAGAAGCATTCAGTGAAGTGGTCAGAAGTGTTAAATCAATAGGAGAAATGGGCAGAAAATTATTGGCTGTGTGCTCCAGCAGGTCCAGCTCCAGCTGCTGGTAACCACTGTCCATTTGAAAATTCAACTTGCTTTAGAGCATCCGTGTCAAACAGTGTTTGAGTATTAAAACAGCATCTAATTAATTTGGATCTTACTGTAAACTGTTGCTTTAATTGATCTTAATTTAAAAAAAATGCATTTAAGGACTCTCATTTGCTATCTTATTATTTGTAGAATGCATTTTCCTATCCCAAGTGTAAGCTGTTGAAACACCTGATTCTCCTTGGATGCATTGACCTTAGTCTTTCCAACCACTTCAGTCTGTGGTTAACTGTGGTATTTTGCCAAAGGATTCTGGGCAAGTCCTTAAAATTCTCATCAGCCCAGCAGCCTCATCCAACTTCAGCAAGACCGTGTGCCCCAGTGATAGGTAACTCTGCTCTTTCTGTAGTTGGGTCAACTTTTTCAGCCTGTCTTGGTTCAACTTTTGGGCAGGTTGTGTGTCCTCAGTGCTCACCAATCTTGGGTCAGTTTTTGGGGAGGTTTTGTGTCCTCAGTGCTCATCAGTCTTGGGTCAACTTATGGGCAGGTTGTGTGTCTTCAGTGCTCACCAACCTTGGGTCAACTTGTGGACAGGTCGTTTACTTTCAGTGCTCACCAACCTTGGGTAAACTTTTGGGCAGGTTGTGTGTCTTCAGTGCTCACCAACCTTGAGTCAGCTTGTGGACCGATTGTTTGCTTTCGGTGCTCACCAGCCCTGAGTCAGTTTTTGGACAGGTTGTGCTCCCTAGTCCTGTAGCAAATGGACGAGCTTGCTGGAGGGGAATCAGGGATGAAGAATCAGTCCTTTCTGTAGCTTCAAGCGTGAATCCATAAAAGCATTGTAGCTTGCACCAGGATCATTTTGCCTATCAGAACCTGATTAATATGCTGATAAGGTGCTCTGCTTCATGAACCTTCGGTAGACCGCCCTGTGCTCTTTGCAGCTGTTGCTAAATAAAAGCTGGTAATAAAGTCCACAAGTTCAGAGATAGGAAGTAAATCTCTGAGGGTTTGTGTTGCGTGGCTGCGGTGTGTGATGGTCTCCTGCTGCCAGGAGCTGCCAGAGCTCTTTCTCCAGCATTGTGCCTTGTGGATATCCTGCTGATGGATATCAGTGGGCTTTTTTTTTTGGACAAACAGCCCTCTTCAGGCTCCGTGTGCCACTGAGCATTCTTTTTGCTTTTTTCTTCCACAAGGAAATGGAAAAATAACAGGAATTTTGGAAATTATTTGAACTGTTATTTGGAATGTTAAAATGAACAGGACAGTCTTGTTTTTTCTAGTTTCTCGTCCTCTCCATTCAGAAAATCTCCAAACGTTGTTGGTGTATTCTGTCCTGCTCCCTGTTTGTCCTCAAGTTACTGGCTGGGTTCTTCCATAGAGCTGTCATCCAGCCCTCTGCCTGCTCCCAAACAAAAATCCACGACGCAGTCCCAAGCTCCTTGCTGTGCTGCTGCATTAGGATGTGCTGTTTGTACACCTTGGCCCACAGTCCCTCCTCATCACCCAGGTTCTGCATTTTTCTGCCCAGTTTGAGATGCTGTGGATATGTGTGATCCCCCGTGCTGCTTCCATGGTAATGGCAAGGAAAGAGCATCTCCCCTAGGGTTGTTTTTTATGAGACGTGTGTGTTATGTTTAGAAGCTTTTCTTTCTCTCTAGTATTGAAAGGTGCATTGCTGGTTGGTTCTGGTGGTGGTGCTCAGTGCTGTGTTTGGTCACGAGTCCCATCCCTGGGATTTAGGTCAGAATTCTTTACTGTAGATCTTTCAAAACTGCAACCTTCATTTTAATATGTGCGTTTCCTTCTTGAGTGGGAAGGGAATGGCAAACCTGTGTTCAGAGGTGAGTGCACACGGAGCACAGGATCTCTGTAGACTCAACCCCTCCCCCTGCAAAACACGGGTACCTCACATGCTGCTGGCTGTGTCTTCTGAAGCTTGTGGCTCTCAGTGTCCTCAAGTCCACCAGATCAGGGATGTTCAGCCACTGGGGCAGCAGCGTTGGGCACTGCTCTTCTCAACAATTCCCACTCACTGTGGGAAGAGTTGGGGATGTGTGGCAATGGCAGAAAGTGGGAACCTCAGGACAGAGGGTCCCACCTGACTCAGGGTGGGGGAAGACAGACACATCTTCTGTTTCTTTCAGGAGCCAACAAACCATATGGGGAGATCAGGGAGTGTGAATGTGAGCACCTGGAATCGTAGGATATCCAGAGTTGGAAGGGAGCTGTAAGGATCCTTGAGTCCAATGCATTGGGAAGGTTTGGTGGGGTGGCAGTGTTCAAATGGCCTCATCCTCCAGTTCTGATGGGTAGAAATGTATGTCCATCTCAGGGTTCTGATTTGTGGCATCAGAGAACTGAATACAATTGTCCTGCTGGTAACTCGTTATCCACAAGCAGCTCCAGTGGTTCTGCAGTTGCACTGGATGATAGGTGCGGGTATTTCACACAGGCTTTTTCTGTAAGGGATGGGGCATGAGCATTGTGAGTGAAAATGAGAGATTAAAGTGGGTAGCCCCTATTGCTTTGAGAAAATGCTTTTTTTTTCTCATCATTTTGCATCTGTACTCATCTCAGCAGCACTCAGCATAAATGACCTGAGAGCAAAGCAGAGATGCCAGGGCAGCTGCCCAGCATGTTTCACTCTGCACACGATTCACTGAGTGTCACACTCACAGTTCATCTGTGATCTTGCTGCAGAATCCACGGTGTTTCATGAGTGCTTCTCCTGAAACACCGATTGCTGCATGGAAGTGCTTTTAGAAGTCAGCTTATGTCTTATTTCTGGTGACCTGAGGACATGCCCTGTGCCCTTTGTCATTTGTATTCACATCTCCTGATGTCACTGTCACCTTTTTAACGCTGTCTGCAAGGTCAGACTTCCAATCTGCTTCCCCATGTAATTGATTTTCCTGCCTCCCCCACTAGCAGTCCCTCTGTAGGACGTCTGAGTGTGCTGAAGAAATACACAACAATAAGATGATTCTGATTTACAGCACAGTGTGTACCTGTGGTTATCATGATCAGATTTCATGATAGCGAACACATGTGGCTGGTAGGCACACAGCTCTGGGAGTCTCTGTGCTGTGTTGGTTGACAGGCATCAGCCTGGTGTTTTCTTTATTTGTCAGAACTCATGGAGTCTTTTAGAAGGATCCCCACTGTGCTGTCTGAGCTGTGATGCTCATGTAATTGGGAGCTGACACAAGCCTGAAGCCAAAACCACGCGGACAGAAATCCTTTTCCACTGATGAGAGCTGAGCTGAGCTGAGCTGAGTTGAGCTGAGTTGAGTTGAGTTGAGTTGAGTTGAGTTGAGATGAGCTGAGTTGAGCTGAGCTGAGCTGAGCTGAGCTGAGTTGAGCTGATTTGAGATGAGTTGAGTTGAGTTCTCTTCTTGGGAAAAGATGGGAATCTAAGCACTCCATCCCACTGAGAGTGATTTTCCTTAAAGCCCACCCCATTCCAGGCTCTCACTGGTGTTTTTATCCTGATCAGTGTCATTTTTGTTGGACAGTGGCTACACAGAGCAGAGCTGACCCAATTTACGCTCTCAGCATTGCTCTTCGTTTGATTTATTGGTAAATTGAAAGCCAGCAGCCTCACAGTTTGTCCAGGATGGAAGGATGTTCTGAGGGGATTTCTACAGTCAGCCTTTAATCCTTCTTTGCTCTTTGTGGGACAACGATAATTCTAGGCTTCATTTCAGCTTTTCTTATTAACCTAAAATTAAAATGTTCCCATATTATTCCCTACAATGATGCCTTTGACAACAGCTTGGTTCTTTGACCAAGAAAACCATCTTACGACAAAACTACTGAATGTGAAGAGGGTAAGCTTGGTGTTTTCTTCCCTTGTGGCATAAGTTGACAGGTTTTTGGGGAGCACTGAGGAAGTCAAAGCCACTTCAGTGCTTGTATGATCTGCATGTGCACCTTCCTCTTCCATTCGTTGGGAACTGCCACGCCTGGATTGAACGAGGTGATCCACCGCAGGAATTATGAAAGGTGTTGGATTGATTTCAGGGTGATTAAAAATGGATGAAGTGGGTACAGTGAATATTTTTCTTCATGTTTATTAATTAGTATTATTAATCAGTGTGTGTGGAGCAGGCCGGGACATGATACTTGACTGGGAGAGGAATGAGCTCCGACTCGAGTGGGCTCTCAGCTCTGGAAGCTGACTGAGTTTCAGCTCTGCTTCGCTGCTCACTGGTGGCTAATTCATGGCAGTAACGTGTGGAGTTCTTGAAGTTATAAAGAGCCAAATACCCCAGAGGGCTGAAGTACAAGTTTTCCCATCTGGGGGAACGAGGAGCAGGGGGCTGCTGGTTGGATTTTGGTCATTTCTGAGCATACATGACGGCTGTGTGCTGTGTTTGGGTGTGCTGGTGGTGATCCTGCTGCAGGTGGGTGATGTGATGGAGCTGGTACCCACCATTTGAGTGTAGCATCCCACACCACCGGGTGTGCCAGGACAAAAAGCTTCTTCCTTTCCTTTCAGTGCTGGCAATGGAGAGCTGAGCTGTCTCATCGCCAAGGGTGTACTTGAGCCCCTCTTAAAAAAAGTTGAATTGGAAAGCGCAATGCTCCAGCTAACGTCAGCCCTCCAGGAGCTCCCCAGCAACTTCATGGAGTGACAGAATGGTTTGGGTTGGAAGGGACCTTGAAGATGAGCCAGTCCCAACCCCGTGCTGTAGGCAGGGACACCTCCCTGGAGCCCAGCTTGCTCACAGCCCCATCCAGCCTGGCCTCAGTGCTTCCAGGGCACAGGCATCCACAACCTGGCTGGGCAACCTGTGCCAGTGTCTCACCACCCTCACGGTAAAGAGTTTCTTCCCAATCTCTAGTCTCAATCTGCCCTGTTCCAGTTTAAAACCTTTTCCCCTTGTCCTGTTGCAACGTACCCATATAAAAAGTCCCTCACCAGCTTTCCTGTAGGCCCTGTCCAGGTCCTGGAAGATTGCTATAAGGTCCTCCCGCAGCTTTCTCTTCTCCAGGCTGAAGAGCCCAAGCTCTCTCATCCTGATGCTCCAGCCCTCTGATCACCTTCGTGACCCTCCTCCCACAGCTCCATGTCCTTCTTGTACTGGGAGCCCCAGCAACTTGCTGGAACAGCCTTCTCCCCTCGCCTTATACTGGGACTCCATGTAAGCATTTATGTGCTTTTGAGTTTCCTCTGTTGTAAAAGCAAAAAAAAAAAAAAAAAAGGAAGAAAGAAAGAAAGAACAAAACAGAATAGTCCCAGATCCTAAAAGCAAACAAAACTCAGGTTCTGCTTTTCCTGAATGAGCCCATTGTGCTCCTTCTAATCCTATGTGCTCACATAGCGCGGAGAACGGCTTTGTGCTGCGCCGCACTGCTCAGCCACAATATCGATTCTGTTTTGTTTTGTTTCTTTTTTTTTTTTTTCCTCGCAGTAAAAAAAAAAAAGAAATGAAAAGATTAAATGGCTGTGGCTGAAGCAGAAGAAGGGGGAGAAATAAAAAGCCACTATGAGGTGAACAGAGAGATTTTTGTGTTGGCTGCTGCCGTAGACCGCTGGCGTACGGTCGTAAATTCTTCAGTCACTCGAGGAAGAGAAAAAGCTTTATTTTTAAGCATGAGAGTTCTGCAAAAGCTCCGTCTTAGGTGGTGCGTAGCTGAACCGTGAGCAGTTGTTTGGGCCTTTAAAATGTATCTTGAGTATTGTAATTGGTGAGTGCAGCTTTTTCACACGTGATTCTTTGTGTACCACAGAAACTCTATTTGTTGTTCGCTTCTGTCATCTGTAGTTTGTTTCTAAGCAGTCGTGTTTTTCTACCTCTTTGTTTCGCCCGTGGTTCCGTTGTTTTGGACCATTTAAAATGTCTCTTCCTACGTGTTTCCTGTACTTCCATATAGACTGTTGGCTCCCTCTTCCTTATGACTGTTGATCTGTAGCATCCTTCTATTTTTTTTCCACCTCAGTCTGTCTGCTCTCTTGACGATGACTGTTGCGCTCTGTTCCTGGAAATTCTCTGTGCCTTTAAGGGAACCACGGTGCCAAACCAAAGCTGGTGGCACGAGGCTCTTCCCCAGGAGAAGCACCAGCACCTTCACTGCTCTGTGACACAGAGCCTCTGTAGAATCACAGAATCATTAAGGTTGGAAGAGCCCTCCAAGACCCCCAACCACCCCACCATGTCCACTGACCGCGTCCCTCAGTGCCACGTCCCCAAGGGTCTGAACACCCCAGGGATGGTGACCCCTCTGCTCCTTGTGCCAGTGCCTGATTGCTCTTTGGAGAATTGATTTTATCTATATCCAACCTGACCCTCCTCTGGCACAACTTGACCCCATTTCCTCTCACTGCTGTTATCTGAGAGCAGGGGCTGACTCCCAGCTTTAGGTGTTGTCCTATGGGCCATCCCAGTGTTGTTTCTGTGACGCTTCATGGCTCCGTCTCAGTAGATGACATTGCACTCATGCTCGATTTACCATGCATTGTATCTTAAACTTACGTTGGCCTTGTTGCTTTCAAAAACCCATTAACTACTTCCCACTCCCCTTAAATTACCTCTGGGAATCTGATTTCATGGAGTCGTAGAGTGCTTAGAGTAGGAAAAGACCTCTGAAAGACCCAGAACCCCTCACTGATCTGGGTTGGAAGGGACCTTAAAGCCCCCCCAGGCCCAACCCTCCATGAGCAGGGTTATCTCCCATAGAGGCTCCCACAGCCCCACCCATGGCATTGGGCACTGCCAGGGATGGGCACCCACAGCTCTCTGTCTGCTGCTCACATCCATCACAGAATGATAGAACCCTCTGAGTTGGAAGGGACCTCTGGAGACCATCTGGTCCAACTCCCCTGCAATGAACAGGGACACCACAGCTCTGTCAGATTGTCCAGGGCCTGATCCAGCTTATCTTGAATGTCTACAGGATGTGAAAGTCCACATCTCTGGGCAGCCTGTTCAGTGCCTCACTACCCTCACTGTAGCAGACTTTCTCCTTATATCCAACCTAAATCTCATGTCATTGAGCTTGAAGCCATTCCCCTTATTCTATCCCCACAGACCCTGCTCAAGAGTCTGTCCCCTGCTTTCCTGTTGCTCCCCTGTAGATACTGACAGCCGCTCTCAGGTCCCCTCGCAGCCTTCTCTTCTCCATGCTGCACAGCCCCAGCTCTCTCAGCCTGTCCTCGTAGGAGAGCTGTTCCACCCCTGGGATCCTTGTTGTGTCCCTCCTCTGGATGCTCTCCAGCAGCTCCGTGTCTCTCCTGCACTGAGGACTCCACCTCTGGACGCAGTTGATAGGATCAGTTGAGAACATCACTCAGTGTGGACATAATTCCTGCTGGGAAGCTCCTCTTAGAAGAAGTTATCTCACAGAATTCCCTCCCCATCACAGAACCTGGAGCTGGAAGGGACCACGAGGATCACTGTGCCCAACCCCAAGCCCAGCCCTGTATCAGAGCAGTGTCACAGTGCTCCCTGAGCTCAGGGCTGTGCCCATCACACCAGGGACTTTGCAGTTGCAGTTCATATCCCCATTTGCTTTTCTCTCTGAATAGTTACACAGCTCATGTACTAGCTCCTGCTTTGCCCCAAAACACATAATATTTGCTCCTCACCTCTGGTTTTGTTATTTTTGTGTTGGGAGCAGCATAGAAGCACTCCAGTATTTGTTGTTGTATTTTCGTAGGCTGAAAGTCAGAAATGAAAACGCAGTGGTTTGCCTTCTGCAAGCTGTTTGCAGATTAAATATTGAACTTCTCTCCGGGTGCACAGTGATTTTTTTACACCGTGCGACGCAGCGTAGATGTCCATCTTTATGTACAGCACCTTGATCTGCACTCGGCCCTTAAAAACCTTTAAAACCTTCAAGAATCATTCCCTGGTTTGTACCAGATCAGGATTACCAGCTCAGTTTTCCTGCTGTGCTTTGCACCCAACCTCTGGGGTTTTTCTTCCTGTGTGGATCAGCTCTCACGTTCGAGCTCTGCCTCGTTCAGCCGTCCTGCTGTGCTCTTTGCAATCGTCAGCCCCATCTGAAACCAAAACCAGGGGTTGCTTATATGCAAACACATTCCTACACTTATTTCCAAGTGCGTGCGCCTGCCTTTCCCCCTGTGTGCTCTTGCTGGCATTCGGCCTCGTTTCATCTGACGCAGTACTGGGTTAGAATTTTAATGTCTCCGCAGCCAGAGATGATTTATGAGATCCCCGAGCCCTGGCTCGGAGCGCAGGAAGAAAATATTGCATCAGTGAGCTTGCTTGGCACTGTTCAAATAGATGGGGGCCTGAAAGACTCCTCAGTGTGACGGCCTCTTCCCTTCCTCCTGCCCCCACACCACATCCCCCTCTGCCCCTCTGGGGCACAGGAGCTCAAAGGAGACCTCATGGCCCTACAGCTCCTGAAGGAGGTTGTGGTGAGGGGGGTCAGCCTCTGCTTCTGGGTAACAGCGATAGGATGAGAGGTGATGGGCTCACGTTGCATCAAGGGAGGGACAGGTTGGATATTAGGAGAAATTTGTTCTCCGAAGGAGTGCTGGGGCATTGAAACAGGCTGCCCAGGGGGGTGATGAAGTCACCATCCCAGTGTTTGAAGAACTACCGGGTTAGGTTTTTGCCTGCTGTAGGCACTCACAGTCTTTGGAAATCATGGCTTTCTCCACCAAGGTTAGAGTACCCAACAAATCTTTGTTAGCTGAGAAGTTTGCTCCATTGCTTGCAATGTCCCCATGCAGATCAAGGCACGATGAGTTGCTTGTCATCTCTGCATTTTATTCCTCTTTCTTGTGCTGTTGGAGAGAGGAATTATTTTTTTAAGTAAATTTTGCCTCCTTCATAGGACAGAAGGGAAGGGAGTAAGTGGAGGGCAGCAGTGATTTGAAGGAAAGCAAGAAGGAGCCAGTCCTGCTGCCTGCCAATAAGCTCACTGGTGTGGATCCTACAAGTCCGTATGTTGGCTTGAGGGTGGAGAGAAGTGCCTCAAACAGAAGCAAAACCAAGATGATAGGACGAGCTCTTACATGATTGAGATGTGGGCAGCAGCTACTGGATGTGAAGGTTACGGAGGGAAGGGCAAGAGGGAAACCCTGGAGTAATGACAGGTGAAGACCTTTGTAGCTCAATAAATTAAGTCCCTTTAGTGAGTAAGCGAGGGTGGTTTCATCTTCCGCTTGATTTATTGCCATCTGTTTGCACTCAGGAATGATGAAGTTAGCATCTCTTGTAACTGGAAGCCTAATGCCTTGCAGAGATGAGCGTCTGTCTCAAGGGAGGAGGAGCTGTCGATTGTGGTGGCATTCCCAGGAGGTGCAAAGCACATAATAGCCATGAATGACACCCGATGGGAATGAACTAATTTTAGCAGCCTAACAATGAGTTGTTTCATTCAGGAAGAGCGGAGTGTGTATGCATCTGAACTTCTGCTTACCTCCAGGTTCTTCTTATTTCAGATGAGTAATTATTGAGGTGGAGACGTTTTCTGTTGCCATGAGGAAGGTGTGGGCCAAGAATCATGTTCTGGTGCTGGTATGACTTTTCTTTCCTTGCAGAGCAGTGAACGAAATAGTGGTATCTTTAATGCTCATAGTGATTTTGGAGCGAATGGAGTGATTTTTCCTAAGTGAAGACATGGTAATGGTTACATGTACAACTGGGGCATGGTTTGCTCTGAGCCCATTGATGCAGCTCAGGGTTGAGGACTGCTGGATGGTGCACACCTGTGGGCATCACAAGTCAGGGGCTCTCAGATCTCTTACAGCCAACTGGTGCCAAGTTGGATTTTGGCTGTGAAGATCATGCTCTGCGTTTCTCCATCATTTTCAGTTGGCTTTGGAGAGTTGAAAGATGACAGTGCTTCTGATGCGGGAAGCTCAGTTTGGTGTTCGACCTCTGGTGGATTTGTTTGAAGTTTGTCTTCTCCTCCAGCACCAGCACCAAGGGTTAACCCATTAAATCCTTTCCTGCCTCTATACTCAGGCAAACACTTGAATATCAGTGCTGCTCAGAAGCTGTAATTGCTTGTGAGGGGGCTGGAAGAGGACCTGTGGGTATGGTCCCACACCAAATCCCAAAGGTGGGATTTGTCCATGTTAGGCAGCTTGCTGTGTCACCGCCAGCAAAGTGCAGGTGAGACGTGTTGAAGGGGAAGGTGACATTAAAAAACCCAACACCTCATCTCTCTTTTGCTCCTTCTGTCCTCCTCACACACTTGCAGCACTAAAACAAATGCATTTAGAGTCTGCCACATGTTTGCTGGATGGAGAGTGAGGGATGTAGCTGTCAAGTCATAGAGTCATTAAGGCTGGAAAAGAACTCCAAGGTCCCCAAGTCCACCCCAACCCATCCCACCGTACCCACTGACAGTGTCCCTGAGGGGACATCCATTCTTGATTGGCAAAGACAGGTGGGTTTTGGGTGGACCATTCATGCCTTTTTTGATGGTGACTGGGATCTTTCTTCTCTCCATCCCATCATAAGACAACACAGCCAGTTGAATTACCACCCCTTTTCTTCTCACTCTGGATGTCTTACTGCTCTAGGCCCAGAGTAACGTTTGACAGCTTCTCCAAATGAGGCAAAATCTTTATAAAGTTTCAAAATGTGCTGAAACCAGTGAAAATGAATAATGAACAATAGTGAAAGAGGGAAGAGTCGGTGTTAACATGGCCTAATGAGTTTGGTCCCATTAATTTCTCTGCTAGAGGTTCCTTCAGGGCAGCAGTGTGTAATCCTCCCACCCTGGACGTTAGTCCTACAACAAATAAATATGAAGTGGAAGCTGAATGCTTTCCCATTAATTTCAAACTTCGGTTATCATGACAACAGGTTACAACTCTTTTCATTGCCATGACAATATCTCCTGCAAAATTGTTAGGATGTCATCTGACAGTTATTTTTAGCTTGTCCTCTCTTTCCATGGAGACCAACTTTGCCTTGAAGTGCTCAGTGGTTTGTGCTGGGATCGCTTACAGAGCCCTTGCAGGAGTCTGTAAGTCAGGAGCAGCCTGAATGCTGTGCTCAGCAGCTTCCTGCTGCAGGGATGGGTGATGTAGAACACTTCCCTGCACCTTTGGTGTGTGGTGCTCCCTTCCTTTTGTCACCTCTTAGCATTTACCAGAGCCTGAGCACTCGTATTCTCCTTTGCACGTGGCTGTGGTTGTTGTGTTGCATCTGGAAGGTTCACATTTTACAGAGGGCACTGAAACAAAACGCCAAGTGGGAAAGAGTTGTAGAATGGCAGAATCACCAAGGTTGGAAAAGACCTCTGAGATCATCCAGTCCCACCATCCACCTACCACCAATAGTTCTCTCTAAATTATGTCCCTCAACACAAGGTCTCAACATTCCTTGAACACCTCCAGGATCAGTGACTCCACTGCAGCCCATCCCAGCACCTGAGATCTCTTTCAGAGAAGTATTTCCTAACATCCAGTCTGAATTTCCCCTGGCACAACTTGAAGCCATTCCCTCTCATCCTATCACTAATTACAAGAGTGAAGAGGCCGACCCCCAGCTCACTACAACTTCCCTTCAGGAGTTATGGAGAGCAGTAAGGTCTCCCCTGAGCGTCTTCCCCACACTGAACAATCCCAGCTCCCTCAGCTGTTCCTCATAGGGCCTGTGCTCCAGACCCCACTAAGCCGCATCACTCAGTACAACATAGAGATGGTTCTGGAACACCTCCAGGGCTGGTGATCCCACCTTCCTGGGCAGCCTGTGCCAGCACCCAACCAGAAAAATGAAAAGAAAACCTGCAGAAAGATATGGGCAAAACATGTCCAGTGGCCATTGGGTTTGAGTTGTTGTACAGTAGGTTTTCAGAAAAGAAGAGAAAATCTCAGAGGGAATGGGGCAAATGTGTAGAGTTGTGCTTACGTTTTGGCATTGTGCTTATGTTTTATCATCGGAAGAAGCTGCCTGGTGCATAGGAATTCAGTTTTTCCTCCCTCTTTCTACAGTTTACAAAGGAAATTTTGCTGGAATGACATTTGCTTGATCAGCTGAAAATTATGAGCGCATCGTGGAGCGGTATTAAAAATTAACTCTGTTTATGAGCTTCCTTTTTTTTTGTGCTTTTATCTCTTATCGACAAAACATTTCTCATCATTCCTTTCCAGTGGATATGAGCATGTCTGCTCCAGAATCAGAAGCAATGGGATGGAGATGGTGTTCCCATTTGCAGAGCTCTGGGGAGGGTTCACAGAGAGGCAGCACTGTGGAATCGCTCAGTTTTTCTTTTTAGGTGCTAAAATTCCAGAAAGATTCCCATCCATGGGAACTTCCCATCATTTATATGTGGATCATGTGAACTCGCATTTTTTTCCTCGAGGACTTTCTGCAGGACTTGGGATTTTTGTCTAACACCGTCACAGTTTTTATGTGGTTTCATGATAGGCATCATACTGCTACCAGCAGCTTGTTGATGGTAGCTCTGCTTCCTCTTCTCTCGTTGTGCATACAGCCCATAATGCATGTAGTCACGTAGCAGTAGCCCATAAATCCTCACTTGGCCCAACTACCCGCATTTAGCTTCCTTAGTTGCTCCCATCCATCAGGCCCTCCATCCTTCCCATTGCTTTGTGTTGATTTCCCCCCAATGGGACGTGGTTGGGTTCATGGGATGTGACGTGTGATCATTACTGCAATGACTGTCTTCACAAACCATGTACCTAACAGATTACCAGTAGATAGAATCCCAGAGTGGGATTGGGTTGGAGAGGACCTCATGGGTCATCCGCTTCCAACCCCGCAGCCAGGCCCTGGTACCTCCAGGGAAGAGGCACCCATAGCTGACACACTTAACATGACTGATGCCAGTTCTTAATAACTGCTGGCATCTGTATCAGTTAATTCTTGTTGCTTGGGTTTCTTGTTCGTTCTTGCATTGTTTGGGTGGTTATTTGCATTTCTGCAACCAGCAAATTGGTGGTGTAAGAAACAGTGTAGAGCAAAGCATGGGACAGGCAGCCCCCAGGGAGTGCAGTGAGAAACCTCTGGGCACAGTGCAACTGAGGTCCTTCATCTCTTGCTTGGCAGCCATGGAAGAGGTGTGAATTGATGTATATTACCTTGGAGGGGAAAGGGAATCATTGAATCATGTCGAAGGCCATCGGATCACTCTACCTGCAATGAACGGGGACACCCAGAGCTCTGTTAGGTACTCAGAGCCTGTCTTGGTCCTTGATGCAGATTCCACCTCAAGGACTTTAGAGTGCTGCTTCTTGGGATGCAATAAGTAAAGAGTTGGAGTTCGGAAAGCTGTGCAAAGCCCTTTGTTGCAGGAAGGTTTGCTTTGTGACTTTATAAACCAGCCACACAGAGCATCTGCAGTGGCTTGGCAAACAGTTGGAGACACATGAACTCTTTGTCCACTGTTTCTTGGAAATGAGGTGCTGTGATGTGCACAAGCTCCGTTCTGTTGGTAAATAAGAACGGCATAACAGCTCCAGGCAATTCCTGCTTTTTTTTTTTTTGTGGATACCAAAGGAGTCATCCCAACCTGGAATCCGTCCTTCAGTGTTTTGCTCTCCTAGAACAAACAAATCTTTGATGTTTTGAGATCAAGGAGCAAGCGAAAAATGTGGAGCGATAACTTCAGATTGTCTCATGTTGTTTGTGTCCCTTGAAAGTATTGCCGGTATTTATTAGAGTCATCTTCACGGAATCACAGCGTCACAGAACTGTAGGGGTGGGAAGGGACCTCCAGAGATCGTGGAGTCCAACCCCCTGCCCAAGCAGCTCCCAGCCCAGGGTGCACAGCTCAGCGTCCAGGAGGTCCTGAACGTCTGCAGAGAAGGAGACCCCACCACCTCTGTGTGCAGCTCCAGTGCTCCATCACCGTTATCTTCTGATAACATGAGGATTTATGCTGCTGAGCTGTGGCCTGCTTCTTTGTCTGGTTAGATTTCTGGCATTGTTTTAGACTTGGGTTGACATCTCTTGAGTTGAAAATCCGCAGATCTTCCTTTTCACTTAGGTTTGCTTTTTCTTGGTTACAAACCCAATCTTTCTTTCCCTGCTAGTTATAAGTCTTGTTCTTCACCTTTTCTGTCTTGAGGAGATACAGGAGGTGGTGAGGTCACCGGTCCCTGGAGAGGTTCCAGAACCATGGAGATGTGGCACTGAGGGACATGTTGGACATGGTTAGAGGGCATGGTAGGGTTGGGTTGGGCTTGGACTCGGGGATCTTGGAAGACTTTTCTAACCTTAGTGATTCTATAGTTCTATAAGGGACATGGTCAGTGGGCATGCTGGGGTGAGTTGGGCTTGGGGATCCTGGAGGGCTTTCCAACCTGCAGTTCTATAGCATTTCTTATCTGTTGTATTGACTGAAGTTGAGATAGGTAATCTCCTAGAGCTTGCCAAGGAGCCTTCATAAATTCAGACAAGGAAGGGCAAAATTTTCACTTTATTTTTTAGGGGGAAATATTTTCCCTGCAGGTGGGGGTCTTTATTGCTAAGTGTGTCAGTGTAGGCGTTTGGTAACTGAAGACAAGGGAGTACTGAGATAAAAGATGGCAGCTCACACAACCCTGGGTGCTGATTCAAAAGGCAGCTCGGGGGATGGATGGCATGCAGGACATGCAGGATGCATGATGGAAGGCAACGCTGTCCAGCTCCATGTCATCAGGCAAGTCTGGGATGTGAGGAGTAGCAGACGAGTGGCTCCTGGCCTGAGTGAACTGAGTGGGTGTTGAATGTGGCTTCTGCTTTTTGTGCTCAGGTGGGAAGCTAAATTGTATTCATATGAAAAACGCATTCAGTGGTGTTGTTTGGTACCAACAAACAAAGGGATTTGGCATTTGGGAGTGGTATGAAGAGAAATTCAGGAGGCTTTTGCCATGAGCTTGACATCAAATGCTGCCAGGCACTGACAAAGCAGATGCCACTATTGATTATCGAGTGGGTCATCCTCCTGTGTGCCTTCCAGCTCTTGCATTAACCAGTTGTGAAATTTGCCCTATAGTTCCCTGGGCTTCTGGCCCTGCGTTCAACTCGCAAAAAACTCTTCTGTTTCCCCAAGAGGAGTGCATGGGGTTGGAAGCAGCTTCCAGCTCTGCTGCACGTGGCCTGAATCAGAGCCAGGAGCTGCCCTTACGGCATGTGCAAAGTGCCCTGTAGTGTCCAGCCAGGGCCATGCTGCTGTGTTGCTAACCCTGCTATGTGTTGTCTGGTTGGCAATTGCTGTTTATCCCCATGCTTTACATTCCGAAGTGTGTAGAATCATAGAATCCTTAGAGTTGGAAGGGGCCTCTGAAGGTCACCTTGTCCAACTCTCCTGTGATGTCTACATTTACAAGGATATCTACATTTAAGGAGCAAATCAACATGCTGAACTGCCAGCACCTCCTGCCTGCCCCTTGGTCATAGGACAGACCAAAGTCTTTCTCCTGCAGATTTCTGCACCACTTTTATCATGCTTGAGAAAAATGTTCCACTGTGAGAGCCCAACTTGTATGTATCTAGTGGTCTTTGTGAACTCTTGGCATTAAAGCTCTTGGTTTACTCATTTAAGCAACTGTAAAGATTTGGGGTTTTTCAGACTGGAGAGGAGGAGGCTCAGGGGAGACGTTATTGCTCTCTGTAATGACCTGAAAGGAGGTTGTGAGCTTAGGGTCGGCCTCTTCACTCTTGTAATTAGTGATAGAATGAGAGGGAATGGCTTCAAGTTGTGCCAGGGGAAATTCAGACTGTATGTTAGGAAATGCTTCTTCTCTGAAAGAGATCTCAGGTGCTGGGATGGACTGCACAGGGAGGTGGTGGAGTCACCAACCCTGGAGGTATTCAAGGAATGCTGAGACCTTGTGTTGAGGGACATGGTTTAGAGAGAACTATTGGTGGTAGGTGGATGGTGGGATGGGATGATCTCAGAGGTCTTTTCCAACCTTGGTGATTCTGTAGTTCTATGATTCCAAGGCAGACATGAAGCTGGGCAGCTCCACGAGGCAGGGCATGTCATCCTGAGTTGCATAGGGTCATAGAATCATCACAGTTGGAAAAGACCTCCAGGATCATCCAGACCTAGTTTCCAGGTACTACCAATATTTCCCTGCTAAACCACATCCCTCAATACAACATGCAGTCTTTTCTTGAACACCTCCAGGGATGGTGACTCCCCCACCTCCCTGAGCAGCCCATTCCAGCACCTGACCACTCTTTCAGAGAAGAAATTTTTCCTAATATTGACTCTGAACCACCTTTGGGCCATTCCCTCTGGTCATATCATATCTGGTTATGTGATTTGCTCTTCAAGCAGGCAGACTTGTTGTCCTCCAGAATGGAGAGATGTGGTGGATGTCAGGACTCCTAGTGGTGCTTGCCAACAGTGCATGGTGCGTGGTATTTAACCATGTTGGATGGTTAAATGTTCCTTATTTCTAGATAGATTTTGGCTTTGCTCTTGATCCTAGTGAAAATGGGATATCGTAGGGAGGTGTCTCCACATAGCACCAAGCACGACACCTCTGTGTGTACGGACTTTGTGCTGCTGGTGTTTTCTCTCTTGGTTATTAAACTTCTCTTTTTGGTTATTAAACAGAAGCCTTTGCTTTCTTGGATGTGTCAATCCAGTGCAGAGTAAGTATTGCTTGAACCCTTTGGGTAGAAAGGGGAGCTCTCCATGTTTCAGAATCACTGCTGGTGGCCAGACTTTGAGAATGAGTTTTTCAATGCATGTTTCCAAGGGGAGTGGTCAAGAAAAGAGTAGATGTGGCACCGAGGGTCGTGGCAAATGGGCATGGTGGGGGTGGGTTGGGGTTGAACTTGGGGATCTTGGAGGTCTCACATCACCGGTTTGGGTTTCGGTTCAGTCACTGCCTGTGCATATGGGACCGCAGCGATGCATCCATCAGCATGGTGTGTCCCTCACCAGGACAGCAAATGAAAACCCAGAGGCAAATCCAAACCGAGCACCACTCATTGGGTTTTCCTCCGGCATCGCCCTCGTTCCTCCCGCGTCCCTAATGCATACAGCAAGCAGATTTATGCAGCTCATTTGCTGCCCCTGTGTAATCATTTTTAGCTCTGCATTAATGCGCTGAGCAAGTAAAACCAGTTAATGAGAGGAGGAGAAAGGAATCTTTTTGTAGGTCTAATGCTCTTGTTCCTGGAAGCGGAGGGGAATAATTAGCATTCCAACAGAGGAAGCAGTTACTATGGCAGTGCGTATTGATGAAACGCCGTGGATACAAGTGAGCTAATTCAAACCAGCCCAAGGCCGTATGTTTAGCTTGGTTTTTGTTATATAACAAGTTTGGAGGTCTTTAACAATTTCTGGGTAGAAACGGCCTTCAAGAAATGGTTAAAGTAAGAAAAGCGCGGACTTTTTTGTTACCGATGCGCCAACTCGTTAGTTACATAAACAGGACGAAGGTATTTAATCTCCTTTTGAGTTTCTCTGCCCATTTTTTGGGGCTGGTGGTGCTTTTTTTGTGTGGTGTTGCGCTGATCTGGCAGCAGAGGTTGTGGATGGCTGCAGTGCCCACTGCGTTTCCCTCCCCTTGAGATGGGCGGTGCATCCTTGGGATGGAGCAGCACAATTCTCTTCTGCTGTGACATCAGCAAAGAAGGAATTTCTCGGTGTTTGTCTGCGTCTCCGTTGAGCGTTTTGTTTTTTCTGCATTCTTTGTTAATCTTTAAAATAAGCAAGTCCTTGCGACACTGAGGTTCGTTTTACTACGGGGAAGGCAGTCCCTGGGTTGCAGCCTTGCTGGGGGGTTTGAGGCATCTGCCATGACCAGATGCGTCGACAAAAGGCATATCTCTGGGAGCAGCCTTGAGGCAAACGCTTCTCACTCCGATTTACTGCAGAAAATGGCTTTGAAGGAGCAGGACCTCATCTTCCCTCTTGCTGTGCTGTGAACAGCATCACCCCGAGCTGCTGGAGCCACAGTGTGGGGGATCAGGGGTGCTGTGTAGGGATGGGGGTTGAGCTCGGTGCACCCCATAGATCCCTTCCAGCACGGGGTGTTTGATGGTTCTATGGTTCTGTGATATCCCCTGTGTGTGTGTGCATACAGTGTCCTTCTTACTGCGGCTTCTGGAAGCTGAAATCGTCCTTAAATCAAAACTAAAGCAGCACTGAAACATAGTTAACATTAATCACATATTGCCTGAGTGGAAACTGTGGAGACCACAGGTAGAAGGAGGTGCTCTGAACGGCAAGGCGTGTCATTAAACAGCACAGCGTACCTGAACGTGGGCTGTGGCGGTGATTAATTTTAAATGCTGTCCTGTAATTAGAACCAGACCATATACTCTGCAGAAACCTTTGTGCACAAGCAGCAAGGCGCTGTTCTGCGTTATTGACTTCGGAGTAGCTGGAAGAAATTCAGAACATCTTCATATAAATTACATTTCGGTCATGGTCTGCTCGGCCGCGCCATCTCCGCAGGCACAAGCTCTCCTTCCTTGAACAGCACGCTGTGCACAGCCTGTCAGCCCCATTTTAATCCCAGAACCTCTGACTGGTTTGGGTTGGAAGGGACCTTAAAGCCCCCCCAGGCCCAACCCTCCGTGAGCAGGGTTATCTCCCATAGAGGCGCCCACAGCCCCACCCATGGCATTGGGCACTGCCAGGGATGGGCACCCACAGCTCTCTGTCTGCTGCTCACATCCATCATAGAATGATAGAACCCTCTGAGTTGGAAGGGACCTCTGAAGGCCATCTGGTCCAACTCCCCTGCAATGAACAGGGACACCACAGCTCCGTCTGGTTGTCCAGGGCCTGATCCAGCTTATCTTGAACATCTACAGGATGTGAAAGTCCACATCTCTGGGCAGCCTGTTCAGTGCCTCACCACCCTCACTGTAACAGACCTTTTCCTTATATCCAACCTAACTCTCATGTCGTTGAGCTTGAATCCATTCCCCCTTATTCTGTCCCCACATACCCTGCTCAAGAGTCTGTCCCCTCCTTTCCTATCACTCCCCTGTAGATACTGACAGCCGCTCTCAGGTCCCCTCGCAGCCTTCTCCTCTCCATGCTGCACAGCCCCAGCTCTCTCAGCCTGTCCTTGTAGGAGAGCTGTTCCACCCCTGGGATCCTTGTTGTGTCCCCCCTCTGGATGCTGTCCAACAACTCTGTGTCTCTCCTAAGTCAAGGATGCTCCTGCAGCACAGCAGCACTGCAGTTGCTCACTCTTGTCCCCATGTGTATTGCAACAGGGACACATCCATTGCATTCCCAGCCCTTCTCATATTTCCAGGATGCTCTGTAGGACCACCTGACCCCATCCGCGGAGGGACACTGGATGGATGCTGCCACTACTTAGTATCACAGCCCTTTTTCTTTCTCCTCATCTTCTGCAAGCTGAAGGCCTCCTTGCTATTCACCATCTGCAGAGCCATCTCCCCAGGCCACAGAACCACAGAACTGAAGGGGTTGGAAGGGACTCCAGAGATCATGGAGTCCAACCCCCTGCCAAAGCAGCTCCCAGCCCAGGGTGCACAGCTCGGCGTCCAGGCAGGTCCTGAATATCTCCAGATAAGAAGTCTCCACCACCTCTCTGTGCAGCCTGTTCCAGTGAACCAGGTCCAGGTCCTCCATGGGCACTGTGTTTCCCTGAGCACTCATGTGCCACCGGTGGATTTCCTGCTGGAATAGGTGGACACCACCAGCTGGGTACATTTCATTACTGATTGGTGGTTGGACTTGGTGATCTCAGAGGTCTTTTCCAACCTTGGTGATCCTGTGATCTTTTCAGATTGTTCCCTTTATTTTCTTCTGTGAGAAAAGGAGCCTGTGCAAGCTGTGTCTCATGACAATCTGGGCAAGTGATGCTAATAAAACATTCATAACATGGTGCTCCTTTACGAGTCACATGGTGGCCTATGAGCATTTATGAGCAGCACTGTAAGCGCCATCGTAGAAAATATGTGCTCATTTAATGCACTGTGATAAAGAGCTCTTTATAGAGAGATATATATGTATTTTTTACAGTTTATTCATCCCTGTTTACATAGAATTCCCTTGAGAGCCCTCAAACCTTTTGCTTATTCAACCTTTCTCGGCTGTTTTGCCACATCTCTCCCATCGAGGAGGCCAACGGGATCCTGGGGTGCATTAAAAAGAGCGTGGCCAGGAGGGTAAGGAAAGTGGTCCTTCCCTCTACTCTGCCCTGGGGAGACCATGTTTAGAATCTGTCTCCAGTGCTGGGCTCCCCAGGTCTGAAAAGACAGGGATCTCCTGGAAGGGGTCCACAAAGAGAATGAAAAGCCTGGAGCATCTCCTATAGGAATAAAGGCTGAGAGACTTGGGGCTGTTCAGCCTTGAGAAAAGAAGACTGAGAAGGGATGTGATCAGTGTTTATAAATATCTGAAGGGAGAGGGGAGGCAAATGGATTTGGCCAGGCTATTCCAAGAGATCATTGAGTCCAGCCCCCCTGTCAAAGCAGGTTCCCTACACAAGGTGAGAAACTGAAGTAGCTGCAGGAGCTGCATTTGATGCAAAGCAGGCATCTTAATGCACGACGGTTGCTTTTCCTAGGGCAGCTCTGAACCCACTGGGCTGGCAGCGTTCACTACAAGGACAGGATTTGGAGTCGTGGGGTTTGCAGGCACCACAGTGTCGGAAGGACATAGAGAGCATTGAAAGGAGCACTACGGAGGTGGGGAAGGGTCTGGAGGGCAAAATGTGTGAAGAGCTGCTCAGCTCCTTTGGTTTGTTTGGCCCAGAGCAGAGTTGACTGGGCTCATGGTAGCTCCACAGCTCATGGCCCTACAGCTTCTCGTGTCACTACAGCTCCACATGGCCCTACATCTCCTTGTGACCCTAAAGCTCCTCGTGATGCTGCAGCTCCTATGGCCCTACAGCTCCTCGTGACCCTACCACTTCTCATGGAAGTCCTACAGCTCCATTTGGTGTCCCTACAGCTTAACTCCTCATGGTGGCTCTACAGCTCCTCAAGGATTAGGTGCAGGTGTGGGAAAGGCTGTGTCCCAGGGGGTGGTGGGCATGGCACAGCTCCCTAGAGCAGTGCCTTAACCCCAGGACGTGTCCCAGTGCTGTGGGATGGTGCTCCATGGCTGCTGCTTGCACAGCACTGTGGTGGTGGAACCAGAAGTTTGGCAGGGAAACTGAAAACATGAAAATAATTCCATTCAGCTTGAATAATAATTAATATTTATCCTTCCCCAAACACCCTGTTTGCCTGCCAGCCAGTCTGGTTGCATTTAAGTCCAATTATTTCATTCAACCCCAAATGTTTAATTTCAGACGTTTATGAGAAAAAGGAAAGAAGAACGAAGAGAGGAGGTCATTTTCCCCTTCAGTCCAGTAATCCCAAGGCTAAGGTTTTCATTCAGGATATGGAAGGAACAGTTCTGAGAAGTTTCATGAGAACCTGGAAGCTCTCGTCTGAAGAGTGATCGCAGAATCACTGAGGTTGGAGAAGACCTCCAAGGTGCCCAACCCTAACCCATCCCACTGTGCCCACTGTCCCTCAGTGCCACATCCTCACAGTTCTGGAGCACCCTCAGGGATGGGGACTCTTCCACCTGTTGCATTATTGCTCTTTGGAGAAGAAATTTTCCCCATTATCCACCCTGGTGCAACATGGGGACATTTCCTCTCATCCTATCACTGTTAGCAGGGAGAAGATCACCAAGCTTTAGGATATTTTGGGATGCTTTTCCTGTTTGTTTATAGTCCTGTTCTATTCTACTCAACCAACCTGGACCAGAGTCCAAGTGAATGTCCTCTCTTCCAGCTTAGTCTTCACTGTATTTTTCCCAGTCATCCCATAAATCTGCAGGAGAGTCACAGACCGAGGAAGGTTGTGAGGTAACCACTGGGAGTCACCTGTGTAGGGGTTCGGATAGGCCCCAGAAATAGCAAGAATCAACCCAAATTCTTTTCCTTTTGGATAATAATTCCTGTTGAGTCCCTGACCCCAAGAGCATGCACTATGGGGTCATCAAGCACGTGGTGGTGAACATCTTCCAGGCAGAGGTGGTCTTGTGGAGGTAAAGGCATTGCAGGGGCCTCATCGTGGCTCCGTCTGTGCTGGTGGGTTCAGCTCATTCTCAGCCCTGGCTCAGTTCCCTGGCAGCTTGAAGTCTTCATTGCCTTTTCATGTCCTTTTTCAGTCTTAATATACCGCAGTATTTCTTTCATCTCTCCTACATACCCAGGATGGGTTGGGTTTTTTTTTGTGGGATTTGTAGACAAAAGGTCTCTGCAGCTGGTGCTGCTTTGGCAGTGGATTCCCACATCCTCCCAAACTGATGGGGATGAGTCACAGCAGAAACAGGAAAGGAGAAACAGCACTGTCTCGTTGGGAGCGCATCCCCATTCATCCCGATACGCGATGACGTTGTGCACAATGAGCATTCCTTTGTTTGGTTTTCCTAGAATGTGCCATTAGCAGAATCTGTGATATTATCTGCTTCTGTGATAGCAGGAGGAGACAGTAGCAGCTGTGAGAAGGCAAGAAGAGCTTCTCAGGGCCGTTTCCTCTCCTTGAGTTGTCCCAGCTCTTCCACTTTTTTTGACCCCATCTCTGGTTTCCTTGCCCCAGGGTTTTCTGAAGCTCATATTTTGCTCATTAGAGTAAATAGCACTGATTAGCAAAAGTTCAGCTCAGTTTTCTTCCTGGCCTGGTCAGGTCTGTACTACAGTTTCCTATGGTTTCCTAATTAAATGACATTTTTCATGGGAAGCAAAGTGTGGATCCAAGAAAGTGGATGATGATCGCAGCAGCTCCCTGAATCGTGTCCTGGTGAAAATACTAAAGCAGTGCAGTGTAATATTGTCTCATATTAATTGTTGCTCAAAGTAGGAGGAATAACTCTTTGGGTTTTGTGACCAGACCTGTGTTCTGTAGTCAGTTTAACACAGGTGTATGACTCAACCTCTGTGAAGCAAAGACCTTCTCCAGCATTCATTGACCCAGTCCTTCTACCAACTTTAACTTGCACACATGATGAGCTGATACACTTGCTTTCCTCATCCCTCCTGTCCTCCTTATGTGTATAATTACACAACTGGCAAGTGACATAGGACAGGAGATCCGCCTTGCAGCAATTGCAGTGCCTCTCCCTGAAATTTCTTGGAAGAATCCTCATTCTTAAGCCTCGCTTGGCCACGCTCTGCCCTTGACAACTAATAAATTAGTTTTATCCCATTTCTATTTCCTGTGAAAAGGAAATACATCTGCATTTTCTTTAATCTCCTGAAAGCCTGTGCGAATGACACCGAAAAGCTTTTTGGAAAATGGTTTGAAAGCATTAACAAACAGCTCGGACGGCAGCTCACAGTCACACTGATGTCTGGGACTCTCCTCTCAATTCTTCTGTGAGACACTGAGAGCCTGTTCCAGGAAGTTCCTCTAGACATCCCTAATGCCATCGTTCATTTAATACAACTGAACGGCATCCCCTGTTGTTTGTAAAGCAAAAGTAGTTGAGCTGGAGGAAAGGTCTCCAAAAACTTTTGAAGTCTTTGTGATGAAAGCATGGTAAGAATGGATAATGCCACCACTTCCTTGTCTCAACTTTCAGTTTGCTCTGTGGCTTTAAGGTGAAAATCGTGGTGATATTCCCTGAGGTTGCTTTTGTTCAGATGGAGTAGTGACTGAGCTTCTTTGTGCTGTGGTATCAATCCACCTGGGTTTAGAATCATAGAATCAGGGAGTCACCAAGGTTGGGGAAGACCTCCAGGATGATCCAGTCCAACCATCCATGTACCACCAGCATTGCCCCACTAAACCGTGCCCCTCAGTACAACATCTGTATGTTTCTTCAGCACCTCCAGGGACTGTGACTACCCCACCTCCCTGGGCTGCCCGTTCCAGCACCCAACCACTCTTTGAGAGAGCAGATATTTCCTGACATCCAACCTGAATGTTGTTCTGTGGATTTGTGTCTTGCCCTCTGGGACTCCTGGCATCCTGCAGGACGTTTGTCTTTCTGTCCTTACAGACACACCAGGTAGCATTTGGGGGGAAGAGCTGTCTTGGGTTTTGGAGAGAGCCCATTGTTTTGTATTGTATCAGTCTTAAGAACACTGTCAGGGAAATGCTTCAAATGAATCCAGGGAAACTTGCAATATGGGCTCAAGTACTTTGCAGTGCATGAACGTTTATTCCTTTTGGCCTTGAGTATATTACACTGTGAGAGCAAACTTCCACAAAGGACAGCTGTACAGGTTGGGCCCTTCAACTCATGGCAGTGTCATATTTAGTTTAGTTATCAGAAAGTCACCCTAAAATGAGAGCAACAGAGAGTGTTGAGAGGGCGTCAGCATGGGATCTCCACGTGGGGCTGTGCACCACAGGCTCTTGCTGGAGAAAAATGGGGTTTCTTGGATTTGTCATTCCAGAAAAGCTAGAACTATGAATCACACAGAATCACAGAATTGTAGGCATTGGAAGGGACCTCTAGAGATCATCTAGTCCAGCCCCCTACCAAAGCTGCTCCCTAGATCAGGACACTTCCAATCCAACCACCCCATGGCTCTATGATCTTTCAGGAGGTGCTATGAACCGTGTCCCTGGTTATTAGCTAATTATAGGTGCCTCATTTCTGTGAAATATGTTGGAAATAAGAGTGTGTGAGGCTCTGTATGATGAGGCCAGGCCAGACTAGGCCCTGGTCTAGATGTGGTGTCGCTCTTCATTGCAAGGGAGTTGAACTAGGCGACCTTTAATGATCCCTTTCAACCCTAAGGATTCAGTGATTCTGTGATAACTGCTTGTACACCTCTTTATAACGATGTTTAGCTTGGCAAACCCATCTCTCAACATTACTTCCAATAAGCAAAAAGTTAAAAAAGCCCCCAAACCAAGCAAAATACCAGTAAAAAGATGTATGGAGATAAAATCACTGTGGGATGATAGGTGCATGTTGAGATTCGGACTGAAAATGCCACGTCTCAAGCTACTTCAGGCAAGTTTTTGCTGTCACAGAGTATGAATTCAGCCCTGTGACAATGATTTTATTATACACTCCACTAAAACAGGTTACTGAGTTATGTAGGTTGTGTGTGGCTGTGGAAGACAGATAAGTATAGGCATTATGGTGGCTCCTCTTTTTTTGCCCTTATGATGACTGTAGATTCTAAGCCCGAACCACCGCCCTACACATCCTTCAGTGCACTTAATCCTGAGAACACAGCTGAGTCTTTGCAGTGTCTCGCTCAGGTGGGATGTAAGGCCACCAAAAGCTCCAGTGTTAAATCTCCATCTCACAACTCCTGCGTTGAGGGAGATGCCATCTCTTCACGTAAAGTGATCCTGACACTGCTGTGTCTGCTAGACAGAATCACCAAGGCTGGAAAAGGCCTCCAAGATCACCTCCTCCAACATGCTCACATGTCTTGGTGTTGGGAAGAGTGAAGGCCTAAAGCCCTCTTGGCCTCGGTGTGTAGCTGTTGGCATTTAGAGGAGTCAGTCCCATGTCTTAAAACAGGAGGCTGACCAACTTTTTACGTGGTCTGGTAGCAATAGGATGAGCAGGAATGGCTTTAAACTAAAAGAGGAGAGATTTAGGTTGGATGTTAGGGTGAAATTCCTTACTCACTGGAACAGTTGCCCAAAGAACAGTTGCCCAATGCTGGTTGCCCAAAGAAATGGTGCATGCTGCATCCTTGGAGGCATTGAAGGCCAGGTTGCATGGGGCTCTGGGCAGGCTGAGCTGGTAGGGAACATCCAGCTCGTGGCAAAAGGGGTTGGGATTATTTAACCTTTTAGGTCCCTTCCAACCAAAGCCATTTTGTGATGCTGTGAAGCTCACAGAGGTTTGGAGGTGGCTGCTGAATCTTGCTGGCCACGGGGCTGTGGCAGCAGCTCTGTGGGCCCTTGGAGAGCAGATGACCTGCAGCAGCTCCTTCCAACCTCAGTCATCCTGGGGTTTTGCAGTTCAGGTCTGTGGAACTGTATGTCTGCAAGGAGCATCATTAAAACAACGAGATAGGAGGGCTCACACGTGGCTGGAGCAGCCAGCTCTGTGCTGCTGGCATCAACGCATTGCCTGTGTCTGCGTTGCACATAAATGGTGTCAGGTGTACTGTGAGATGGATGTTTGAAGGGAAAATCAGGCCTTGAAGTTGCAAAAACCTAAACGAGGTGTATTTGCGCAGTTTGAAGGACTTTTGTGCTGTTGCAGCGGCTGTAGGAGGACTTTTTGCTTCTGGTGAAGCTCTTCAGATCTTTACTTTTATCTTCTCTTTCAGAACCTCTGTATCCTTTGGTGCATTTGTAAAATAAAACACCAGAAAGATCGTGTGAAGCTTTCTGAGACGGCATAAAAAGCGGGTGCCCTGTTTATTGACCTCTGCTGAAGAGCTTGAAAGCCTACTGCATTTCCTTAGATGTTTTCCTCGTTTCACCGCCTGTATTATTTATAATCATTGGTCTTTCAAGTGTGGAAGAAGCCTGGAGCCCAGGAATCACTGGGCTGGAGCAGATCATAGAAGCATAGAATCATTCATGTTGGAAAACCTCCAAGATCTCCAACCCCAGCCCATCCCATTGTGCCCACTGCCTGCATCCCACAGTGTCACATCCCCACGGCTCTGGGACACCTCCAGGGACCCCCCACCCCCCACTCCCTATGCAGTCTGTGCCACTGCATCACCACTCTGAGGAAGAAGAAATCTTTCCTGATTTCCAACCTGAAGTCCCCGTGGTCCTTCGGGTTCTTCTCCAAGTGCTGCGTAGAGGGGCAGGACCTCAACAGAGAGGAGATGCGGAGGGATTTCCCTTTTCTGTCTCCAAATGTAGAGGTGCTAAACCTCACCCCGAGCTCTGGGCATTTGATTTAAGGTCCCTGGTATGATATATTCCAGCTCCTTCTGTGACAGATGTGCTCCTTCCTAATTACTGTCAGAGATACCTCAGCTGTGTGGTGCATTTGTAACCTCAGTGGCACGGTCTGACAAGGATGTCCATGAAGACATGTTTCTTACAACCAGTTCATCACTCATTTTACAACTGGTTTCATTGAACAGAACCTTGTTCATTTCGTGCCACACTGGGAATTTCATCCCTGTGTTGCACCTTTCTTTCCCATTTCCTTTCTAAAATGAACGGCCATTGAGTTGCCAAGTCCTGAGTTCTCCTCATGCTCTTCTTGCAGTTCTGTTGTCCTTTGCTGATCACCAGTAACCAGAAGTTGACCCTGGCACCTGCTCCCTCTGCTCTCCCTACCTCGCCTTGGGCATCCTAAAGTCCTGTTTGCCTTTAGGACCTGTGCAGATGGTTCCCTTTTTCCTGGCACTGCTGGACTTTCCAGCATGGAT
Organism: Callipepla californica brunnescens; assembly: GCA_023055505.1. Classification (NCBI taxonomy): domain Eukaryota; kingdom Metazoa; phylum Chordata; class Aves; order Galliformes; family Odontophoridae; genus Callipepla; species Callipepla californica. The sequence continues at coordinate 1,434,927 of JALIRH010000072.1, read as the reverse complement.
ATCTCTCATTCAATACTTCGGATATTTTTAAATCCCAGTGTGCATTTGTTTGCACTGGAGTTTTTGGGGTTGTTTTGCCTATTCACCAAACTGGGTTTTTTTTTTGTGTGTATCAAGCAGCTGTTAGGGGCTTTTCATTTTTACTTCTGGAGATAAATAGAGAAGGGGGTCTGTGGTGGATTAACACAAAACAAATTAAATTGCCACTTCTACGAGATGCTGGGGATATCTGTGCCTTCCCCGAGGATCCCAAGGCAGCCCTTCCCCAGGGCAGTGCATCGGTGCTGGTGTGTGCTGCTGTTGGCTGTCAGGAAGGAACGTGCCCTCCCCCTCTCCCTGGCTGCTATCACTGGGTCGGGGCAGAGAGACCGAATGTCCTTCCTTGGCAGCTCAGCACCAACTGCTTTATCAGTGCCTTTATCACAGCAACAACACATATCACTTCCAGAGGGAGACAGCAAGTACAGCCTGTCCAGGGTCAGCTCAGGCAATGAGCATTTTCCCTTTGTTTCCAGCTGAAGTGCTCGCTGATGGCAGCAGCACATGGGCTGCAATGTTTGTTGGGGGGACAGACCATGCAGGAGGGGACGGGGATGCTGCAGAGGGCAGATGCTCAGGTGTATGCTGTTTGGAGTCTGCCCCTGCCGAAAGATTAATTGAAATGCATCCTCATTCCGCCATCTCTCATTATTTTGCCTTCCAGTCCATCTTTACTTGGTTTGCAGTTAATTTTCCAGAGTGCACGCTGCTTCCTGGACAGGCAGAAAAAGCCTCTGATGTGTGATGCTTGCACTGAATCCCAACATGCGGTGTCCTTTGCTGGCAAGGGCAATTCAGTGCGGGAGTGCCGGTGGTGGTTTGGGTCCTTGGTCTGAGAGCTCTCTGCCTGTGCAGCTCAATCTCTGCCCACCACAGCACCACTCTGGTTTATTTACCTTTCTCATTAAGCTTAGGTGTAGTACTGCCCGCGTTAAAAAATAAAGAGTAAATTAGCTTCAATAGGAGCGATTAACTCAATTACCATGCTTTAATTTATCGCCTGTTACCGGACTAATGAGCGCGTGTGACTTCGTGCTCTCCCTCTGCTGTGTTCCTTATTGCCTTGTGTTGCTTCTAATAAAGGCAGGCACTTGACACCACTTACAGTGCAGAGCCCAGAATGGGCCCAGCACCTCTGAGCATCCAAATCCAGGTGAAAAACAGGAGTGCTATCTCGTGTCTGTTTCCTGTAGAGCCATGTTTGCTTTAACGGCAAGCGTGGAACAAAAAGACACCATTTTGGGAAAGAGAGAGAAAACAGAGTAAGCAGAAGAGAAATAGAGAAAGCGTAGAAGAGCAATTATGAAATAATTCTGTGTTGGAAACTCCCTGGCTAATGCATTAAATCCTAGAATAATTCAGTTTGGAAGGGCCCTCTGGAGACCTTTTTTTTTTTTTTTTCCCAGCCCTTGGCTCAAGGCAAAGCCAACTTCAAAGTTCTCTGTAGAGTCGTATCCAATTGAGTTTCAAGTGTTGCCAAGAAGGGATATTTCCATCCCGTGTGGTTCTGCCCTCCCTGTGGATGCTTTTTCCTAATATCGAGTGGAATTTTGCTTGCAGCAACTTGTGCCTGCTGCACCTCATGCTTTTGCTGTGTGCCCCAAGCAGCACCTGGCTCCATCTTCTCTCTTAGCCCCCCCCTGGGGAACTGCAGATGATGTTAAGGTCTCCCTTTTGCCATGTGTTCATCTGTCTGAGTAAACCCAGTTCCCATCCTCTCCTCACACGTTATATGCTCCAGGCCATGGGACAACCAATTTGACAGTTTGTCACCAGCCACCACCCTTCTGGTGGTGAAATTGGTTTTCCATCCACTCGGTAGTCCACCCACTCAGTCCCTCATTCTCCAGTACTGGGGAACCACAGAACCACTGAGGTTGGAAAAGACATCCAGCATCCCCAAGTCCAACCCCCAGCCCACCCCACCGTGCCCGCTGACCGCATCCCCCAGTGCCACATCCACACCATTCTGGAATACCTCCGGGGACAGAGATCCCACCACCCTTCCAGGCAGCCTGTGCCAGAGCCTGAACACTCTTTGAGAAGAATTTTTTCCCATTTTCCAATCTGAACCTCCCCTGGCGCAACATGAGGCACAGTGTGAGCAGCCAGAGTGAGAGCCATGCTGGGGTGAGGATGATATCCACTGCTCCCTGTGCCAGTGCTTTTGTCAGTGAAGGGTAGCTGGGCATGACTTCTGCTTCTCAAACCCATAGTGAATGTTCCCATGTGCCTTCTTACCCTTCATAGTTTCTAGAAGGATTTGCTTCATAAACTTCTGGGCCTGGAGGTGAGGCTGCTGCGCTGGTATTCCCTAGTCCTCTTGGCCCATGTTGAGGATGGATGTGGCAGTGCCTTTCCCCCAGTCATCAAGGACCTTCCTCCTCTTTCAGTGTGCCCACCTTTCCCTTAGCTTTCCTTTTGCTGCTGAAGCCCTTCCACTGAACTGGAAGGAGACCCACCTGCAAGGGCCATTGGATCCAACCCCCTGACCCACACAGCACCCCCCCAAACCCAAACCCCATGGCTGAGAGTGATGTCCCCGTGCTCCCTGAGCTCTGGCAGCTTGGGGCCATGCCCTTGCCTTCCAACTCATGACATTCTGTGATTCTTATTCTTTCTTTCCTGGGAAAACTATCCAGCAATAAAGCAAAATAACACAAGAAGCAGATAGTTGGTTACTGTGTTCAGTTGGTTGTTTCCATCCAATTATTTGTCTTTGTGTTTTGGGGAGTGACATCAGATGGAAATACGCTATTACCAGGTGTAGATAAATGTTCTTTATTTCTACTGGCATTGAGTGGATTCCTCAGTTGGCCTTGGGACCGCAGCAGGACAAAGCATGGCAGTCCTTTCTTTCAGCCAAACTCATCACAAAGAGTTGATGCTTACCATCCACTGTGGCTCATGTTGAGAAATTGAACTGCATACTCTTTTGAGGGGGGAAACAAGCAGTGTTTATTTGTCCTAACTGTGGAATTCGGAGCCATTTGTGGTTCAGTCACTGAATATTGGCTTGCATGGCCTGCTCCTCACAGTCCATAGAATCACTGAGGTTGGAAAGACCACTGAGATCATCCAGTTCAACCACTCCTGATCTTAGAAAATCATATCAGTGATTCCATTTTATAAACCAAAGTCTCAGAAAAGTGTTTTTGAAGAAGCTCCCAACTCTAAACCTCCAGTTTTCTTTCCACAAGAGCTGTTCTGTACAATGCAAGCTGGTGGCTCCTCTTTGAATGGCCTGGCTCTCTGGCATGGCAAATTCAGACCTGGGGTGGCACCCACTGGCTATTAAAACGTTTCCTATGCCAATAGAAATGGGATCATGTGTGATGGTTTCTAATTAATCTGAAGATTTTTCCTGAGAAATGGGAATCTTTGGGGAAATCTACCATAGGTCTTCACGTGTCAGCTCTCCAGGTAGATAAGGACATTGCATTGCAGATGAGCTGTATGACCCTGAGATACGACATGAACAAAGGTAATCTCACGGATGTGGGAAGTCTGGGAGGGAGATCAAGATGAAGGTATTCATTTTCTTCTTTTTCTTCATTCATTATCCAATATGCTTAAAATTGGACAGCCTAATGAAATTTCACACCCACTAAATTTAATCATGGATTACCCATGTGGGATTTGAATCAGATAAAAAGGATCCCTCAGATATTTGGTAGCACTTGCATAAGGTAATAAGAATCTGCAGCATTCTTCGTCCCTTTCAGCAAATTGCTTGACCTACTTTTTTCTTCCCTTTACTCTTTTTTTTGGCGTGCACTGACCTGACCCTGCCTTCCTCCTGGGCATCGGAGCAGCCAGTTCCTGCGTGCACACAGACAGATCTCAGGGGTGCTGCTAATGCTTGATTGATTATTGGTTTTACTGCTGTGGTTTGAGGCCAGCACGGACCTGGAAAAAGGATAAAAATGTTGGTTTGTGCAAGAAGAGGTCTTGCTGGGACCAGGGTGTCTTGGGGAGCAGGTGAGGGGTGGATGCCAGGCTCAGGTTGTGCTCAGGGCTATGTATGGCACTGCTGACTTATCTCCTGCTGTGCTCTTCACCTCGCTCAGCTTTTGGATCATGGAGCTGAGTGGTGTTGGACTTGCAGGGATATCCTGAGCCCTAAGACCTATAGCGAAGATGAAATTACACGCGCTCTCTGCTTGCAAACCAGTGTGCTCTCTTACTGATTGTATTTCTGGATGAGTCACTGTTGCCACTGTTGTAAGTCTTGGGTTCAGGAGAGGCCAAAGCTTATGTTCACGAGCAAACCTGGATTTGGAGCAGAATAGGAGACAAGCACCAAGACTGCACTGGAACAGCCTGGGGATCCACTTGGTGCTTGCACAAACGATCCAGCTCAATGTGTGCTGTTCTTACAGGCACATTCTCAGTTTCACTGGGGTGCCATTGGGTTTCCATGGCCATTGGGTTCTCATGATCCAAGTGCAAATTGCTCATCATGTGTTCTATCATTAACAATCTGTAATTAGTGAATCAATTCTAGTTAGCAAGGAGAAGTGCAAGGGCACTCATTAATATAGAGATGGTTGAAGAGGATGATTGGAGGCAGCCTGGGCTCCAGCGACCATGCCCTGATTGAGTTTGTGATCTTGAGGAACACAGGCCTGGCAAAGAGTGGAGTCATTACCCTGAACTTCAGGAGAGTTTGGGCTGTGTAAGGAATTGTTGGATGAAATCCCTTGGGAAGTTGTCCTTAGGGACAAAGGAGTGGAGCAAAGCTGGTTATTCATCAAGGGCACATTTCTGAGAGCCCAAGAGCTCTCCATCCCTCAGGATAAGAAATGAGGCAGAGGGCTCGGGAAACCAGCATGGCAGAGTGGGGACCTGCTGGCCAGGCTGAGGGAAAAGAAGTGTAAGAAGGAAGCAGGAATAGGTGGTCTGTGGGGAATGCAGGGATACTGCCGGGTCATGCAGGAATGGGATCAGGAAAACCACTCTCTAAGCAGGGGTCGGAGGAGCAAAATCCCTCCCAGTGTAAGAGTAGAGCAAGTCTGGGATTGATTCGTGAGGTTGAATCCATACAAGTCCATGGGGTTGGACAACTTGCATTCCAGGGTTCTGAAGGAGCCAGCTGAGGTGGTTGCTGAGCTGCTCTACATTGTATTTGAAAAGTTGTGGCTGTCAGATGGAGTCCCCAGTGACTGGAAAAAGGGAAACAGTCGCTCCCATTTGTAAGAAAGGAAGGCATGGAGAACTACAGGTCGGTAAGCCTCACTTCTGTGCCTGGAAAGGACATGGAACAGATCGTTCTGGAAGAGATGTTAAGGCACATGAGAGATGAGCAGGTAATCGGAAACAGCCAGCACAGCTTCACCTAGGGAAGGTCGTGCCTGACCCATCTGTTGGTCTTCTGTAATGGAGTGATGTCATTGGTGGACAAAGGGAAAGCAACTGATGTCATCTCTGTGGACTTGAAAATGGTTCAGTCCATTGGGCGGTGAGGTGGTGAGCAAGGTCAAGGCTGAAGGCAGCGACGATGTCACAGGGGTGAAGGATGGAAATTGCTGGGCACAGTCAGTGCAGGAGTAATGGGAAAGGCTCCCATGCTTTGAGTTGGAGGGCTTCAGCTGTTGGGGGGGGTTGCTTCCTTCATCCCTGATGGGAATCCGAGCTGAAATGCTACTTGGCAGGAGCTGGGTCTGTGTTAGAGATGTTGCATGAGTTTCTGGGATTTAAGATTGAGATGGCACAAAGTCATCAGACTGACACCTCGAGATGGAGGAAGAAATCGCCTTTGTTGTCAAATCCTTTCTGCTTTTTGCCGAACAATTATTGCGACCCTCACGTGGCCTCTGCCTGCGTCCGCTGGGTGCCCTTCATCTTCAAAAAGGAAAGGAAAAGCAAAGAGAGAGCTGCTGCCTCGCACACAGATGTATGAAAGGATCCCTCAGCCAACCCAGCGGTGGCTTCAGATGTTTCATCAAGGAATACGAGATCTCATCGCAGCTGGATTACCCAGAAGCTTCAAAGTTCTTGGAGGTCAGAAGGCAGCTCAATTGTGTGGAGCAGCGTGGGGCAGTGGCACTGAGGTTTCCTCTGCAGGCACGGAGGAGCTGCTTGTTTCAAGTGCTGTCTTCAGCAGAGCCCAGCTGTGACTGTTCTTGCAAACAGCTTTATCTAGGGTTGTGGGTTGTTCTCCCAGCCCCCCCTCCCCCCCCCCCCCAGGCTTTTTACACTGCCAAAATTAAGGGACATTTCTGTTGAGTAGAGGTAAAGGCACTGCTTTCATAGAAAATAATTACAGTCTGCATCTTGACCTCAGTGGGCATAATGATTTTGACTTTGGGGTAAAAGTGTGTGCTATCAGAACCAGGAGTATGAGCAATGAGGAGCTGGGAAAAGGCAGAGGTGAGGAGTCTAGCAGTGACATTTCTTCACAGGCATCTGCATTGACTTTCCTATGGGATTTGCCCTTTCTTTCAGTGCCATCACTCCACTCATTTGGGGTCTCTGCAAATACGGTCCTTTCAAAGGGTTTTCTGGCAAGTGGGACTGCCACTACAATGTAGGTAGAAGGATGCTGAGCCCTGGGGCTGGAAGCACAGAGGAAAGAGGGCGGTCTGGAGGGCAGCAGAGAACCAGCACTGCGCTTGGGGTTGGTGCTCTGAAACATCCATGGCATTAATTTTATCCAGAGGCGTTTGAGATGAATTTCTATTGGAAATCTGCGTTCGCTCGTTACCAGGTGGATGATGAATGCCAAATGGCTGCATTGCTTTTGGACTGCTCTTTAAATCGTGTCCCATTATCTGGGGTTCATTCCCAGTTACCTTTTCTGGCTATAATTGGGCTTGGGCGAGTGAGGTGCTAAATGAAGTGCTGATAACGAGGAGCATTGTTCATCTTTCCAAAGATAGCGAAGGCTTTCTCCTCTCGCTCACAGTGCTCTGAAGGCTGTTCCGCAGTAATTGTTCTGAGCTCTGTGCATTCAGGTGCATTTCATCACTGTCAGTGTGAATATACCCAGTGTCCCCACGCTGTGGGAGCACACGATCTGCAGGAATTTACCTGCAGAGCTGAAGGTTTTCTGTCTCGACTCCTTTACGAGGGCTCCGTGAGCGGTCAGTGGAAGGGTAGCAAAGTCACCTTAATACCTCTGGGAAGTTAACTGCCGTGTTTATCTCAATAACACAAAGAGGAAATTAGTTTCCCCTTCTTCTCCTGAAGGAGTGGCTGAGATCTCCATTTATCAAACAGCCAAGATCAACAGGAAAATGTTGTTGTCAGGAAACGTCCAGATATGCTTTTCATCCCAGGCACACACAGCCAAACCTCTGTTTTATGCAAGAGCCATTTCAGCCGTGTCAAAATCAATTTTTAATGCTACCAGGCCTCATGCTCCAACATCACATCTTCATGCTGAGCAGCCTTCTCCCACCTCTTGTCATTTCAAGACACAGCAGCTTGGTCCAGCCAGTCCTGGAGGGCTTTCTGACCCTTGCAGAGCCATTGGATTCCTGTGCCTGTTTGAAAGCACCAGAGGGCTTTCAAGATGAAATGACAGTCATCTCTCTTCCATTTCACTCCTCTATGTCATCGTGGTAAATGCCTCTGTTTCTGGGCATAGCTCAAGCACTACAATTCCATTTGAAAACCTCATTCATCTCGTGCATTAAAAAATATACAGGAGAATATATGGTTCCTCTTCCGCAGGCTGCCTATTATTCAGCGTGCACCTACAGCGCTGACAGATTAGGGCTTCCCAAGTACTTCAGAGGGAAATTGAGTACAATTTCCCATGTTGAGGCTTGCCTGGTGGTGCCTTTTTCACTCCTTCTAAATCACCTCCTGTGCTCACTCGTGGCAGGAAGGCTGAGCTGGGCTGGAGCTCACGTGCTGTCTCCACGCATTCTTGCTCACCCCATGGCTGGGAATGGGGAGGATCTGTGTAATTCTGCTCTGAGGTGAACTCAGGTTCATTAATGGTGGCAGCCAAGGAGATGGTACAAGACCTCAGTGTTGAGCCATAGCTTTAGTCCTTGGTGTTGCCAGCCCAAAAAAGTTGTTATAAGAAAGAAAGACACTTCAGTAGAAGTGTTGTGGAAACAAGCTTCATCCAGAATGGCCTGGCATTTATCTCCAGATTCCTCAGATGGCGCAAATAGGAGGGCAGGATGAGAACATATCCGTCATTTTTTCACCCATTAGAAATTCATAGAAACAGAGAGGCACAGAATGGCTTGGAATTCAGCTGGAGGCTCTTGGGGAGAAGATGCACTTTGGCAAGCAGGGATTGAGCTGGGACCAGATATTGCCATTCAGCTTGGCACCGCTTGGCCTCGTTGTCTTTCTCTCAGCTGTTCACTGTTCTGTGGGGGTTTAACTCTCTTTGTCTTCCGTTTGAACCCTTCCTTAACCATATCAATCTCATTTTTCCATCGGAATAGATTATTTTTACATATGTTAAGGATTCTGTGATTCTGTATTTCGTGAGCTCCAAGCTCTCTCTTGTTTCTCTTTAGATTCACAATTCCCCAAAGATAAAGTAGTATTAGGAGCAGTCCCCAGTTCTCCTCTTGAAAGTAATTTCTGATTTCCATATTAATCAAAAATAGCTTTACCTTCATATTGCCCTAATCCTAGCGACAACAAGGAAAGAAGATTACGTTCTGTAGATGTCAGAAAAGTAATTAAAATCTGCACACAAGAATCGAGGGGGGAAGGAATATCACCTCTGCACTTGTGAGCTGAATGGGGGAATGCCCTGACCTCCAATTGTTTGTTTCTTACCAAGTCCTTTCCTTCTGAAATGTGGGGTGGAAAAGTCTTTGATATTCACAGATCAGCGCAGTGGCATTTGGGTAGAAAGAGAGAGTGATATGTGGTGAGCAGGGAGATGTAATGGAGGGCGAGGAGTGGCTGTGAAGGGCTGTGAATTTGCAGGGAAGGATACGTGCATGCTAATTGCAGTGTGTGCTGAGAGATGTGCTTTGATCTCAGCTGATGAGCTAAATAAACGAGCATCGTGGTGGGTGGGATGGATGGAAGCGGGAGGAGGCTGCTGTGGTCAGACTGGGGGAAAAGAGCTCATGGTGGCAGTGACAGCACGAGGAGTGCACCTGCAGAGCTTGGTGTCAGGGCTGCACTCCAGTGGTGTTGAACTGTGAGAATGTGGAGGTTTGGGGATGGTATGGTACGGTACAGTACGGTATGGGGGTTCTGTGCCCTGTTCATCTGCCAAGAGTCAACCATTTGGGTTAATTCAGGGCATTCCATGGACAAGTGGCAGGCCAGTGAGGCCAGAGATGTATTTCCATTTGCACGTGGACATTAAGTTATTCAAGATAAAGGTTTTGAATCTGAGGAAGAGAAAAATAGAGTCATTGAAATGATATGGCTGGAAGTGACAAAGGAGTACAGATCTATGTATTACTGCAACATGTGAATGTGTAGATGTGTCTTCTTGGAGTTGGGCTGTTGTCCTTGGTCCTCAAGACAGAGAAGTTCCACATCCATGTTCTCACAAATGTCTTCTTGTTCTCCACTTTTAAGGTTATTGGAGGTTGTACACTGCACTTATCCCTTATCTCTTTGTAGTCCATGACATGACAAAGCACCTTTGATATTATTCTGTAATTATTAAACCCTTTCAATTATTCTGGTGGACCTGTGGAAGTAGTCTCTGAAATGTGAACATGAACATATGGTCTTATACACAATAATTCTCATTCTGATACGTTTCTGACATTAAATAGAGCCAGGGTGTACCCAGAGGCTGTTTTTGTGCCTGGCGAGGTTGTGCCATGCCATTTCATGGCTCCATAATTTAGGTTAATTGGAGCAAAAATCTCCTTTTGCACCAGATATTCTGCTATAGAGCTTTGCTTCCCATTTTGTGTCATTAAAAGCATCTTTAATTGTGACTGATGGAACCCTTTGGAAATCTATTTCAGATTAAAACTCTTAAGGTATTACGCATTGGTCTATTTTTGATAGGGAGAAAATCTCCTGCATAAAGAGATGATTGTCTTCCTGCTTTTTCCATTGTGCTTTGGCAGGAGGTCGCTCGGGGGAAGCATTAGAATTCACTCAACCAGAGTGGTGACAGTGACAAACTGGCCACGGGTCATTTCTTCTCCTTGGCGTTTGCAAGTCAGCCAGTGGAGGGGCTTCCAGACATCTTTCTGAGCTTCCTTGCCTCGGAACCACGTTGCAGGGGGGCTTCAGATTTCACAGCTAGAGTGGGAAGGACAATTTGGACACAGGTTTTGACCTTGCAGCTCCCAAAGGCTCTTGAGCAGCCAAAGCCAGGCAGTCCCTCCTGGTGTCCCCGGACAGAAGTGCTGGGGATGCCCTGAAGATGCCAAGAGTGTTGGGTTGGGCAGTGGAGGGGAGTAGTCTAGCGCTGCCAGAAACACATAAATCCATGCAAACGTGTGCATAAAACTGGCATATAGATAGCTCTTTACACCTCATCGTTTCCCTTGCTCCTGCAGACGACGAGGGGAGGGAATACACCATCAGCAAGTTGAGGAGGTGCAGGTGGTGATGGTTTCTGTGTTAATGGTTGCAGGAGGGAAAGTCTGTCTTGAAGAAGCATGCTTCTTCAAAGGAAGGTCTCCTTCTGGCAGAGCTAAGAAGAAATCTCAGTGGAATGGGAGAAGAAGGGCTGGTGGGAATTCATCCAGTCCTTTCTCTCTCCCTTTCTCCTGTGGCCAAATAGTGGGAAAGCTAAAGGTGTGGTTAGATCTTAGGATTTTTTCATAAAGTGGCATTGCTAAGACCTTGGACTTGATCATCTTTCCCATAGAATTATAAAGTCTGGTAGAGATCTCTGAGATCCCCAAGCCCACTCCACTCCACTATGCCCACTGCCCATGTCCCCTGGTGTCACATCCCTATGGTTCTGGAGCACCTCTATGGATGGTGACCCCACCACCTCCATGGATGGTGACCCCACCACCTCCCTGCACAGCCGCTCCATGAAGAACTCCTCCCTCTTGTCCAATCTAAGCCTTCCTAGGCTCAGTGATGTGACCACCACCAGTGTGACTTCTAAAATAGCGTTGTTGGAAGCCACAGGTCAGAGGAAGATGGGACCAAACACAGCTGCCGTGTCTGATTTTTAGGGAGGCAGCTCCCTGTGGCTTGTCCTGCTGTGGGATGGATGACCCAGTTGACATTAATAGTAATGTAGATGGCATTTACATGTAGTTTCCTCTTGCACCAAGCTGGAATTTTTATCATTACTGTTGCTTTACCTAGCAGAAAGCTTCATGATGAAGTTCCCAGTGTTTCTAGGTGTGACTCTGCTCTGAATTTCTTTGCTGTTGGTCGTTTCAGTTTTGAAAACCATTCTCAGAGTCCCCAACTTCCTTTATGTCTACAAAATTCCTGGGTGAGTGATGTTGTTGGCAGATTAACCATTTCCTTAACTTGGTATTTGGGGTAGAGAGAAATACAATTGCATGTTTGGGATTATTCTTTTTTATACCAAAGACCATATTCTTTGGCTGTCCCATGGATGAGCTCATGTAGACACCAGTAACTTCTGATTTCTCTGAGATGTTTCCCAGTAGAGGGATAGTGCTGGGAATCTCCAGATGGATTCTCACCGCCCATTTTGAATTCAGTACTGAGGACTCCTGCTAACGTCCACTGTACTTTGGATCTCAGAGCTTTGCTCAGTGTTTTAATGTCTCCTTTTATTTGGGGACAAAAGCTTGTATTTGACTCATTGCTTCTATGGGGAGGCAGGGGCAGAGTACTTTTGTTCCACTTGGAAAATAACGCTACTATTCAGTTTTCCCGGCAATTGCTCACTGCAAAAAGATATTGCAGGGAGATGATGACTCAGTATAAATTAATTGCAACGCATTGATTTTGCACTTGTAAATCTACGGAAGTTCATTAGTATTGAGCCAGGCTGCACAAGCACTGGCTGTCCAGATGCCTGCCTTGTTTTGACCGAGCTGTAGCCTGCAGCACCCATAAGCAAGGAGTCGCCAAGCACATCCAGGATGTCACCAAACATGTCCAAGATGCCATCAAACACATCCAAGATATTGCTTCTGCTGCGACATCCCCCTGAAAATGCATCAAGCAAGAATGGTTCCAAGCCAGGGGCAGAACATCAGCAGAGCCAGACTTAAAATCACAGAATGATTAATATTGGAAGAGACCGCTAAGATCATCTAGTCCAACCGTCAAGCCATGACCACCATGCCCACGTTGGTCCTCCTGGGGTATCACCTTGCTGACCCTCATGCCCTATCCTCTCTTGCCCATTGCCACATCTCAGCCCCACTCCATCCTTGACACCTGCTTCACGTAGCAGCTCCTGCAGTCTGGGGCTCTGCATCCAACATCTTGGATCACCGTAGGACCCTATGAAAGCCAGGATGCATCCCAGTGCCTTCCTGCCATGTGTGAACCCATAAAGACAGTTGAGAAATGAGGAGGAGTCACCTAGTATTTTGTGTCCCTGGGGTGTTACAGTGATTTAAGTACATTCTTTGTGGATAGCTTTGAAAATAGCCATATTAAAAAAAAAAACCACCCAACAGTGTGCTGTGTATTCTCGCTGCCATTAGCACAGAATCGTTAAGGTTGGAATAGACCACAAAGATCATCTGGCATATGCTAAAGACAAAGCAGCAGCCTGTCTGGAGTTTCAGTTGTTCATCTCATTGACTTCACACAGCCCCTCTGGAAGGCTGTGCAGAATTTCACAGGTTTATGCCAAAAGCACAGTAGACACAGTAAGGAATTTCTGACATGTGATGACCCCTAACACTGCGTTGGGCATTTCTTAGGAAGGAGACCATTCCCCCAGAGCGTCCTGCAAGAGCTGTAGGAAAAATTGGTAATTATGCAGATTTATTGCTATTTTTTCAGTTTCAAGTGCCTCCAATTAGCTCTTGTGGAGTATCTTCTGTGATGAATTAGTAGCAGCTTTCGACTGTTGGCTTCTCTCATCACAGTGTTTAATAGCACTGAGCAGTTCCTCTGGGCAGCTCTTTCCTTTTCTAGTGCTCCTCATTTAAACCCTTGGGTTTTGCTGCTGTTTCCAATCCGAAGACATAACTCATCTCCCTTTCCCTGAGCTAATTGGACTGTTCACGATACAGGAGGACATGAAACACTGGATTTTCATGTCACACAGCATAATGCTTTCTCCATCTCAGACTTGGGAAGGACTTCATTTTCCATTTCCACCCAAGCCCGTTGCTGTAATTTGCAGTTCCTGTAGGGAACTACTGGCTATATGCAGTTTCCCAGGCATACTGGTGGAAGTGGTGTTTTCATGCTGGGCTTGCTACTTGCAGCATGACGTCTCCTGATAGATTTGCAAAGTCCCCAACATTTTTATTGAGAAGTCAGCTCCTGGCTTTAATTCTTGAAGGGGTAGTCAGGAACATGACACAATAATCCCCAGATCCTTTGTGGCTGCTTAAACAAAGTCACCAAGTCTTCCTTAGACACACTGCAACTGTGTGCCCTTCTAAAATCAACCCAATTTGAATCAACATTGCAACCCGAGGAGCTCGGTCTGTGTGCTGGGAGTTGTTTGTTTTTTTTTTGGGGGGGAGAGTTGAAGCAACTTGAAGGATCGTTGGAACGATGAGAATCCTTAGGAAAAACAACCTCCTGGAGGAGCTGATGGTCATTCTTTCTCCAAAAGAGTTCTCAGGTGCTGGAATGGGCAGTGCAGGGAGGTGTTGGAGTCACCAACCATAAAGGTATTCAAGGAATGTTGAGACCTTGTGCTGAGGGACATGGTTTAGAGAGAACTGTTGGTGGTAGGTAGACGGTTGGACTGGGTGATCTTGGAGGTCTTTTCCAACCCTGGTGATCTTGGAGGTCTTTTCCAACCTTGGTGATTCTGATTCCCCGTACCTGTTCTGTAAGTCTGAGTGTAGATGTACTTTTGTGATTTGTAGAGTCATGGAATCATTTGAGTTGGAGGGGACCTTTAAAGGCCATCTCTCCCACTCATTGCAGTGAGCAGGGACACCCACAGCTCCATCAAGGGCTCCGACCCCAATCAGCTTAACCTTATGTCACAGAGAAACTGTAAAACCCCATTGGGAAGTGGGAATCATAGAATCATTAAGGCTGGAAAAGACCTCTAAGATGATCTCGCCCAACCGTCCCCGCCTCCACCAAGCCCATGTCCCCCAGTACTATATCTGCACTTATCTTGAGCACCCCCAGGGACAGTGACTCCCCCACCCCCCTGAGCACCCTGTGCCAATGGTTGACTGCTCTTTTGGAGAACAAATTTTCCCTAAGATCCAACCTGACCCTCCCCTGATGACCCTTCCAACCCAACCATGCTGTGATCCGTCGTGGGGTCTGCTCTGTGTCTTCAGTCTGAACTGGGTTCCTGTGCATCATGGCTACACACTGACCACCTCTGTGCACCAGTTATGTATTTCAGGAGAGTTTGTTGGGTTTCTAAGATAAATATTTCACGATGTGTTACTGAATTCCCAAGGACAGCAGCCTCTCTTTCACGAAGGGGCTTTCTAGGCCTGCCGATGAGGTCCCAGGTGTGCACTGGGAATTGCTGCACCTCCTCCCTGCCATCTCCTGCTGAGAAATCCCCTAAGAAATGCAGTGCACTTTTTATTCTTACTTTATCCAACCCTAATCTTACTCCTACACTCCATCTCCCACATCAGCAACCCATTGGAGCTTCCTCCAGCCCTTTGTGATAAGAGGGAGGAGATGAGCTGCGCTCACTGCTTCCACTTGTAGGGCTGTGGTCTCCTGATTTCAGCTGAGCACACCAGCACCCAGGGCTGATCCCTGAGCCTTTAGGACCTCTGTTTTGTTAGGTGCTTTCTCCCAGCCCATGATGGAGGAGATGGGTCTCTACATCTCTGCTGCTGCCATCCATCCAACGCTCAAACACAGTTCCCCATTTATGTGCATGAGGCGGTGACACCGTGCCAGGCTTGGGATTTTCCAGGCAAGCCCAACAGCCTCAACGTGTCACAACCAAGCAGACACAGAGCTATTGCAAATCTGTCTCGTTGCCCCAGCAAACAAGGGAACGCACCTCAACCGTGAAATGTAATCTACTTAATTAGCTGTAATTGGTTTTCCAAGTCGGGCCGTCGTAGAAATCATCGTTTTGTGGCAAGGAGATGGAAATGGCACTTTGTTAATGCATCCCCAGGCTGAGCTGTCCCCCATGGGCTGTGTGTTCTGATGGGTGTGTAGATTCCTGCGGGCTGAGGTCCCCTGGTGGGGGATGACATCCATACAGGACGGGATGACCGAGTTCCATTTGCTTTCCCTTTTTCTTACAAACCTTTGGGAAGAGCAGCTCTCCCAGAGCAGCTGATGCAACAAACATATATCTCATTACAGCAGAGGTGGAAATGAGTTTCTCTTTTAGGAGCAAGAGACACATTTATGTGTTCCTTTAATAAGCAATGGGATTTCTGAGTTTGTTGGGTGGGTCCTCGTCTGTCTCTCAGTGCCAGGACCTCATCCTTTATTACCAGTCATGAGGACCTAGGGACAGGTGGCCATTGGGGGATCTCCCTCTGTTCCTCCTCTCTTCCCAACAGAACCTTTGCACTTCCAGTGGGTGAAATTAAATTCTACTTTTGCAAGACCTCGTTTTTTAAATGGTGCCATGGAGCTCCGCCAGCTCAAATATTATGCATTCTCTGCTCCCCTCCAGCACGATTTCAGCCTCATCTCCTGGCCTGGATACACGCAGGAGGCCCATTCATGTCTTTTAACACCCAAAACCTGGTTGTGCTGATATTCTGCGTGTGCTCCATCTGCTGCTGTGCCTGTGGAGAGCTGATGTATCCGAGAGCGATTCGCTGAGTTGGGCCGCGTCCAAATGTCCAAAATACCAGATGGAGGTTTTAATTACTGTTTAAAAATTAAACGTCCCCATTAAGGGCGTGGTGAACCGGAGTTCAGCTCGCGCTTGGCCTCTTCTTGCAAACTCAAAATGTTTTAACTTCTGAGACCCATCCCAGGAGGGGTGGGTGGGGGTGAGGGGAAGTTCTGTCCCAAAGGGCAGTGTGCATGGCATAGCTCCCAGAACAGTGGGCACAGCCCTGAGCTGCCCGAGCTCTGACATAGGTTGGGGGCTTCGGGTGCTGTGTGGGGCCGGGGGTTGAGCTCAATGATCACTGAATCATAGAGTCATCAAGGTTGGAAAAGACCTCTCAGATCTCCAAGCCCACTACCTCCACTGTGCCCGTTGACCATGTCCCCCAGTGCCACATCCCCACGGTTCTGAAGCAGCTCCAGGGGTGGTGATCCCACCACCTTTCTGGGCAGCCCATGCAATGTGTCACCACTCAACAGAGAAGAAATTTTCCCTAACACCCAACCTGGTCCTTGTGAGTTCCTTCCAACTTGCGTTATTCTGCAGTTCTGTGATCCCGTAAACATAAAGAGCTGACCTTTTTTGGTAACCATCTGTTTCCGTAACATTATAATTGCCTATTAGAAAAATTAATTGCCATAGCAAGTCCAGAGTCCCCAGAGATCATGTGTAAATGTGTAAATCCCGTGAAATCAGGAGGATGATGGCAGTGGCAGAAGACAGAAGGGGCTGCGAAGAGCAGAGAGAGGAAGCACGACACTGCTTGTGAATTAGGGGAGGTTTAATTGCAACTTAATGACTGGGCACTTCTCATTGCCCTCATCCTTGCACTGTCCTCTGGGGGTGCCCAGGGCCATTTGGGCAGCACGCCTGCAGTGCTGCTCAGAAGGCAGAATTGTAGAATCACAGCGTCATTAAGGCTGGAAAAGACCTCTCAGATCCCCATGTCCCACCTCAACCTGTCCCCACCCCAACCAGGTTCCAACCTGGCAGATTAACAAAGGTTTCTTGAGGAAGAAAAGCTCCACGTGGTTACACTGATTGCTTTCTGCCCACCTCTTTCTTCAAAGTAGGTGCCTCGTAAGATTTTGGGTGAAGGATGCTTCTCCCGTTTCTGACCACCACTCTGGGCTCTGCCAATGGGACCAGGTCCCATGGGGTCATGGAATCGCAGAATGGTTTGGAATGGAAAGGACCCCTAAAGGCTATCTGGTCCCACTCTTGCGATGAACAGGGACACCCACAGCTCCATCAGATGCTCTGAGCAGCTTTTTGCCGTTTGTGCAGCAATGCATCCTTCCATGCTTTTGGTGATTTGTGATGAGCTTGGCCCTTTCTCAGTGTGTCTGTGTCCCCAACTGTGAGCTGGGACATCCAGCTGTGTATGACCCTTCATGGCAGGGGACTTGGACCAGGTGGCCTTTGAAAGTCCCTTCTGACTCCAAGGATTCTATGATTCTGGGTTTGCTGTGGTTTTTTTTTTTTTCCTTCCAGCATCATCTGGCTGCACGGTCAGCACAGCAGTGAGCCTCAATAGATGGTAGGATGGAACCTGGGGACTGGCATCCTGGGGTGGGGACGGCTCCAGTGGTATGGTATGAACAGAGGTGGGATGCCATGGGCAGGCAGACACTCAGTCAGACAAAGAAATACCTTTGGGAAGTAATTATTCCATTAAAGATGCATGAATCGAGCTTGCTTGGCCCAGACCATGTCACATCTCTAAGTAAGCAAGTGCAAAAGGCGTCTTCTTTCAGTGGAGGGAGCAGATGTGACTCTGAATATTGAAGCAGAGTTTTTCAGAAGGGGAAGGAAACCAACTCAGTCCCTTTTCTGTTCACAACTCAACTCGAATTTGTTGCTCTGGATCTGTGCAATTGCCATTGCAGAAGCTGTGCTGCTGCAGCCCTTGTGCTGACCTGCCAATGTTAGAGCAGCCCTGGAAGATGCTCTCCATGATATTCAGGGAAAGGTGGATGAAGACACCTCTGGACAGGATGAAAAATGAGACACTTACGGTCGCTGTCAGCAGGAAGAGGAGCAGTGCCTCTGTTTCCTTTATTAAATGTAAGATAGTGGCTCAGTTAAGGAGGCTGTTGGAGCCGTTGCTGCATTTCATCTCTTCTACTCTGAAGAAAATAAAACACAGTACTTTGTTGGAGGTAATGATGTTTATAAGAGCTGAGGAAGACAAGGAGCAGCTCAGCCTGGGAGCAGTGTGTGCCATTGCCTCACAAACCTACTGCAGCTCTTCCAGAGGGCTCAGGGAGGTCCTTCAGAGAGGGTTGATGTAAATAGTGGGCTTTTCTGGTGAGCTGGGTGCAGGAATTTGGCAGAGGTGTGTGCTGGGATCTGGGATTGTTTGGCTGCGATCCCAGCATCTGAAGTGTGGGGCTCTGATCTGAATAGTTTGTATTGGAAACAGGGTCCTGGACAAGGACAGCCAGGGCAAGCAGGGGTCTGCAGGGCTTCTGTGCAAGGAGCAAGTGGGCAACCTGGGTGGCTTCAGCCTAAGAAAGTTCAGATCAAGGGGAATGAGGGGGAGGTCAGTGGGCTTAGATGGCATGGTCAGTGATAATGTGACTCCTCATTTCTGCAGTGCAGGGACTAGGAGGCGTCACGTGAAGGCAGCAAACCAGAGATGGGGCTTCTTCAGCAGGTGGTTGGGATGTGGAGATCCGAGGCTGAAAGGTTATATAGTTCAAGGGAAGACATGAGGAGGCTGTAGAAGAGAATTCCACTGGAGACAAATAATAATAAATAACAATCAATGATAAATGATGAGCAATAATTAATAAACAGATGCAGAGGATGTGCAGGAACTGAAGGCTTCAAGAGCACTGGAGAGAATCATAAACATTTCTTCTTTCTTCATCTGCTCCCCAGGCATCCTAGACATAGTTTGGGCCATTGTCAGATGCAGGATAGGGACAGGACAGTCCTTTGGACTGATACAGTACAAGTGCCTGTATGTGCTGTGTCCCAGTCTCAGTAGTCAGACAGGACAGGGCTGTGAGCTGATGGAGCTGTGGGGGTCCTGGATGGTTACAAGGAGTGGGACAAATGGCCTTTAAGGGTCCCTTCCAACTCAAACCATGCTGTGATGACATAATAATGAGTTGGAGTTTGTTGCACTTTCGGACAGGGCACGCTTTGCCCTGATTTTGCTTTTTGTGATAGTTTGGTGGAAAGTTTAAGACATGCTGGGCATCAGGAAAGCCACTGGTCTGGGAATCTGGGTGCTTAGTGCAGAAAATACCTTCCTTTGTGTGAGTTGTAATATAGGTACATATGGAATGATGCTGTTTGCCTTCTGCATGCCCAAAATCTAGCCTTGTGCTTTTCACTGTGGCTGCTGAACTGGGACACTTCACCAGTAGCAGAGCATCTGTGGCTGCTTGAGTCCCAGCAGAGCTGGTTTAGTGGCACTGGGTGCCAGCAAGCTGGTTTCCACCAGACTGGGATTCCACTGGGGAAGAAGGACAGTCCAGAGGTGATTATTCCTCTGGTGATATCAAAGGGTCAGTAGAAGGAAAGCTACGTGGTGGGAGGTGAGGGCCTCTTCTCCTGCATAACTAGTGAAAGGTCGAGAGGGAATGGCCTCAAGTTGTGCCAGGGATGATTCAGGTTGGGTGTTGGGAAATAATTCTTCACTTTAGAGAGTGGTCAGGTGCTGGACCAGGCTGCCCATGGAGATGGGGGAGTCACCGACCCTGGAGATATTCCAGAAGTGGGTAGATGATGATGTACTGAGGGACATGGGTTAGTGGGAAGCGTTGGTGATAGCTGGACGGTTGGACTGGATGATCTTGTGGGCCGTTTCCAACTGTGGTGATTCTGTGATTCCATGATTGTGGTCCCCAAGTTTAGCAGTCTTAGTCTATCTCTCATAATTTACTTTAATCCTTCCTGCCAGAAGTTTCTCTGGGGAGCATTATTAGGTAGGTTGGAGCCACACTTCAGCATTTAAAGACTGTAGAGGCTCTTTTTCTGGAGCTTATTCTTCCTTTGAGCAACGAGCAGTTTTGTTGTATCATTAGTGGCTGTTTGTATCTCTTGTTGGATTCGTCAAAGAGAGGATGGAGTAAATAATGGCAAGGAGCATTAATACTGCCTGGCCTAAGCAGTTCTCAAAAGCTTCTTTCCCGTAGAGACTTGTCTAAACATTGGAGGGGATGTGACACGTGTCTCGTGCCCAGAAGTTATATTGATCGACAGTCTGTCAAGTTCTGTCGCTGTGCTTTATTTATAGAATGTGACTTAAATCGTCAAACTGTCTTACTAATATTTTCAGACAGTTGCTGTCGGTTTTCAAGATGAGTTTTGCTCATACAGAGGCTTCCTGAACCCAGGCAGCTGCAAGGAGCCCTGGGAGGTTTCTGGCTGTTGTTTTTTGTCTTTTCATAGAATCACGGAAGCATTAAGATTGGAAAAGAGCTCTGAGATCATCAGGTCCAACCATCAACCAACGAAGGTGGGCACAGGTGGGAAGCCAACTGAGATGGACCTGAAATGGGACTGGAAGTGGGAATTGTTTTCTTTGGCCCAACAGCTTGCAGCTGTACTGGTCAGGATGGAAGTGCTCCGCGTGGCCCTGGGGAAGCAGAGGGACCTGTGTCACGAGAGTAGGCCTTGAGCAGCTGTTCCTATCAGTTACCTTCTTCAAAAGTAGCATTTAATGAAAGTCTTCCAATTTTCATAGGATCAGATGGCATCACTAACGGACTTCTGTAGTGATGAGGGTGAGATAGGGCTTTCCAGCTCTGTGATAATGTATCCCATCCTGGATTTCAACCTGAGTACACAGTCTGACTGCTGTTCTGTACTGATATCCAGCAGAAGTGCTGGATGCCTTTACATCCCCCATGAAGGTCATCTTTGCATGGCCATTGGTAACAAGCAAGGAATAAATGGCTACTTACATACATATATACATACATTCAGATCTATCTATCTATCTATCTATCTATCTATCTATCTATCTATCTATCTATCTCTTCTTTTTTAAGAAAGGGACCCATCAGCTGGAAAAGGAACAAAATGTGAAAGAACTGCAGGAGAGCGTGTAGGTCGTCAGCTGCTAGAGCTAATCTTTCTTAAAACAGTCATCTTATGAACGCGTAGAGCTCGTTTGGCTGCTCTGCTCTTGGGCTGATGAGGCTTGAAACAGTAATAAGGGGGTGGCACTTTTTCATGGGAGTGAATGTATTTATTATCCTCAGAGGCTTGAGAAAGGCTGGATTCTCAACCATCCATTAACTTGCTCTTCAGAACAGTTCCACCTTTGCTTTCAGCTTTTCCTCTATTTTTACATCCATTTAGCACGAGTGGGCTGGAGGAGCTCCATAGTGGGGCGGTGAGTGATGGGATGGGGACAGGGGATGAACTGCACGATGAATATGGGATGATCCGTGCCATGTGAAGCCAGCCCAGGCTCACTGCTGCCCCATGGGACACGTGCATGTTGTGATGCTCATCTGTCGTACCCAGTGTTGAGTAGTGCTCAACACACACACCATGGCTGTGCTCAGTCAGCTGTAGAACCCTTCTATGTGAGTAAGGGAGGAAGGAAAAGTTGAGCTATCTTGAGTGCGTGCCATCAAATCAGGAGCAACTCAGATTCTTGTAATTTAAAAAATTAAGCATAAAACAGGGTAGAAATCAGTTTGGTTGGGCTCCTGCTCCTTCCCCCTGAGGTGCAGATGCATCTGGACTTCAGTTTGATTTGAAAAGTCTGTAAGTAATGGACTGTAGGTGTGCTCCTTTTGGCCCTACAGTTCCTCATGTCTCTACAGTTTCTCGTGGCTCTACAGCTGTTCATGGCCTGCAGTTCCACTTGGCCCTACAGTTCCTTGTGGCCCCATGTCTTCTTGTGGTCCTACAGCTCCTTGTGTCCCTACAATTCTTCATGGCTCTATGGCTTTTCACGGTCTGCAGTTCCATGTGGCCCTACATCTCCTTGTGAACCCTACAGCTCCTCGTGGCCCTACATATTCTTGTCGCCCTATGCCTCCTTGTGAACCCTACAGCTCCTCGTGGCCCTACATATTCTTGTAGCCCTACATCTCCTTGTGGCCCTACAGCTCCTCATGGCCTGCACCCAACCATCAGTAGTCCCAAGCTGATGGAGTTGAGGGGAATTTCAACAATCTTCTCAGACACAGGGTTTCAGACCAGAGAAATTCATGTAATGACAGACCAATTGTTCTTTTAGATCTCTGCTGCTCATTGTTGCCAAAATGCCATAGCACTTCGTCTCCAGAGACTTGATTCCCAGTGCAGAATTAATTTGCAGATCATAAATTTGCAGATGCCCTTATTGGGTATTTTCTCTCAGCCATCACATCATCAGGTGCATCTTTTCTGCTGTCACTGTTAACCAGCAGTCAGCACTGCAGGGCTCGTTGGAGCTGTGTCAGGAAGCCAACGTGGTGTTTGCTGTGTCATTTCTTCACTGAGTGCTCATTTAGTCCCCTGGTCATTCTCTGGCTCTCATGGCAGTGCTGCAAGTGTCTGAACAGCAAGGTGATGGTACGTCGATGGGTTGAAAAGTGGTTTTATGCAGTCCTGCACTTAGATAAGGGACTTTGTCACCTGTCCCTGTAACAATCCCATTGACACAGTGCCACGAGCCGTGTGTCACTGCTAGGAGAAAAGAGCAGAGGGGAATATTTTGTCTGGTAAGTGAATTTGGGCTGCTAGTAGCAGTCTAAGCCGTAATCAGATAATGGCCAGAGGAATCCATTCTTGAGAAATTAAATGGCACATTTTGGAAATAGGCATTCAAAGCGACAATTAATACAGCTGGAACAAGGACCTGGCTGTCTGTGCTCCCAAGCTGAAGAGGAACAAACTGAATTTCTGCTCTTTTTTTCAAGAGACTCAAGAGGATGTAAGTCCTGCTGAGACCTGGCATGAGCTGGGCTCAGTGCTGCACTGGCTGCTCTGTTACTAGGATGATCCTGACAGCTCTGCTTTTGATCTGAAGCTGCAAACGGAGCTGTATGCTGCATGATGCTGTGGTGGGTGGGCTGTACAGATGCTGCTCAGAACCAGACAGATCCATTTCAGAAGGATTTTGGTATGATACAGCCAGACCGGTTCAGTATAACACAGTCAGATCATTTAACAATGGTCTTTGGTGATACTGTTTTATTGCTCTTCAGTATTTTGAGTGAGCTCCTAGATTTTGGATAGATGGAGCCACCGGGGGTTGGACCAGGTGGACCCAGAGGTTCCTTCCAGCCTCAGCCATGCTGTATCTAAAGGCCTGTAATGCGACTTCAGGGATAAACTGCTTCCAGATTACCCATCCTAAAGAGCAGACAGGAGAGAAACATTTGTCTTCAAGGGTGGTGGGAGGTGGCGGAGTCACCGTCCCAGGAGGTGTTGGCGATGTTGCAGTGGGTGATGTGGTCTAGAGAGGTCACAGCCACGGGTTGATGGTTGGACTGGATGATCTCATTAGTCTTTCCAATGAGAATTATGAAAAACCCCATCCAGACCTTTCTTACATGCCATGCTGAAGTTGCCAGTGCTGAGTGTGTGTCTGTGGTGGCGAACACAACTCAGTGCACATGGGCAGTAAAATACAGAGCTGGAGACGTAAGCTGACTGCTTTCTTGTGAGTGCTCTGAGTGCAATCATGAGGGATCCTTGGCCAAACAAAGCTGTTGCTTAAGAATTTGAAGGTTCCGTGGGCCACACTTCTTTTAATTTGTCTTCTGAACACATTTGTGAGGGCATCTCCTAAAGGTGTGCGCATTAAAAACTGGGAGTGGGCAGCTGGGGCTTGCAGCCTAAAAGATTTAGAATTAGAAGCATCATCGCCCCGAAGAGGACAGAGCAGAGCTGGAAAGAATCCTTTAGAAACGTTCAGGAATGCATGAAAAATTAAAGGCAGCTTTAAAATACGCGCTGGGTGCAACCCTGCACTCTGTGCAGTTATATTGCATCGTAATTTTCAGACTTGTTCAGTTAGTGCTGCTCAGATCTGCAGAGCGGTATCCTCCTTGGGGAGAGCAATAAGTGAGCGCGGTGGAGATGGTATTAAATTAAAATAAAGCAAGAAAACAACTCCTGATTTCTTCTTTGAAGGTTCTAATGTATGTCGTTCAGTATGTTCTTATCTAATTTCCTTTGCCTCTGCATTGTTACTGTAGTAAAGCCGCGAGCTCCAGCAGAGCCGAGGTCCCATCACAGATAGAAACCAAAGGATATTTTCCATCCTTGATATTTTCCTATCTCCAGCCACGGCCTCCAGCCAGCACCCCATGGGCATGGTCAGAACTCAACACAAAGGACACGACTTTTCCCACTTGCTGTTGTTTTTGCAGATGGAAGGTGAAGAGACAAGGCCAGCGGGGGACTGGGACTTGGGTTGGCCATAGGGCACGAGAAGCAGCTGCAGCTTTGGCTTTCCTAGGAGGTCGGTGTGTGGTCATTAACATCAGTCGTTAGCAGCTTAAAAAAAGAAACAGCCTGTGTGTTTCTACAAGCCAAAAATACTTCCCCTTGCCAGTGTGCCTGGTTGTGCTATTTTCTTATCCCTGAGTACATCCAGAAAGACGAGCGCATCTCACTTGTTTCCCTGCCCCTGTCCCATCCCTTTGGAAGAGGAAGGAGAGGTGTTCCTCTGGAGGTCAGTTTTGCAGTCAGAGTGGGAGATAGAATCATAGGATCATAGAATCCTAGGGGTTGGATGGGACCTCAAGAGATCATCAAGTCCAACCCCCCTGCCAAAGCAGGTTCCCTACACCAGCTAGGTGTAGAGTGGGGCTGCCTGTGGTTTTTCACGTCTGATGCCATAGAAATTCCCCTGATAGAAATGTCATTTACCTGAAATGAAATTATTCTGAAAATGCCTGTAGCTTTCTTTCAAAACAACAGAAGAAACCACAGGAGACAAGGAGCAGCACTGAGCAGAAGCAAAACCCAGAAGACAGAAAGAAAATGAGTGAACACACAGTTGTCTCCATCTGCCTGAAATAACAGCACAGGCTTTGTGTACTTGTCTGAATGGAAACGATTACCCAAAGCCACAGCTTTCCTGCGCAGACCCCTAGAGGAAGGTGGTTTGTTTTATTTCAGGCTCGGTTTTCATGTGTAAACCTTATGTTGAAAGTTTGGGTTCGTGGGATCCTCCTTTGGGATTCAGGACCTGTTAGGGGGGATTGACAGGTGAGTAAGGAGTAAGAGAGATGGTGCCCCAAGAGTTTATTGTCCATCATCCAGGTGCCATCCTCAACACCCCCCTCAGCTTCTGAACTTGTGCAGAGGAAATGAAACCTCTGGTGCTCTTCCCTAGGGGTCTTTATGCACCTGGACGTGGTGCTGGGCACGAGCTCCACTGGCACTGCTGGAGCATCAGTCACACCAGGAGGACCTCCAGGTTCCTTCCAAGTTCATCCCCTCTGTGGTCCTGCAAATGATCACTGTTTAGAAATAATCCAGCTGGGTCACTTAGATGGGCAGCACTCCTGGCTCGGTCAATGGTTATTTTCTTTAATGAAGCAGGAATCACAGAATCACAGAATTGTTGGGGTGGGAAGGGACCTCTAGAGAACAGGCAGGGATGGTGCTGATGTCAGTTCTTTGCCATTAGTGCTCTGCTTGTGATCACTGGACGTGCAGACAACTTTCCGAGGGGATTCTTGACTGCAGAAGGGCAGTACATTCCCGAATACACTGACAGAGTGGTTTTATGTTGCCTTGAAAAAAGATATCTGTTACACTGCTGCTTATCCAGCATTGACTACAGCAATTTTTAATTAACCTGATTTAGAAGCCAGATATATCCGTGATGAAAATGAGAGGGTAGAACACGGCGTCATTTATTCCAGTACAGTGGTCACGATTGTTGAATTAGAATTCATTCAGACAAACTCCACCGCATTGCTGCAGCAGTTTTTGGAACAGTATGCTGGGGGCACGGCGGGGGGAAGAGGCTGCAGCATGTTTGTCTTGCAGCTCAGAAAAAGGGAGGAAAGATACATTCTGGCTTTTATTGAATAAAACAGAAGCGAAGATGTTCGAACTGATTGCTCATTCCCTCTTGCCTGCCTTTGCTGGCCACCAGCAGACCGCAGCAGCTGAGCTTGGTGGGGAAGGATGCTGGAGGTTCGTTTTGTCTCCCAGTAGACCCACGCTGCTGAAGGGTGAAGGCCAGGGAGCTGCAGAGATAACCAGGAGCAGCAGTGGGAGGAATGAGAGGCACAGCAAACAGAGAACAGAGGAATAGAGGGGGGGGAAGAGTAGAATAGAGAGAAGAGCTGAGCAGAGCAGTATTGAATGAAGTAAATTTGAGTAGAGTAGAGTAGAGTAGAGTAGAGTAGAGTAG
The DNA here is from genome assembly GCA_023055505.1 of Callipepla californica brunnescens. NCBI lineage: Eukaryota > Metazoa > Chordata > Aves > Galliformes > Odontophoridae > Callipepla > Callipepla californica. The sequence goes on along the minus strand of JALIRH010000072.1, from coordinate 1,408,720 downwards.
AGTAGAGTAGGAGTAGAATGGAGTGGAGTGGAGTGGAGTAGAATGGAGAAGATTTGAGTAGAGTACTGTAGAGTGAAGCGGAGTGGAGTGGAGTACAATGGAGTGGAGTGGAGCACAATGGAGTGGAGTGGAGCAGAGAAGAGCAGAGTAGAGTGAAGAAGAACAGAATAAAGAGTGTAATGGCATGGAGTAGAGTAGCATACAATGGAGTGGAGTAGAATGGAGTGGAGTGGAGTGGAGTGGAGTGGAGTGGAGTGGAGTGGAGTGGAGTGGAGTGGAGTGGAGTGGAGTGGAGTGGCATGAAGTGGCATGAAGTGGCATGAGTAGAGTAGAATGGAGTGGAGAAAAATGGAGTGGAGCAGAATGGAGCAGAATGGAGCAGAGTGGTGAGGAGTGGAGTGGAGTGGTGAGGAGTGGAGTGGAATGGAATGGAATGGAATGGAATGGAATGGAATGGAATGGAATGGAATGGAATGGAATGGAAAGCCAAGCCTTCAGGAGGGAGCAAAGGTAAATGTGTCCCATTCAGTCTGTTTGGGGGATTTATGCAGAAGCATGTACAAAGGGGCAGAACTGTCTGGGTGTCACCACTCTTGGTATATAAAATTTCTAATAAAATAGAGCATGGATGGGTGATTCCTAAACCATGTGTCACTGCATGTTGGGTCTGTTCAGTTTTTGCCTTGATCTGCCAGTTGTTTTTGGCATCATTGAGGGCAGACTTCTCCATAAAATCTTGTTTCCCTTTGACTTTCCCACTTTGTCCTGTTCTGTCTTCTGCCCCTGGGGTGATGTGCCCCCGATGTGTGGTAGTTTGCAGTCTGGGTTTGTGTGATTCCAGCTGACCAAGCCTGCACATAGCCTAGATGATTTCTCCTGAACTCTCTCTGACCGATCCGACTGAAGATGATGGAAGTTGAAGACGCTCTGTAACCTTTTCTAAAGTGCCCATTAAAGCCTCACATGTTACGTGGTGTCTCAGATGCTCTGAGCTGCCTTGTGTGCTCCTTCCAGGTGGCTTGGCAAGTTATGGGGTCCCTCCTTGGGATGGCAGCTGTGCAGTGATGGGTGAATACAAGGGCTGGCATGTGTTTTGTCCTTTAGGAAGACTGTGGTTGATGGAAGCACTGAGTGGAAGCATTGGGAGTTATTCACTTAATGCCCTTTAGGGTTAGCTGACTGCAATGCCTAACTTAAATTTGTGGTGTGTGTTTGGTAAGTGACGCATCAAGCTCCTGCTGCCACGGGCAGCCAAGGGAAACCTTTAGAATACAGCTGTGCCTCTGATTTATCCCAGCTGAAATCTGCATTCAGTGCACGTGATTTCTTGGTAACTTTCTTCAGAGCACAATGAATGTGCCCGTGTCCTACATTCAGGTCACTGTCCTCATTTTCAAGGGGAATAAAGGTTCAATGTTGATGATGTTGCATGTAAGTCTGTGGAGCACATTCAGCGTCCTTCCTTTGCCTTGACCAACTGAGAATATTCACCTCCCACCTATGCTGATGTCCTCTTGGCTCACGTGGATGGGTTCTTCCCTTCCACGGACGCTGTCCTCCCACTGCTGTTGAAAGCCTCATTTCTCCCTTTCTCTCATTGCAGGTTACCCAACGGGATATCCCACTGCTGCCCCAGCCTACAACCCAAACATGTATCCAACCAGCAGCCCTGGCTATGCCCCAGGTAACACAGCTTTGTGTACGGAGACGGGACGTGGTAGAGCATGCGGGAGGATTTAGTGATGCCTGCTCAGTGCACAAACCCAGCTCGGTGTGCTCGTCAGCAAGTGCTTGCTGAGGAAGAGGATTGTTATCACCACCATTAACTTCACACTGCACTTTGGGAATACTTCTCCATTGCTTCTGAGCTGTGACTTAGATCTCAGTACTAATCCTCATCGCTGCGGTACCTGTTTGTATTTCCAGAATACTGCACGACATCTCTCTGAGATTGCTTCCCCCTTCCCCGTGCTTATCATCCTCTCCTTTCATGTAATAGATGGAGAAATTTCAGAAACTGTGTCCTGTTCAGTGTCTTTATCTCCCATGCCATGTTCCCCTTCTTTCCTGTGGTGCTGGCAGACTCCAGTCTGTCCTGGTGTCCTGCTGTCCTCTGTCCAGCTCCTGCCCTTCACATTGCCCTCATTTGGCTCTTCCAAAGCTGTAGCAAGTTCTATCCACCAGGCTCAAGTACTGTCCCACATTAGTACTCCAAGGTATATCATCCGCACTCTTCTCCTAAAATCTTGTTTTCCCCTGGCTCTCCCAAATTGTTCTCTGCTGTGGGGACATATGGATCATCTTCCCCTTCCCAGCTTTCTGTGAAAGCTCAGCTCGGCTCAATCCTTTGTTCCACTCTCCACCACTCCCCATCTGTCTCTGGGATACAAATTCTGACCCATCTTTGCCCCAATGACCCAGACGTGTCACCTCCTGGTCTCCTCCCATCTATCTATCTATCTATCCCAACTGGGATTTCAGCCGTTCCACCATGCACTGTGCTTTGTTCCATTGTGGCTGACAAAAGAGATCTTCATTTTGCAGGCCACGTGCTCCTTTGCAGCCTTCCTTTCCAGTCCCTCTGCTGGCCGTGCTGACAGGTAACATGTTCATCTCTGTCAGCCCAGCTTCTTCACTGGAGCCAAGCTCCCTGCCATCCCTGACCTTGACATAATCTCCCCCATCCTTCTGGAAAGCTGATACAACAGTAGTGTTCCCAGTCCACTGCTTTAACTAAGTCATCATCCCTCTCTTTGCCTTATTCTCCCCCATTCCAAGTGCAGTTTGCATGTCTTTATTTGCCCAGACTATTCCCAGTTCATTTATTCTCTCTTGCTTGGTGTCCAGAGCCTCACTGCTGTTTGACTTATCAAGTCCGACCACCAACCTGACCTGCTGAGTCCCTCAGTGCCACATCCATACATCACAGGCAGATAATAGCAGGACAAAGGGGAATGGTTTTAAACCAAAAGAGGGAAAGATATAGGTCAAATGTGAAGTAGAAATTCTTTACCAAGAGCTGTGGGCACCCATGCTGGAAGTGCCCAAGGCCGTGGGTGGAGCTATGGGCACCTGGTGTACCTGCCCATGGAGGGATGAGGTTGGGTGGGTTTTAAGGTCCTTTCCAACCCAAAGCAGCCTGGGATTCAGTGATCTCTGAAATGCCTCCAGTTGTGGCACAGAATCATAGAATTCAGGCTGGAAAGGACCTTCACAAGACCTTCCCATGGCTCTGCACAACCTCCTGGCAGATCAGTCCATGAAAACTCCTGGAGGATTTGGGTTAATCAAGAGCTTACCATCATGGTTTAGGAACTGGGACTCATTTCCTTATGCCACGGTCCTTTTAACACAAAAATAATCAGTACATTAAGGGTGGAGATCTCTGTGAAGCACACACACTTCCCAGGGTGTGGTGGAGCCAGGACTGCACTCCACAGCTCAGTTGGGAGAAAGTGATGCTAGACCTCCTCTCCCCTCCCCTACTCTGAAGATGCCCTCAGAGAAGAAGACATCAAAGATGATGCTTTGTGGGATTGCTTTTTTTGGCATAGATTATTTCTAAATGGCAGGAATAGACTGAGAAATGGGACTTGCCCAGTATGAAAATGTGTTTTGATAATGTCCTGGGGTGCGCTGAAGGACGAACCTCCTCTCGAGCAAATGATCTGCTCGCACCCACAATGAAAATAGTAAAGTATCTGTGACCAGTCAGATAGGGAATAAACGGGGCAACAAGGGGGTGTCCTGTAGGCCATCATGTCCCCACGGATGACCAGGAGGTGAGAGATGTGCTGAAGGTTCACCACGTCATCAGCATTTGAGTGCAGGGTGGTGACAGTGGGGACTTCCTCACCAGTGGGCTCAGTGGGACCAGGAGGAAAGAGGAAGAGCTGGCTGTGTGCTCCCTGAGCATCCCCTGCTGCCAGAGCGGTGCTCTCCTCCCCGAAAATGGGATCAGCCTTCAGAAGTTCCCTCTCCATTGTTTGCTGTGGACGAAACTGCCCCAAACCTTGTTAGTCCGAGGCTTTCATAAGCACAAAACCACGGAGACTTTGATTTCTCCTACCTTTGTGCCAGCAGCCCGGGCTGTGGGTGTTCTCCCTTTCATTAAAGACACTCAGCCTCCCCCCTTGCTTTGATTCTGGCTGTATTTTATGGCCACAATCCTTTGCAGCAGGCAGTTCTGCAGATTAATTAAGGCTTGGGTTGCTGATTTATTTTATTTTTAAGCAGTGCAAATAATGGTCTGTTGCCTTCAATTTGCATGGTGTGAAAAGGGAAGCGAAAGCCCTGGTCAGTCTCCTTTGTGCCGCTCAGCCCTTTGTCCCAACTCTGCCGTCTGCAGAGCACTCCTAATCTCTGCAGACTTTCTTTCTCTGAAAACCCTCTGCTCATTTTTTGTCGCCCCTTGCTGGATCTCTTTGTTACGTGGCTCAACGCTCCATCAGGAGAACGTTGGCAGCTCTCTCGACGTTTGAATTTCATTTCTCTGTTTATCATCCTTAAAAATACTTCTCATCTTTTCGTGAGTAGAAAGATCCCGAAGCCCAGAAAGCTGTCAGGCCATTTTCCAAGAGGAACAAAAATCTTCCTGCACCTAACGATGCGTGAACACAGCATGGCCAAGCATTGCATCAGCTAGGAAACGGCGAAGGTCAGAACCAGCCACCTCTGCACAGGTTGTCTGTCCTCCCCATAGGCAACCTTGAGATCAGTACAGCATCACGGAATCACAGAGTGATTTATTAAGGCTGGAAAAGACCTCCAAGATCCCCAGTCTCAAACCATCCCAAGCACTGATACAGGTTGGGTGGAGAATGGCTTGAGAGCTGCCCTGAGGAGAAGGATCTTGGGGTGTCGGTGGATGGAAGACAGCCCGGGCTGGATGGGGCTGTGAGCAACCTGGGCTAGAGGGAGATATCCCTGCCTGTAGTAGCAGGGTTGGAACTGGATGCTCTTCAAGGTCCTTTCCAACCCAAACTATTCTGTCATTCCATGATTCTGCCCCACCGTGCCCACTGACCATGTCCCTCAGTGCCAGGTGTCCACAGTTCCAGAACCCCTCCAGGGGTGGTGACCCCATCACCTCCCTGGGCAGCCCATTCCCCATTGAAGGGTCTTTGCCACATTTTGAGGTTCATCCCATAGGGGTGATGCATGTTGTCTTGGACACGGATCAGCAGCACAAGGTGAGGGTTGCTCAGAGCACGAGCACCGTGTCCAACCCCACAGGCAGAGATCGTATCTCCCAACCTTATTTCTTGAGGCAGAGAGAAGGCTGAAGTCCTACTTCAGACCTTTCTGAATTGTGGAAGCCTGAAAATGCCATGTAGACAACTTGGGAAAGCAGGTACAGGCTCAGCACCTTCCAGTATCCATTTCTTTGTCACCCACAGATGGAAAAATGACCTAAAGGAGAAAATCAAGAATATTTCAGAGACAACTGATACAAAATCAGCGCTCCATTGGTCAGTACATTGTGGAGGGGGCAGAGTTCTCAGCTGTGTTAAATGGAACAGAGTACAGGTGATGCTGCAGTGCACAGGCTGAGTTAAAACCAGTCGTCTGTATCGGTACAAAGAGCATTTCCACACGTTGAATCAGCTGCTGTCATCCAGGAGACTGGAAATAACTCAGCCACAGAAATGAGCACGCCGTCAGGGTTCATGCGGTCCATCAGACACATTGGAATCAGAGAGGATCAGCTTTATTTTCAGCATCTGCAATTCTGAAAGCATCCAACTCCATTTGCAAAGAATTTTCAAGCAATTCTTGATATGGAGCCTTTTCTAGCCCCTCTGCAGAGATGCTTCCGAGTGCGTCCCTCCACACGCAAGGTGCTCCCATTCAGACCTGAGTGGTGGCTGTAAGAGCAGGTCAAAATCCTTTAGGAACACGTATAACAGCCATGAGAAACCCAAGTTTAATCTGCTTGGATATCTGAGACTCTTTCTGTAGGTTAACCATGGAAATGTGCCCCTTGACAGTGTTTCGAAGAGAGATTTCGAGGGGTGGGAGGGCATCCTCTGCTTGTGGCTTCTGAGTTTGCTGGGTTAGTGCTGAAAGAGCATCGCTTGTGAAGAAAACTGTTCCGTGCAACCTCAGCAATCCTGTTCTGGTCCTTCTAGAGATGTCCCTGGGATGAGCTCTCTCTGGATAGGTGGCCCAAATCTCACAGGTTTTGTTTGGCTTCCACGTGAAGTCATAGACCCAGTGCCACAGGAAGGTGGGGAGTGCCTTCTGCTCCTGCCCATGTTGCAGCTCCCCGCAAATGAATCACATTTGGTGGTGGTAATTTTCAAAGGGCACTTTTCAAATGCTCCTTAAGTGCCATCTGCTTTAGCCCTCGGTGTCCCCAAAGTACCTGTGTTACAGTCCCTGATGCCAAGCTGGATGCTGGTGGTGCTTGGTCCCTGTTGTTGACCTCATGGTTCCCATGAAAGCCACATTGAGACACTGGGATCCATGTGGTAAATCAAAGGATTTAGCATAGGATTTAGGATTTAGATCTACTGTTTTCTTACTCTGTTCTATTCCACTCCATTCTACTCTACTCTGCTTGGATCTTCTCCACTCCATTCTACTCTACTCTACTCTACTCTACTCTACTCTACTCTACTCTACTCTACTCTACTCTACTCTACTCCACTCCATTCTACTCTACTCTACTCTACTCCATGCCATTACACTCTTGACTTCTGAGTGCTGCACATGGAGACCTGGAGAGGGTTTTGGGAAGGGCTGGAGTCCCACAGTGCCTCCAGATCCAACACCAGCAGAGAAAGGAGAGGAGACTAGAACAGCTCTTGATTGCTCAAGGGCCTCTTCTTCTGAGCTCAAGATGAGTACATCCATGAGAGGATGAAATCAGTGCCAGGAGATCCACATGGATCAGCAAGGAGTTCATGGGAACATTCAAAGGGAAGAAGGAAGCCTAGGGAATGCAAAGAAGGGATCTGGCCACTTGGGAGGAATATAGGAATGTTGTCAGGGTCTGCAGGGATCCCGCGAGGAAACCTGAAGCCCACCTGGAATTAAACCTGATGAGAAAAGCTTCTTTAAGTGTGTCTTAAAGGAGGACTGGGGGAAACGCGGGTGTGCTGCTGAATGCGGTGTGTGCCCTGCTAACAGGGCACTGACAGGGTGGGTTTACTGAACCCTTCCAATTCTGTAATTCTGTAAAGCCTGGCTATTTAGGAGGCTAATACCAAAATAATTCCCTTCAAGCTTGTCAAACTGTGCACCTACAATCACGGTGTGCTGTGGAGACTTGAGGCATGCCAGTTTTAAAGAAAAAAAACAACAACAAACCAATAATCTATGTCTCCATTAAGCTGGTTCCCTCCTAGGCAGTCTGCCTTGCCGACTTGCTCTCCTTGTTTCAGCTCTCGATGCCTGCTTCTCCTTTTGCTGAAAGTAGGGCACGCACTTTTCGCTGTGCCCATTAATAATGCAGCAGAGAATAATGCTCCGTGTCCATCGCTGCGGTGCCCGCGTGGAGCAGCACGGATGTTTCTAGCAGCAGCCAAGGAAGTGTGGGCTCGGTGGGGTTGTGCTGTGGCATAGGATGAGGGCTGTGAGCCCTTGGTGCTCACGCATCCTCCCTGCAGGAAGCGTTGCTCTGCAGCACATAGGCAAGAAGTAGATAACACTGCAGTCCTTTCCCTGTGATTCTGTACGCTGTTATCGCACAGAATTTCCTTCAGGCACATCTGGTTTGTGATTTTCTCTTAAAAATGTGCCCCAAACACCCCTGGTCCCCCTCACAGGGATGGGGGCCAACCCCAGCCCTCACCCCTCAGGGTGCTTGCCCAGTTCCCACTGCTGATTTACCTGGCACCCAACAGATAACAAACAAAAGCTCTTCATTTTTCAACTAATAGTGTTGGCGAGAGCCTGAAACAAATCCAGAAGATGGCGGGAGGAGGTAGACCTGCAGAGATTCCAGATAGTCATGGCTGGATTGAAAGCTTTGTGGGTGATAGGTCTTTCACAGGAGATGTTACTGTTCCTGGATGCCTCCCCAGTTCACCTTTTGTGCAGTTTGAAGTGGTGGGTTCTCTGTGGATTGGTGATTCAGCGTGAGGGGCATCAAGCTGCCAGCTCCTGGCCAGCTCAGCCTCAGATGGCCGTGACTGGTGGATCCGACGTGGAGAGGGGAAATGGCTGAGGAGGGGCTCTCAGACCATCTAAATGAGTGCTCTCCTCAGGCTTGGATGTGCAGTCAGGTGGTGATAGTGAATCTGATTTTGGATGTGCAGTCAGATGGTGATAGTGAATCTGATTTTGAATGTTAGGAATTGTTGGACATAGAATCACTGAGGTTGGATGATACCACTAAGGTCATCCAGTCCGACCACGGGCCCATCACACCGAGCCCACATCAGTCCATAAGACCAAGCAGGATCATTCCCTCAGGCTTCATCCCCTCTGCTCTGTGCGCACAGCAGGGCAGAGCTGGCATAGTGCTGTGGCTCTGGAGGCCATGGCAAGCTGAGTAATTCAATGCAGAGCCTGACTGCTCAGTTCACAGACAAAATACCCCTGAAGAAGACATAAATGGTAGATTTTCTTTCAATTCCAGTTGCATCGTTTTACCTTCTTTATCCTGATCAGCTTCTCAGCTGATCAGCCCTCACTTGGTTTGCTTCTCTAGGAGCTGGATGTGCTAAGCACGTGCTGAGGGACTTAGGAAACTCACAGCTTCTTTCTTCTCAGCTCATCACGTGGGTGAGCAGTAAGAACTGGGCAAGCCTGGTGCCCCAGCAAAGGCTGAGCCTCCCGAAGGGTGCTGAGAAGGAGTGGGAATTCAATACCTTGCACCCAACAAGGAGAGCCAATGCCATGGTCTAGAACAGAAAATTAGGACTGCTCTATGGTTTCAGGAGAAAAATGGACAGGAAAACATCTGTTAAGCCTTTCCCAGAGGCAGCAGCTCTGATAGGGTTTGACTTTCTCCATAGGTGTGCTCCAGAGAGCAGTAAGTGTAAATGTAATGCATCACAGATCGTAGAATATCCCAAGAGTACAGAGCGAACTACCCCAAACCATGCTTCTACCAGCTCTCCTTCCAGAGTTTCGAAAGACCCCATTGATAGGATGGGATGCTTGCACCCCTCTCATTGGGTTTTCCAGGTGGGAAACACGAGGGACAACTGTTCCTCATCCCTGTGCACAGGGACCCATCCATCCCTGCCTTGTGTTGTAGCTTGCCTTGCCTTGTTTCAGTGCTTTTCGTGCACATAGGCTGCAAATCTCTCTCTAAGACAGACCTGCTGGCTGGAAGTCACAATTCAGTATGTGTCTGTTGCATCAAAGCACTAAGCTGCTGCTCTGAAAGGCCATAAGTCCCCAGGGATGTGCCTGGGGATGTCCTCAAAGCCACCCGTGCTGGCTGTGTCCCCTGTGTAGGCCTTCATGCAGGTCTCTTGGCTCAGGAGAGCTGTCACTTCTACGGGGATTAGATGGGGGGTGATGGGTTTAATGGAAGAGGTGTTGGGTTATACGGAAGGGGTGCTGGGTTGTGTTGTGGAGGTAACGGGTTTTAAGGTGGAGGTGATGGATTTTATGGAAGAGGTGTTGGGTTTTATGGAGGAGGTTATGGGTTTTATGGAGGAGGTGATGAGTTTTATGGGGTGGGTGATGAGTTCACTACAACGTGCTGCATAAACCACCCCACCGAAATTCCTACACGCACTTGTTCTTATAAGAGGGGAAAAAAGGAGGAGGGCAGCAAAGCAGTTCCAGTGGGCCATGAATGCGGGTGGCTGTGTCTTCCTTTCTCTGATGTTTCTCTTCTTTCTCACTCAAGCTACACTTCTGATGAAGCAAGCCTGGCCACAGACCTCCTCCTCCTGTGCCACAGAGGGCACCTTCCACCTCCCGGTGGACACTGGGACCGAGAACAGAACCTACCAGGCTTCTTCTGCAGCATTCAGTAAATAAACCTTTTCTTACGGGTTTTTTCTCAGTTGTTTTGTGCTGGAGTGGTTAGTTCTGATGTTAAGTGATGCTCTGCAAGGCTGCAGAGCATCCTACGTGGATGCAGTACCCATCACAGGATGTCTGCTCTCACACCAAGAGTTGGTTTGGGTGTTGGGGAGACTTTCTTTTGGAAAAGGGGCGTCCCTGTCATTCTGCTGTAACCCCAACATGGGATGTGGGCTCTGTGTCCTAATTTCAGTGGCCCAATGGTGAGTTTTTGGAAGATCTCAGTGTGTAACTGGTAGAAACTTAGGTATCAGGCAGCAGTGTTCCCTTGCAGTTTAATCCATGACTGGATGTGATTTTCCTCCCTCTTGTGCTGCTGCACTTGAGATTCCTCCCATAAAATCAAGGGGGACAAGAGCTAAGCCTGCGGAGATGGTGGTAGGAAAGGATTTGGGAGCAAAGAGCAAGATGAAGGAGATGGTGAGGAGCCTTGGTGGCAGTGAGGAAAGCAGTGGGGGCAAGCAGAGGGGGTAAGGACGTGGAGCAAGGAGTGGGAAGGGGATGGGGAAATGGGGTCCTACAGCTCCTTGTGGCCTTCCAGCTCCTCATCACTGTTACCTGGGAGCAGAGGCTGACCTCCCCCCAGCACAACCTCCTTTCTGGAGCTGTAGAGCCATAATTGTCTCCCCAAGCTCCTCTCCTTCAGTCTGACCCATCCCAGCGTTCTGTAGCTTCCAGGCTGTGGGGCAGCAGCCTTGTGCCACCATCTTCCCCTCTGGATGGTGATTTTGTGTACCACCCCATTCTCCTGCATAAATCCCAGAAGGGTTTTAGGTCCATTTGATGCAGGTGACATGCTCTGCATTGCAGAAACAACAGAAACCACCACACAGAGCTTTCATTCTCTCCTCCTCCTGCTCCCCATCACCCTTAGGATAAAAATCCCTGTAATTCAGTGCAATTCTGAACTGTGGGATCTGTGGGGTGGAGATTTCTGGGTTGACATGAGGGGTTTAATCAGCAGTTTTAATAGAAGCTGGAGCTCCTACACTTGCTGTTGCTTTATATTAAGACCGAGCCCACTGCAGAGCTGCAGCACGGACCAGGTGAACTAATCCTTCTAAGGCATTAGATGTCATAATTAGGCTTTAAAATTAGCAGTCAGACATGGCATTTCTGAGAGGAGCACATTAAAATTTGGCTACGAGCCGCTTTTACACGCAAACTCATGCAGATTGCTCTTTTTTTCCCCCCATCTTTATAAATGTGGAAGGTTGCATCTGCCTGGGCCCTTGTGTTTAACACCCTTTTTAATACAGCAGTTAAGTTGTCTGTGATTCAGCAGTGGGGAAACTGCAGCAAGGTCCAGTGCCTGCATTTGGAGTGGGCTGACCTTATGGCCCTACAGGCCCTACAGCTCTTCATGGCCCTACAGACCCTCGTGGTCCTATAACTCCTCACAGCCCTACCCCCCCTCATGGTGTTCTTACAGCTCTTCATGGTGTCCCTACAGCTTCTCAAGCTCCTACAGCTCCTTGTGGTGGTCCTACAGCTCTTCATGGCCCTACAGCCCCTCATGGCCCTACAATTCCTCACAGCCCTACACCTCCTCATGGTGTTCCTACAGATCCTCATGGCCCTACAGCTCCTTGTGGCCCTACAGCCTTTCATGGTGTCCCTACAGCTTCTCAAGCTCCTACAGCTCCTTGTGGTGGCCCTACAGCTATTCATGGCCCCATAGCTACAACTCCTCATGGCCCTACAATTCCACAAGGCCCTCCAGCTCCTTGTGGCCCTACACCTCCTCATGGTGTCCCTTCGTCTCTTCATGACCCTACAGCTCCGGATGGTGGCCCTACAGCAGGATGGATTTCTCCCCATGGACCCTCTAGCAGGGTTCTTCCCTCTGTTCAGAACGGAGGTTCTGCCCTCTGCCGTGAGTCCCAGAAAGGGTATCAGACCCTTTCTATTTAATACCATTTTTTTTTTCCCATCTGCAGCAATCAGAGGGCAGCAAGATGCTGCTCGCCATCTTTGGAAAGCTCCTCGTTATCTTCACGCTGTGTATTAGCAAACTTGAAATCTTACCCTTCATTAATTGCCTCCCTGAATGCTGATGGAGTAAATGGGTTCGTTATTTCTGAGTGCTGGGATGTGCCTTGAACTTCTCCTCTCAATCCTACATGGAGTTCAGGGCCCACGAGCCTCATCTGCCATCAAAGAAGACTTAAAGCACAGCTTTAAGGATTCTTGAGGACTTTCCCCCAGTTTAGCACTGAATAATCATAGAACCAAGAGCCTCATCTGCCATCAAAGAAGACTTAAAGCACAGCTTTAAGGATTCTTGAGGACTTTCCCCCAGTTTAGCACTGAATAATCATAGAACCAAGGTTGGAAAAGATCTCTGAGATCACCCAGTCCAACCATCCCCCTTCCACCAATATAACCCCACTAAACCACAGCCCTCAGTGCCACATCCCCATGGTTCTGGAACAGCCCCAGGGATGGTGAGTCCCCCACTCCCTGGGCAGCTGTGCTGGCACCTGAGCACTCTTCCAGAGAGGAAATCTTTCCTAACATTCAACCTGAATGTCCCCTGGCAGAGGATGGCTGATGGCACGGGACCGGTGTCACCCTCGGTTTTGTTATTGGATGTTTTCCCACCCATGGGATCCGCTCCCTGTATGGCACCAACCGAGTGAGTCCCTTCCTATCCTTCTCCATGAGAGTGACCTCAGATACACTGAGGCTTTAGGAGCAGAAATCATAGAACCGTAGAGTCACTGAAGTTGAAAAAGACCACCAAGAGTCCCAAGTCCAACCCCAACCCAACCCATCCCCTCTGACCACGTCCCCACGTCTGCCCTTTTCTTTAGCAATCCAGACGTGTGCATAGGAATTGTAGGTTCTTCCTCAAAAAACAACAACCATGGAGCCGTGGAGAGAGCTCTCACCTGGAACGGGAACACAAAAAACAGAGAACCCTGCGGGATCTCCTCTCTCCACCACGGTCAGCAGATACCAGCTCAGCTGATAGGATCGTGGGGTTCTTTGTTCGGGACAGATTTCCCCATTTTGGAACAGCTCCATTGCTTTAGTTCATCGGCTCAGCTCCTGCCAAATGCTCTCCTTAGAGCTGATGGCTTTTCCTGATGGCTGCAGTGCAGACTTGCTGCTCTTGTCCCCAACACACAGAGCCTGCAGGTACAGAGGTGTTGGAGGAGCATCTGCTAACACGAGGGGATCTTTGCAGGCACACGGACTCTTTTGGTGGTGATAAACAAGCCTCAGATCCCCAGTAGGTTCTTAGCGACGTGGGGGGAGCAGCACATCAGGTTTGTGGGTTTGAGCATTGGTTTGAACATTGCTTGAACAGTGACGATGCCATCACGGTACCATGCAGCTACAGACTTTGCCCTGTGCTAACATACCTGAGGAGAAGCTGGGTGGTACCCACAGCTGAGTGGAAGGAGAGCCCTTCCCCTCCTCTTGCTGCTTTTTGAGGGACATGACAGCAGTTCTGCTCTATGAAGCGAGATCCCGCAGCAGTGGAGCTCTTTTACCCACTGCAGGAAAGGTGGGAGGACAAAAACTTGGGGAGGAGAGAGGGGAAGAAACTTAATTTCAGGAACTTGAGCTGCGGAGGCATACAGGTGGGTCTGATCCTGCAGCCTCGTGGGGGCTGTGCCTTGCTTTTTTCATGCTGAGACGTCGGGTGCTCATCAGCCTCGTGTGGGCAGCAATTTGGGAGATGGATTGCAGCCTTTTCTGGGCAAGGACAGCCTCATCCAGCCCTTGGGATGCTGCAGACACCTGAACACCTCCGGGCAGTGGATGTGGGGCTGGATGCCCTACCTTGCAGGAGGAGGAGTCACGGCCGAGCCAGGGGAAGGGTCCTGCACTGAATAGCAGTGGTTGCAGTGGTTCGTGAGCATGGGGATGGGATGTTTGTGATGCTGGTGCTGCCCTTGGCAGCTTCTCCCAGCTGTAAGGCTGTGTAATCCCACCCACCCACCAGATAAAGCTCTCCGCTGGACCACGGTCCATCCCCTCTGCTCTGAGTGATGCTCTGGCTGCATCCCTCCTGCCGACAGCATCTCTCCCAGCTGAGCCCCAGGGGGCAGCAGGACCTGGGGCCAGAGCTGTTAGCCCTGTGGCTGTCTCACCAGCTGTAAACTCCCCCCTCTCACCCCATCTGCTTCTGTCTTTCTTCTCCAGGGTACACTGCGGGGACTCCCTACAAGGTCCCACCGACCCAGAGCAACAACGCACCCCCTCCCTACTCTCCGTCTCCGAATCCGTACCAAACTGCTATGTACCCCATCAGAAGTGCCTACCCACAGCAGAACCTGTACACCCAGGTACGTGCCTCGCTCCGCATCTCCCTCCACCACCTGACATCTCCCCTTGGGTCCGTTCCTCCCCAAAATCCCACACCTGGATGCTGGGGCTCAGATGTCCATGCCATACATGAGCCCGGGGTCCCCATCCTGGTGGTGTCTCCGTGCATTGCCCTCCTGCTCCCCATGGCACAGTCCCCTGTGTCACCTTCACCTGCATGGCCCAAATTCATGTCCCTGAGCACCTGGCTGGGCTCCCAGTGCCATCTTCCCCACTCCAGCATTGCCACTGCCTCCAGCCATGTGCTGGAGCCAAGACCCCACATCGGACAGGTGTCCTCTGAAAATCTCCTCACTGCCCCTTCCCCCAAGGAGATCACGAGCTCCCTGCAGCAGTTCAGCCCTGCGGCTTTCCTGGCTTTTTTCCTTTCACTTCAGTGGCAAATAGGACTTCTCCTGCAGCCATGACCTGGTTTCTTCAGGCCAGACTGAGGCTGGAGCATCTCCTCTGCCCCATTTTGTCCACTTGCATTCCTTTAGCTGAGCACAGGGGAAGCTGTCGGAGTCAGTTGTGTGCTCGGGTGCACTCTGCTGGTTCCTGACATGCTCCCTGTTCACCTGGCACAAAAGCTGGAGGCAGCTTTGTCACCAGGCCCCAGGCAGCTCTTTGCTACCGCAGGGACTTAACCCTGCAGGGTGATCCCTGACGTGCTGGAATGAATGGAGCCTGGTGTCGAGCTAGGGCACTTTGCAAGGAAGGTGGTGGCTGCTGAGATGAGCACAGGCAGGGGAAGGCTGAATCACAGAATTGTAGAGTCACCAAGGCTGGAAAAGACCTCCAAGGTCATCCAGCCCAGCCGTCCACCCACTGCCAGTGTCTGCCCATGGAAGGTTGTGTCCCATCCTGTGTCCCAGGAAGAGCATCAGCTGTTCTGTGCTCTGTTCTAGCAGAAGGATTTCAGGCTGATTTCTGTCCCCTTCCTCAATTCTCTCAGCATGTTCTTTCCCAAGGTTATGCCTTCCTGCATCTACAATCTGCCCTATCGGCCTGAAAGGAAAAAATAATCTGATAGTTCATCTGTTTCTCCTTCCCCCCCTTCATCCATACCTTTAGGGCTTCTCCCATGCCTGACCTGAGCTGCAATAATATCTCCCCTCATTGTTCTCAGCCCTCTGATCCTTCCGACCTTCCCTGTTCTCGCAGCACTGTGCTGCTCACGTTTCAGGATCACCATTACATGGGACGTGGGGCTTTCTCTGTTGGCTCCATTCTTGTCTTCCTACCCGTTTTTTCCCCCTTGTTTCCAAATCCCTTGGGTCTCAGCAGCCCGGATTTCAGAGCCCCTCTGTCTCCTTTTGGAAACTCGAGGAGATGGTGCTCCCTTTTGTCTGCCCACTTCCCACACTGAGGCAGGGCCTTCAGGATCAGACAGGGCCAACGTTCCTCCTTCTCTCCCATTTCTTGCTCATGTTGCATGCCAGCAGTCATTGTATTTTGGACTTGGCCCCATTTCATCCCACTAAACCGTGCAGCGTGCTTCATGGAACCACGGGGTTGTTAAGGTTGGGAAAGACCACCAAGTCCATCAAGTGCAACTGCTGACCCATCGCGGCCATGCCCCCTGCCCACGGTGCCAACCCCATTCCCATTGCAGGAAAAAATAAATCCTGCTGGTTGAAATTGTCCTGGGAGGACCTCGGAAAAGGATGGAGGCTGGAAGAACTTGAAGAGAATGGGAAAAATGTGTTTGAGCTGTGGGTTTCTCTCCCATGGTCACAGAATCATAGAATCGTAGAACAGCCTGGGTTGAAAAGGACCTCCAAGAGTTTCAACCCCGTGTTGTGGGCAGGGTCACCAAGCAGCAGAGCAGGCTGCCCAGAGCCACATCCAGCCTTGTCCTGAGTGCCTGCAGGGATGAGGCACCCACAGCCTCTCTGGGCAACCTGTTCCAGTGCATCACCGCCCTCTGAGTGAAAAAATTCCTCCTCACATCCAACCTCCACCTCCCCTGTCTTAGTTTAAAGCCATTCCCCCTTGTCCTATCACCATCAACCCGTGTCAGCAGTTGTTTCCCCTCCTGTTGATATGCTTTGCTCCCTTCAAGTCCTGGAAGGCCACAGTGAGGTCTCCCTGCAGCCTTCTCCAAGCTCAACAAGCCCGGATCCCTCCACCTTTCCTCATAGTAGAGATGCTCCATCCCTCTGCTCATCTCAGTAGCCCTCCTCTGGGCTCGTTCCAAGAGCTCTGGATCTTTCTTGTTCTGGAGACCCCAGGCCTGGACACAGTACTCCAGATGGGGCCTCACGAGAGCTGAGAAGAGGGGGACAATCCCCTCCCTCTCCCTGCTGGCCATCCCTTTTTTATTCCACGCAGTACTGGAGCTCTGGGTGCCCCGTGCACTGGGACCAGCCCTGTGTGTGTGTGTGTGTGTGTGTGTGTGTGTGTGTGTCCCCCACCCAGCCGTGCCGATACGTGTTGTCATGCTGTGCAGGACGTGGGCTTTCTGTGGGATAACAAAGCTGGTGGTGTTCTCCCTTTCTCAAACAGGGAGCTTATTATACCCAGCCAGTGTACGCGGCACAGCCTCACGTTATCCATCACACCACCGTGGTTCAGCCCAACAGCATCCCGTCGGCCATCTACCCGGCCCCCGTCGCCGCGCCCCGCACCAACGGCGTGGCCATGGGGATGGTCGCTGGCACCACCATGGCCATGTCTGCAGGTAAGAGCCTCCTCCGTGGCCCCAGAGATCCTGGAGGTTCATCTCTGGGATGGGACGAACCCAAGCAACCCCATGCGTGCACCTCATGCTGACACCGCTTGCGGCTGTAGGGTCATGGAAGAGATCTTCCATTTGTTGCAGCCTAGGGGGAGAAGCTCTTGCACTTTGTACCACAAATAAAGGAACCACCAAGCTTGCCTTTCTCCAGACACAGTTGCATTTCTACCCTCGAGCTCTTTGCTGAGATACTTATGGTCCTAGTGAATGAGACGAGCGTTAACTTCGGTTTACGCATCGCTCTCCATTCCCATGTGTTGTGTGCATGGTAAAACGTGATTAAATGATGACACATCAGCAAGGATACAGGCACTGAGCAAGGCTAAGGGCCTTCCCAGAGCTTGGATTTCTCTCCTCAGCAGTTCTTCACAAAACAATTTGCAGCATTGTGTACCGAGTTAGGCAAAGAAAGGCATTGTTCTCCCATTTGCATCTGCTGAGAAATGGGGCTGTGTTGACTCCGTGTTGCACGGAGGGATTGCAGCCTGTGCCTTGCAAGAACCACTCCGAGATATTTACTGTTGCTTGCACTGAGAAGTGGGGAACATAATTAGAATCATAGAATCATAGGGATTGGAAGGGACCTCGAGATCACCGAGTCCAACCCCCTGCCAAAGCAAGTTTCCTACATCAGGTAATTAATGCATGTAGGATGCCCTAAAGTTTCAAGCAGAGACTTTTGGGGACGTATTCTCCCTTTTTATGTCAGCTGAAGACACCGTGCACGTTTTTACCTAGAATCCCCAACATGTCATGGCTCAGAGAGGAGGGGACACTCCTGGCATCCCCCTGGGCTCTCTGGGATCAGCTCCCTGGGGCTCTCCAAAGCCTCCTGGTTGTGGTGCTGGGTTAGCAATCCCTTCCCACCTTTCCCTGTGCTGTGATTGCTTCACACCAAGCGTTTCTCCTCGCTGTCACTGCAGGAACCTTGTTGACCACCCCACAACACACCGCAATCGGAGCACATCCAGTTTCCGTGCCAACGTACCGGGCTCAAGGAACCCCCACCTACAGCTACGTACCGCCGCACTGGTAAACCCCACTGGCCAAGTCATGTAAGTGCTGCAGGAGAGCTCCCCTGCTTCTGCCTCCAGGACAAGGTGACAGTGCCATGGGATGCAGCTGCACCAGTCCCTCCTGCAGGTTGCAGATATTGGGATGGATATTGGGAAGAATTTCTGCTCCAAAGAGTGACAGGGCACTGGCACAGGCTGCCCGTGGTGTGGTGGGGGTCCCCATCCCCAGAACTGTGGGGATGTGGTGCTTGGGGTCACAGTGAGGGGTGGGGTGAGGTTTGCTTGGTGGTATAGAGGTCCACTGCCAGGCCTTAGCCATGAGCAAGTGTTGCATTTCACACGCACTGAGTGCACGGGACGAGGAGGAGAACAGCCCTGCCTGTGCTCCTAACCCCTCTGCAACGTGTCTGCTCTCTTCCAGATCTGAAGTCAAACATTGTATGCAACTACACAAGTCTTACATCGGGGCTGCGGCCGCTGGACTGCAGCACCTCGTCTGTTTGCAAGAACAAAAGAAAAAAGTGCAAGGGTCACTTTATGCATTCTTTAGTGGTTTTTGTAAAAGCTGCTTTTTCTAATCTTCTGCCTCTTTATTTTCCCTCTCTCCTCCCTCTCCCCGACCCACATCCGTCGTGTAACACATACTGACACTGAGCAATAGTAAAGTTCTCTCTTCGGTCCTATCATTTTACAGCTCAGAATATTCACTTTTCAGCATTGCCCAGTCGAGTGGTGCAAAAGATCCCCACTTCTTGTTCGTTTGGGTTCTTCTCATCCTTTTATTTCTGTTGTCGTCGTCGTTGACAAGAGCCTAGGTTTTCTTTGGCTAGTAAGAGTGGTTGATGTTCAGGGTACTATGTGAAAAGCACAGCGCTGGTAGGCAGGCTTATTTCCAATTTGGTTTGGGTATTTTTAGTTGGAGAATATAAATTATTTAATCTTCCGTGACGTATTACAGGAACATGGGTGTCTTCCAGATAGCTGTCGTGATAGATTACAATGCATTATCTGCGGTGAAATGCTGAACTCATCCCTTCTTCTGTAGGAGTAAGAGAGTATAATTAGCGATGTGACGCTTGTCTTAGGAAGCAGGAGGACTGTTGGCCTTCGGGTCTGCTTTTCAAAACGGGGTGTAGGCACCTGGTGCAAGGGGAAGAGAGCAGCAGCCTTTGGGAAGGTGAGGTGCACTGTGCTGGCCGCATTCCCGGCACGGACAGCTCTTTCCTGGCCACTGTTTGTGGGGAGAGGTGTGCAGGGATGCTGCGGGTGGGAGGTGGGAGATTTCCAGGCTCTATGGAGCCTGGGGATTTGGGGAGGGAAATTGGATGGAGAGGAGCCTTTGTGATGGTCAAGGTGCCCGTGTTCTGTGGGTTCTTTGGATTGGGGTCAATAAAGCTGAGCCCAAATCCTGGCACTGTGGAGACAGCTGCTTGGGCTGGGAGATGTAGGAGTAAGGAGCAGCAATAGCAATAAAGACATCTTCTGGGTCTGGAGGCAACATGAGGCCGTTCCTGGGTCCTCTGGGGCGTCCCAGTCAAACAAAACAGCACTTGCAGGCAGCTGGAGCTATTTTCCAGTTCTTACCCTTAAACCCAGTGTAGAAACAAAAGTTTTTCTTCTTCTTCTTCTTTTTTTTTTTTCCTAAAAGAAAAAAGCAATCGTCATCATTTTGCTTTTTGATGGTTTTCCCTCCATGTGCCAAAGTAGCTCCATCCATCCATCCATCCATCCATCCATCCATCCATCCATCCATCCATCCATCCACTCACCCATCCATCCATCCCTCCATCTCTCCATTCACCCATCCATCCATCCATCCATCCATCCATCCATCCATCCATCCATCCATCCATCCATCCCTCCATCCCTCCATCCATCCCTCCATCCATCCATCCATCCTTGTGGCTCTGTGTTGGTCCCAAGGAATCATACAGAGCCTTGCAAGGAATTGGATCCTTCTTGATGGGAATCAGTCCATAGAGGGAGAAACCTTTGTAGGGACCCCAAAGGACTGAGGGCCACTGGTTGTCAGGTCAGTGGAGGCCATTTGGTTGCTTCTTCTGCTCTTAATGGAAACCCAGGCAAGCTCCACTTGCCCTCAGTCAGAGGACAGAAAGGACACAAAGTGGTGAAGCCTGAATGCCAGCGCTGTGGGTGGAGGAGGTTAGGAGGGTTTCCACCACGTAGTATGTCATGTTGCACTTTCATTTTGTATAAAATGAAAAAAAAAAAAAAAAGAACAAAAAAAAAAGTTTAAAAAACAATAAAATGTAATTAATCACAGCGTTGCCCTCATTTAGCTTTGGCAAAGCCTCCCCACCTGTAGGGTCAGCACTTAAAGGGAAGGGGGACATTTGGAAGTAGGGAAACCACGTTGTCCTCTTTAGCACGCCGCAATTAAACGTGGGCAAAAAAAAATATAACCCACCACCCCAGCATTATAATAAATCACAGGTACCGAAGAGCTCTCAAATACCTTTTTCATTTTTTTCTTTGGCTCTCACGATCTTGTTGGCTTGGTGTTGGAATGCCTGTGTCTCAGGAGCTGTCTGTCGGTGCTGGAACGTGTTGTCGTGATGGAGGAAAGTCGTTAGCGAATTAACAGCACCACGATGAGTCCCAGCACTGCCCCAGGGTTGCTCGCCCATCACTGCACTGGGAGGAGCTGTGTGAATTCTCAGCCTTGGCCAGGAAGATGCGGGGTATGCTGCTGAAAGGAAACACTAAATGTGGGGGTGAAATGCCATTCACGGCACAGAGGAGCCCCCAGATGGACACAGTCTCCTCCTCACTGTGCTTTCTTAAAGGCATTTTTTAAGTTCCCCCTAATCACAGCTCTGTATTTCGGGCTTGGTCTAAAAAAGACCTGTCTTTCATCAAAACAGGCTGAGGCTACAAAGCAAAAGGGAAAAGGGAAAATGTTTCCATCTCTTGCCTCTAGTGAGACCTGATGAGGGCCAGGTGGCTTCGTGTTAATTCCTCTGCTGCATCTCCCCCATTGTGCTTGGGTGGAAATACCCAGTGGTGCCATCACAGTGTGAGGAGGTGAACCTGGCTGTGGTGTGCCCTTCCTGAGGCTTGGGCAGCCCTGTGTGGGATTGGGAAGCCATGTGGGGAGACATCCGAGGGTTTTTCGGGGAGGTTTCCCCAGTGGAATTTGTGTGGGAAGATGCAGGTTGGGAAGTCAACCCATGGTGTGAGTGTGGGAGCAAAGGGTGAGCAGGAAATGGTTGTGCCATGAGCAGCTCCATCCACTTCCCACCGTGGGATAGAGTTCTCCAACCCCAACTCGTTTCGTGATGGCAAGGTGTAGTGTGGGATTTCCCTCTGAGGTGTTGAAGGATTTTCATTGACCCCTGGCAGCTTCAGGGCAGTCTGGGAGGGATGGAGCTGCGGAATTGTGGGGAGGGTTGAAGCTTGGCTCAGTCCTTTGGGTAAGGTTTGCTCCTGAAGGCGCTGCCTCTTTCTCTGTTGACGTTCCCCATGGTGAGATAAAGGCACCCAGCAGGACACTGTCACTCTGGTGTCCCCACTGCTGGGGTGACAAAGCTCCCTGAGGTTGACAGCACTGGGGACACCCAAGCATCACACGCCAGCAGTGCTGTGCTGCTGTTGGGTTGAAAATGGTGGCACGTTGGGAAGCGGGAAGAGATTTCCTTTAATGTGGGGGGAGATGAAGCTTTGCTCTGTGCCAGGGAAAGCGATGGTTAGGATGTCCTTGGAGGTGATGGAGGCAAAGCAAGACTCCAGGAAAAAGGGGAAAAAGTGTTAAGAAAATAGTTAGCAAACCACAGCTGTGACCATTTCCTGATCCCACCTGTGACTTTTGCATTACAGTGCACTGCAGTGCAGGACTCAGAGCCTGTGTGGCCCCAGCCCCATGCAAAGCCCGGAGCTCCCAGCTCTGATGGGCAGCAACAACCCCATAAAGCTTCTTTGCAGCTTGGATATGTAACTTAAGCTCTTTTTACTGTGTTGTTTAAAGTTCGCGTGTTTTTCTTGGTTTGCTGATGGATGTTTGCTATTCTTGAGGAGCACAGTGACTGAAGGGTGGTCCCCAGTGGGGCCGAGGAGTGAGGTTGTATTAAGAGATACTCCTCCCCCTGGGGTTTGCATTCAGCGCTGAAATCCAACCAGCCAAAGGCAGCAATAAGAGCTGTTGGGTCCCCATGAGTCCCATTTTTATTTTATTTTGGTCAAGCCATCAATATTTTCAGTCCGAGTGAGGTCTGCGGTTTCTTCCACCTCTGTCACCCTAACGTCCTCCCCACGACTTTAACCCACGGCACTTTGCTTTTCACCTCTTTCCTCTCTCTATTCCCCTCGGCTTTCGGCTCCCCATGGCCCCAACGCCATCGCTCTGCTGTAGGGAAGGATAGGGCAAAAAGCCCAGAAGGGAAGGAAAAAGGAGAGCTGTGGCAAGGCATCCCACCCTTTGGCACTTACGGAGTCACCAGCAATCAGGTGATGATGGATTTTTTGGGAGTGTCTGGAAAACGGGGAGTAGCAAAAGATGCGGTCTGACGGCAGCTTCCCCCAACTGGACGTGCTCAGTTTGTAGGAAAATGCCCAACGCGACGCGTCCGCGCTCAGCACGGCGTCCTCGGGGTGGGCTGCGGCCAGTCGGGGGATGTAGCAGGGAAGGGGGCATGGGGGGGGGTGCACCTTGCACCCCAAAAATGCTCCACGAAACCACAGAGCCTCCTCGTGCCCTCGCACCGAGCAGAGCGAGCCCGGCCCCGTCTGTCTGTGTCATTTCTTGATCCGTTGTGACCAACGGGACAGCTCGGATCAGCTCGTTTTTAAGTAGTATTGGAACTCTTAAGCAAAAAAATAAATATATATATATATATATTAAAAAAAAATACATAAATACAAAAAAAAAAGAGTAAACATGTCTTCCAAGTCTCCACGGTGTGTAGGGAACATGGCCTCGAACCGACGCGCTGGGAAGCCCCACAGCCGCGGCGTGTGACTATGAAGTGTAAATCTGGGTTTCCTCATTTGTTTCTCCGTTCCGTTTTTCGTTCTGAAGATCAGTTCGTGATCTCCCCGACAGATTTCAGCCAAGAGTTTGTAACTGTACGATATTTACTGTAAGATGTAGAACATTCGATAACTATTAAAATGTTTCCAAAAAAAAAAAAAAAAGAGGGTTGGTGTTTTCTTTCCGAAGTTGCAAAGCAATGGGGTCCTTCCTCCAGATCTGCCCACAGAGGACTGCTTGGTCTTGATGGACCCCAACTCATGGGTTGTCTTGTGCCCCAACATGACCAACTGCTTCCAGAGGATTCCTTGGTCTTGAGGGACCCCAACCCATGGGTTGAGCCATACCCCAACATGACCACCTGCTCCCAGAGGATTGGTTGGTCTTGAGGGACCACAACCTATGGGTTGAGCCATACCCCAGCATGACCACCTGCTCCCAGAGGATTGGTTGGACTTGAAGGACCCTAACCCATGGGTTGTCCCATGTCCCAGCATGGCCACCTGCTCTGAGAGGATTCCTTGGTCTTGAGGGACCCCAACCCATGGATTGAGCCATACCCCAACATGACCACCTGCTCTGAGAGGATTCCTTGGTCTTGAGGGACCCCAACCCATGGGTTGTCCCATGTCCCAGCATGGCCACCTGCTCTGAGAGGATTCCTTGGTCTTGAGGGACCCCAACCCATGGATTGAGCCATACCCCAACATGACCACCTGCTCTGAGAGGATTCCTTGGTCTTGAGGGACCCCAACCCATGGATTGAGCCATACCCCAACATGACCATCTGCTCTGAGAGGATTGGTTGGACTTGAAGGACCCCAACCCATGGGTTGTCTTGTGCCCCAACATGGCCACCTGCTCTGAGATGATTCCTTGGTCTTGAGGGACCCCAACCCATGGGTTGTCCCATGTCCCAACGTGGCCACCTGCTCTCAGAGGACTGCTTGGACTTGAGGGACCCCAACCCATGGGTTGAGCCATACCCCAGCATGGCCACCTGCTCCCAGAGGATTGGTTGGTCTTGAAGGACCCTAACCCATGGGTTGTCTTGTGCCCCAACATAACCACCTGCTCCCAGAGGATTCCTTGGTCTTGAGGGACCCCAACCCATGGGTTGTCCCATGTCCCAGTAGGTTCTGCAGCCTTGGTACAGGGTTAGGGTTATGCCTACAGGAAGGATCACGGTGGAAGCTCCGTGGTGATGCTCCCCAAGCGTTTAATCTCCACCCCTGCAGCCAAGCAGATGAAGGTGCCCACCAGGCACTGTTTCCAACTCGCAGCACCCCAAGACATGGGGACACTTGAGGTGGCAGTGTCACTCCCTGGGCCATCAGTGGTGGCTGTCACCATGCTATATGGAGGAGGACTTCCCCTGCACCCCACGCAGCAGCTGCTCTAGAAACCCCACAAAAATGTTGAGACCCTTTGTGAGATGGGGGGCACAGCCGCCCTCCCATGTGTCCCCAGCACCCGTGTGGGGTGGGGAAGGAAAGAGGGGAGAGAAGAAAAACACCAAACCCCGTCTTCTTGCCCCAAAAGAGAGCTCGTTTATTAACGACGTCCTCTCCAGCAACAGAGCCAGGAGGCTTAAAAAACAATAGTAATAATTAAGAAAACACAACAGAAACGGTCTCAAAGGGCTGGGAAAGCCCTAGAGGGGTAATAAATATGGGGAAGGGGCAATGGGGTGAGGGAGCTGGTGCCAAGCTGCTGCCAGCAGTGATGGTGGGGACAGGGAGGGGTCACCACCTCCGGCGTCCCATGCGTTAGTGACTTCATTTCCAGAGATTAACCCCAAAATATTTAAAAATCGTTCAGAATCCATCACCCGACGGTCATAAAGGGCCCCGTGGACTGAGCCCTGCTCATCCTGGTGCCACCACACTGGGGACATCTGCCAGGGGACATCTATCACAGGGACAGCCCTTCCTCGTCCCAAGGACGTTTCGGCTGTCGTCGCCCCACGTAGTGCCCGGGGGATGCGTCGTGCGGTGTCTGAGCCCCTCACCCTGCATCAGGGCTGGCCCCAAGAGGGACCCGGGGGTGTCACATGGCCAGGGTGCTGTCCCCAAACCGGGCTGCAGAGGGGCTGCCCTGGGAGCAAAGGGGGACGTGGTCATGGGGATGTGACATCCGTCTTCCTGCACTTGTTTCCCCATTGCCTCTCCCATCCCATAAAGATCCCTTCTGACCACTCACATCCCACAAGGTCTGAATTTTTTTCAATAAATGTTGAAGTTTTTTACAGTGCTGGACAGCCCCGGAGCAGCGGGAAGAGACCTGGGGACAAAGGGCTGTCCCCACACCCCCAGCTGCAGAGCATTCCCCATCAGAGCCCTCATTAGGCTTCAGAGTTAACACCTCCCAATCCCAACACAGCACTGCACTGATTTCCCCAGGAAAGACCCCAGAAGGTGACCACTCATGGCCCCCCCATGTACCCCCATGTCCCCAACCCCGGGGGTTGTCCCCATCTCACGTCCCACCCCAGATCCCTCACCTCGGGGCGGCTGTCGGTGCTTTTCAGCCACGACGGCCTCGTGGTGGTGGGGAGAGGATCACCTCCAACACCGGGCTTCTGCTCGGGGATCCGGGACACCCGGAATCTGCCAGGGGACACTCCGTGAGCCCACCCACTCCCCACCTTGGGATATGGGGGTAGGGGGCAAATGGGACCCCCCCAGCTCCATGCACTCACCTTCCAATGGAAAGGATGGTGATCTCGCCAGCGGATCTGGTGGCTTTGGTGGCTGTGGAGGACGGCAGCACCTGGGGCCACTTCCTTTGGCTGCATCGGGCGCAGGGGGGGTCTGAAGGGGGAGCTGGGCCGTGCACTGTGTGCAGGTGCTGCTGGTGGCAGCAGGAGGGGGGAAACTGAGGCAGGGGGTGCAGCCTGTGGGGGGCAGGTGGTGACATGAGCCATACAGGGGCTCAGTGAGGTTGGGGGGACTCTGAGGAGTTTGGAGGGGGGGGGATTCTCTCACTTGTAGGCAGGTTTGCAGCCCGCTGGTGCTGGCTGCATGCTCTGATGTTCTTTCAGCAGCTCCTCCAACGCTGCAGCATTTTCTACGGGTGGGGGGACAGAGGGGGTCACCAGGAGCCACCCAGAGCACCACAGACCTTTCCCCGGCCATTGTAGGCCCCCCTCCCCCTTCCTGGGGGGCTTTCAACCTTTCTTCTCCGTGATGAGGCGCACCAGGACCCCGATGGTGTCCTCGTTGGCGTCCT
Organism: Callipepla californica brunnescens; assembly: GCA_023055505.1. Taxonomy (NCBI): domain Eukaryota; kingdom Metazoa; phylum Chordata; class Aves; order Galliformes; family Odontophoridae; genus Callipepla; species Callipepla californica. The sequence continues at coordinate 1,382,433 of JALIRH010000072.1, read as the reverse complement.
CAATCTGGTAGATAGAGCTGGGACCTGGAGGCAGATGGAAGGGGCATGAAGAGCAGTGGCCATGGGATGGGCTCGGTGCTCTCTGGGCCACAGGGACAACAAGGGGGCAACCAGACACCACGGGGATGGGAAGGTTGCTCCAACCATAGGGACAACGTGGGGGCAACCAGATGATGTGGGGATGGGAAGGATGCTCCAACCTGGAGAGACCAGGTGATGTGGGGCTGGGCTCCATGCTCCTTGGCCATAGGAACAACATCGAAGGGATGCTGATGCCATGGGGATGCTCCGACCATTGGGACAAGACGAGAGTGACCAGATGCCACGGGGATGGGCTTAGCAGATCAAGTCGGCTTCAGGGTGGCAAAGCTGGGTCACACCCAACACCAACCTCAAACCCACATCAGCACAGGGCTTCATTCTGATCACGGACCCTTTATGGTCCCAAACTTGGGGTTCAACAACAACCAGAGGGAGCACGTTGGGTGCGTGGGACTGGGGCTCACCGCTGCTGATGGCCCCGTGCTCGTGCTCCTTGTGTGCGGTGCAGTGGTAGCCCTTCTTCTTCAGCAGGTTGCACACCAGGATGCCCAGCAACCCCATGGCACAGAACACGGGCACGATGGCCAACACGGCCGACTGCGCTGCCGCCGCCTCCTCCGGCCCAACTTCCCGTGTCCCATTGGGCCCCGGTGCTCCCCGAGGTGCCACCACGCTCCGGGCTTGCCGCTGCCCTGCAGTGGGAGTGGGATTTGGGACTAAATCCATCCATCGGTGCCACGAGCATCGATCCTACCCCATAATCCATCGCTGTATTATTTTCAGCAACAAACTCCCCCGTTCTGGGTTTGGCAGAAGTTTTCCTCGTTGGTTTCATGAGCACCAATACCTGACCCAAATCCATCACCGGGTTATTCTGGCACTGAGTCTTCCTGAGTTGGATTTGGCAGAGTTCTCCCATCGGTGCCATGAGCATTGATCGTATTCCACCCCAAATCCACCACCGGGTTATTCTGGCACCGAATCCTCCTCCCAGCATAGATTTGGCAGCGTTCTCCCATCAGTGCCATGAGCCCTGACCCTACCTTCACCCCATCACTGCATTATTTGGGTACCACATTCCCCCATGCTGGATTTCAGGGCTCCCCCATTGATGCCACGTGCCACACAGCACCCTACCCCAAATCCATCACCGCTTTCAATTGGCACTGATCCCTCCCATGCTGAACATGGCAAAGCCCACCCGTGGGTGATGCCGTGAGGCACTGACCCTACCCATCACCTCCCTATTTTGGCCCCAAACCCACCCCAAGCTCCACTGGCCGTGCCACCCCACACCCACCTGAGCACCCCGGGGTGCCACGAGGCGCAGCGGAGCAGGGCAGGCACCGGCCCTGGGGCTCCCTATGGCCATCAGGGCTGTAAAACCTACAGGGTGCAGTGAGATGAGTACGGGGGTGTCCATGCAAATCCCCCATCCTCCTCCCCCAGTGCACAGCACCCCGCTCTCACCCGTGCATGCAGGTGCACGGTGCATCCCCCGCAGAGGAAGAGCCGGGGGGACAGGGGCGGCAGCTCCGGGCTGTGCTGCACGCCTATGGGGAGGGAAAGAGGGGTGAGGGGGTGCAAACTGCATGGCACGGGGCAGGGGGATCGCCTGCAGGCAGCGCTCACCCCAATGGGCTCCTCTCCAGGTGGGCATCGTGGCAGCTCACAGGCGGAGGTCCCCATGCTGGGGATGCTCAGCACCTGGGGGAGAAGAGGGGAGTTCAGTGGGGGTGCAGCAGGGGAGGGCACACTGCAAAGGTCAGGTTGGGTGCAAAGGAACAGGGTAGGGGCAGTCCTGCAGTGTGAGTTGTGGTGGGTGCAACCCTGTCACAGGCAATGGGATGGATGCAAAACCATTGCGTGCTTCGTGGTAGGTGCAAACGCATGCCAAGCAACGGGATGGAGGCAACAGGATGGAGGCAACGGGATGGAGGCAACGGGATGGAGGCAACGGGATGGAGGCAAACACTTTGTACACACCATGGTGGGTGCAAATAGGTCCCAGGCAATGGGCTCGATACAATGGGATGGATGGAAACCCCCACTGCATGCACCACAGTGGGTGCAAACCTGTTGTGAGCAAAGGGATGGCTGCAAAGCCCCTCCGTGCACTGCAGCTGATGCGAATCTCTCAGCAGCAAGATGATGGCTTCTTTTGCACTGGGGAACTGGGGCCATGTGGGGTGGAGGACAGTGGCAATCCCAGGATGGGAAACCCCCACGGGACACCCCAGGAGCAAAATGGGACATTTTCAGGTGTTTGGGTTCTGAGCATTGGAAGAAATGAGATGTGCAGAGATGGGATGGGGCTGTACTCACCCCCAGGATGGTGAGGAGCCACCAATGCATCCCAAAGCTCTGCAGCTGCTGGGGCCACCTGTGGGGACATAGCACGAGACTGTGTCACCCTGCCCTAATTCTTGCTCAGGGGACAGCAAGAGCTCGTGGGTCTGGGGTCCACACAGTGGGACCTGGGGGGTTATCCACGAGCACACACACCCTTTGCAAGGGAGCAGTCAGCTGGAAAATAACCCTGCAAGAGGGGAAGAATTGGGTTATCTCACAGCTGGAGCGCTCCCTTGGCCCCATTTGCTGCAGTGCAGCCAAGCTGCACAGTTGGGTTTGGGATTACTACCCAAACTCTGATGTTTTCCTTGTAAAAGAGCAAAACACCTTCACAAATAGGAAAAAAAAAATTCACAATATCGAGCATCATTATAATAGGACAAAACCTCATGTCACAAAGTCCCAATACTTTGCAGCCATACCCCGATATTCAGTGTCCTTATGATAGAATGAAACACTCAGGACCACAACTCTGACATTCTGTATTCTTGTAATAAAGAAAAACACCCTCAGGTAAAAACAGAAGCCCAATATTTTCATCCTTACCCCCGTACTTGGCATCCTTATGCTAAAACAAAACACCTTCAGGACCAAAAACCCCAATATGTTGCATCCTTACTCCGATATTTGCCATCCTTGCGATAAAATGAAACACCTTCATGACCACAATCCTAATAATTTTCCATCCTTACAATAGGACAAAACACCTCCACAACCAAAAAGATCCCCAGTATCTTACAGGAGCCCCCTTGGGTGCAGTGGAAACACAGCCCTCAGTGACTCAGCACCCAAAGGAAACCCAATTTTAGCTCGGTAGGAACCCAGCACTCGCTCCTCCCACGCCTTTTAGGGCTGCTCACGCAATCCCACTCCCTTCCTGCAGAGGATCTGCTAAATCTGATGGAGGCACTGATGGCTCCCTCGATGCCATCGGCCCCAGTGTCCCCAGTGCGGCTCAACGCGCTCCCTCCGGTCTCGTTGTGTTTAATTGAAGGCAAATCATTAAAAGCCAATTGGAAGTTATCCCAGGAACGGGGTGAAATCCTTGGCGAGGGCCCCAGTGTGTGTGCTGGCAACATCAAACAGAGCAGGGAAAATCCCAGCACCCAATTCAGCATTTCTGGGCTATGATTGAGATAGAGCGTGCACGCGTAGGGGCAAAATCCCAAATCACCAGATCCCAGGATGCTTTTATCTCCAGTGCTGCAAAGGAGAGAATGATCTGGGGACCCAAATTCCTCTCCATAGCCCAAAATATTTGGCTTTGCTTTTGGCGATGCTGCAGAATTACATCAGACCGCTGTCACCCAATGCTCCCAGGACCCCAGCACTGCCCTATTAAAGGTGTTTGAGCACAGCATTGCCCTTCTCCATATGTCCCAAATCAGCCAGGACCGGAGGCACTGAAGCTCTGCGGGGGAAGGAACAGATGCTGCAAACCTTCAGCACGGGTATTTCCTGCCCTGGAGTAAAATGATCAGCATCCTCCCCTGCACTGTGCTGCCCGGCCCTGGAGCATCACTGAAAAGAGAAATAAATATATATACACACCATCAGAAATGTATTTCTAAGAAAGGAAAAAATAAATAAAGACTGACCTCAACCTAAAGAGCCTTTCAACCAACGCTGACCCAACGAGGGATCCTTTCCACCAACCCCAACCCAACAAGAGCATCCTTTCTGCCAACCCAATGATAAATCCCCTCAACCAACCCAATGATGGATCCCTTCCACCAACCCCAACCCAACAAGAGCATCCTTTCTGCCAACCCAATGATGGAACCCTTCCACCAACCCAATGATGGATCCTTTCCACCAACCTTGACCCAATGAGAGGGTCCTTTCCACCAACCCAACGATAGATCCCTTCCAACAACCCAATGATGGATCCTTCCCACCAACCCCAACCCAACAAGAGCATCCTTTCTGCCAACCCAATGATAAATCCCTTCCACCAACCCAATGATGGATCCTTTCCACCAACCTCGACCCAATGAGAAGGTCCTTTCTTACAACCAAAGAATGGATCCCTTCCACTGACCCAACGATGGATCCTTCCCACCAACCCCAACCCAACAAGAGGGTCCTCTTCACCAACCAAACGATGGTTCCTCTGTGCTGACATTGACCCAACGATTACATCCTTTTCGCCAACCCAACGATGGATCCCTTCCACCAACCCAATGATGGATCCTTTCTACCAACCCCAACCCAACAAGAGCACCCTTTCTGCCAACCCAACGATGGAACCCTTCCACCAACCCCACAATGGATCCTTTCCACCAATCCCAACCCAACAAGAGGGTCCTCTTCACCAACCAAACAATGGTTCCTCTCTGCTGATATTGACCCAATGAGCAGATCCTTTTCGCCAACCCAACGATGGAACCCTTCCACCAACCCAACGATGGATCCCTTCCACCAACCCCAACCCAACGATGGATCCAACAACCCAACACTGACCCAACAATCGCGTCCATTAACTGAATAAACCCAAGGACCAAAGCTTTTTGGGGGTGGATTGTCCCCCATAGAAACCCATTGCTAAAACGAACCACCCCACAGGTGCGACTCATGTGCTATGCACGCCCGGGAATGGGTGGATAAATTATTCAAGTCGATTCTGTCATGGGATGGAAATTCCCTGAATGCCCCCTGGGTGCAGTGGGGCATCCCCGTGAAGCCTCCCCACGTGGCACTGCTGATAAGGAGTCATTATGCGCCAGAGCAGTTTATAAATTGAATGAATGAGTAATTACCACGCAGCATCACCCATCTGGGACGCAGCTGCTGCGGGATGGGGGTGGCTGCAGGCTGGTGTCAGGATGTGAGGGCACCGAGCCGTGCTCCGGTCCCTCCCAGTAGCTCCCAGTGGTTCCCGTGACCCACGGGGGCAGAAAGGAGCCTTGAGAGCAGGCAGCAGCTGGGGACAGCAACCCACAGCCCCAGACTGACCTCAAAGCCCGAATCTCACAGAATCCCACAACTTGGGAAGGGAGAGGGGGAGCCAGGACAGGAGCAGGCAGCAGCACGTGGTGCTGCAATGCAGATCCCCGTGCTGAGCACCCTCTGGTGACCCCTCACCGTGCCATGTGTCCCAGCACCCGCCGCAGCCTGGCGTGGGGCTGTTAAATCCCCCCCAGGCAGCGGCGTTTGGAGCTGTGCGGTGATAACTATGGGGTGGGGAGCACTCATCCTGAGATATTTGGGGTGCTCTTAGGGGATTTGGGGCACCCGTAGGGGGTGGGATGGAGGGGATGAGGGGTGCAATCATGGGGTGGGGTGGGGGCAGATCTGAACATCAGCACCCACGGGTGATTCCCTTGCCCCCTCAGCTCTGCCTGCTGGGGTGTGGGGCCGGCCCCACGCATCTCACGTTGTCATTCCAAAGCCGACAGACACGACGAAACTCAAGAGAGGATACATTTGGAAGAGCTCTGACACCGCCAGCAGCAGGACTGGCCCCAAAGGCCCCCAGCCCCACTGCTCGCTTTGTATGGGGACAACGGGCACAGCTGCCCTGGGGTGCCCAAGGGACATGGCCGGAGGAGCCTGCTGGCCCTGAGCTATGGGGGTGACAGCAGAATTCGGGGCCTCTTGGGGTCAGAACTACACCCCAAATGCAAACCAACCGTTATTTTTTCCTTCCCCCCAGGTTTTCCATAACCCACTTTCTCCACTCTTCTTCTGACCTGTATCCCCACCGCGGCTGCAGCCGGGGGGGCCGCCTGGGGGCAGGGGAAGGGGGGGTCTCCATCTGCTGCCTCACGCAGCGGCACTTTGGGGACACAATGCGACAACGAACCCCGATCCCACCCCCAACCCCCCTTCCTTTTTATTACACATCCCCACAGACACATCACCCGAGCCCTCCAGCCCCCCCGGCAGATCAAACCGTCGTCCCCTACCTCCCGTCCCCGCCGCGGGGGGTGACGTGGGGTCGACGCCGACGTGGACCCCCACGGGGGATCGCCCCATTGAGATCCACGGCCGCTCCTTATGAATGAACGCTCCGCTCCGTTCCCGCGGGCGCGCGTCTTCCCGCTAAGCCACGCCCCCTCCGTTGTGACGTCACAATGCGGGGCTTTCCCCCTCCCCCCCCACGCGGTGACGTCAGCGCGGATTCCCCCGCCCCTCCCGCGCGCAGCGCCGCCTGCCGGGGGTCCCGGGGGGGGGGGGGGGGAGGGGAGAAGGGGGGAAAATGGGGGGTTGGGGTTCACCCCCGAAATGGTTTTTGGGGCAAAACAGAGAGAAAAAAGTCCAATCGTGGCGTGTGGAGGATTTCTTCTGCCCCGGTGTGGGGTCTCTGTAGGGGGATCCCCCCCCCCTCCCCAAAATGTCACCGTGCCCCTTGGGATGGATGTGGTGCGCTGGGGACAGCACGGTGAGGTGCTGTGTGCGGGGGGATCTGCTGCCTTCATCCCCATGGCGGCCACCTCCTCACCCCACGTCCCCATCCTCACCCCATGTCCCCCTCCCCACCCCCAGGTGAAGGGGCTCGGGCACTTCCGACACAGATGACCTCTCATGACAAAACCTCACACGAGCAAAGCCAACCCCCAAACCCCAAACATCACCCCAAAGCTGCCATCCCTCCCCGCTGTACCCCCCCAGACACAGTGCCTCCATCACTCACTGGGACCGGGACATCCCTGAGCGTCCTGGTTGTCACCTTCCCTGCGGGGACACAGGGCCAGGAGGCAGAAATGCAGGCAGGGAGCTTTAGGTTCTCGCTGTAGGTGCTGGGAGTCTGGCTGCTGGTCTGGAGGATGCTGGTCCGGAGTCCCAGCCTCCAATCCCTGCAGCCTGTGAGAAAATCCTCTCTGAACCTCAAAAATCCCCTTTTTCCCCCCACGGTGTCATCCAGCTCCTGATGCTGGATGTGACAATCCGGTGACAGCCCAGTGGACGCGCTGGTGGCACGCTGATGCCACCATGAAGTGGGGAGACCCCGGTGCTGTTGGGGTCACGCTCACTGCAGGGCTCCTTCTGCTCTAGGGATGGGACGGTGGCACAGCTCCCAACCCTAATCCTACCCCTACACCCCCATCGTGCCCCCCTCCAACGGCCCCATCTCTTCACCAACCTCCCCGCCCAAACCAAAAGAATCGATGAATAGGGATATTTATATATATAATATATTTATATATTTAAAACAAACGAACAAACAAACAGAGCTGTCTGGGTGCTGGCGATGGAGCGAGCGCGTTAGCGGGGGGGCCCCGGGGGGGTCCCACACTGTCCCTGGGGCAGTCCCCGGAGTGGGGTACGGGGGTGACCCCCCCCCAAAGCAGGCACACATGAAACCGGGGCGAAAGGCAGCGGCGTTGGCCGTGTTCTCCCCCCCTACCCCCATCCCAAAGCTCTGTCCCGGTGGGAACGGCCTCCCCCCCCTCCACCCCATATCTCCTCGCCCCGAAAGCAATTGGTCGGGGTGGGGACGTCCCCGTGTGCGTCCCCCCAACCCCTCCCCCAGAGCACACAGAGAGCAGCCGGGCTGGAGATGAGACGTGCTGGGCGGGCGGGGGTCCGTGGGGGAGGATTGGGGATGGGGGTGGGGGAAACCTGCAGGGCTGGGGTGGGGGTCAGACCCGCCAGAGCAGGAGGTGGTTGGTGCTGTCGTCACGCCCCACGCTCTCGCTGCTGTTGGTCAGGCGGAAGTCCTCGTATCCGTCACCACCGCTGATCACCAACATCTTGGCTTTGGACAGGGCCAGGCGGGGGTGCGTGGGGTCACGCTGCTCTGCATCGCTCGGCTGCTCAGGGCCTGCGGGGCGCAGCACAGGCACAGCTGGGACGGGAGAAAACCCTGGAGGGGGGTTAGCCCCGCCCCCCGCCCCCACTAGGCTCCACCCACCTCACTTAGCCCCGCCCCCACTAGGCTCCACCCACCTCACTTAGCCCCGCCCACATCACCGGAAGTTCTGCCCACTCGAAAATTAGCCCCGCCCACCTCACGAGTAATCCCACCCACTCTAGACTTAGCCCCGCCCACTTTATATGCAACCCACCCTCATAGGTAGCCCCGCCCACCCAGCGATCATTCAACCCATCCTTAGCCACGCCCCTTCCGCACATAGCCACACCCACCAGTTAGCCCCGCCCACCCCGAGAACATCTATTCCATAGTCCACCCAGTTTAGCCCCGCCCACACCCGCGGAGTAGCCAATCCCACCGCTTAGCCCCGCCCCCTCCGCATCTCACCAATCCCAACCCTTAGCCCCGCCCACTTTGTGTAGCCCCGCCCTTTCCGCACAGTATTACTGAGCAGTAAGCCCCGCCCACTCCACGGGTAGCCCCTCACACTTAAGATTTAGCCCCGCCCACTTACAATTCCACCGCCCCTCGGTTAGCCCTGCCCACCCCCACGGTTAGCCAATCCCGCTGAGTAGCCCCGCCCCCTTCGCACCCTCACCTCACTTAGCCCCGCCCACCTCAAGTGTAGCCCCGCCCCCTCCGCAAAGCCCCCTACAGCTAAACCCTAAACCCCAACTCCCCCCAAAACCCCAATACCCCCTATATCCCACAAAGCCCCTTCTATTTCCCAAAGCCCCCTATATCCAAACCCCAAATCCCCATTCCCCAACATTCCCTACATCCGAACCCTAAACCCCAAACCCTCATCCCCCAACGCCCTCAATATCCCCCAAACTCTAAACCCACACCCCCTAAAACCTCAAACCCCCATCCCCCAAAGCCCCCTATATCCCCCCCAAACCCCTTTATCCAAACCCTAAACCACAACCTCCCAAAAAATCCCAATATCCCCCAAAACTCCCTATATCCAAACCCTAAACCCCCAAGCCCCCCAAAACCCCCAAGCCCCCAGCACCCTCAAAGCCCCCTATATCCCCCAAAGACCCTTATATCCAAACACTAAACCCCAACTGCCCCCTAAACCATAAACCCCCATCCCCCAAAGCCCCCTGTATCCCAAACCCTCTATATCTAAACCCAAAACCCCAACCCCCCCCAAAACCCCAATACCCCCTATATCCCCCAAAGTCCCATATACCCTAAACCCTAAACCCAAAGCCCCCCAAACCCCAAACCCCCAACACCCTCAAAGCCCTCTATATCCCCGAAAGTGCCCTATATCCAAACCCTAAACCTCAACTGCCCCCCAAACCCCCATCCCCCAATGCCCCCTATATCCCCCAAACCCCCTACATCCAAACCCTAAACCCAAACCTCCATCCCCCAACACCCCCTATATCCCCCAATGCCCCTTATATCCAAACCCTAAACCCCAACTGCCCCCCAAACCCTAAACCCCCCATACCAAAAAGCCCCCTGTATCCCAAACACCCTATATCCAAACCCCAAACCCCCATTCCCCAATGCCCCTCATATCCAAACCATAAACCCCAAACCCCTATCCCCCAATGCCCCCTATATCCCCCAAACCCCCATATCCAAACCCCAACTGCCCCCCAAAACCCAAACCCCCATCCCCCAAACCCCCTATATCCAAACCCTAAACCCCAACCCCCCCAAAGCCCCAAATTCCCCTATATCCCCCCAAGTCCCATATACCCAAACCCTAAACCCAAAGCCCCCCCATCCCCCAACACCCCCTATATCCCCCAAAACCCCTATATCCAAACCCTAAACCCCAACTGCCCCCCAAACCCTAAACCCCCATCCCCCAAAGCCCCCTGTATCCCAAACCCCAAACCCCCATCCCCCAACACCCTCTATATCCCCCAAAGCCCCCTATATCCAAACCCTAAACCCCAACCTCCCTCCAAAACCCAAAGCCCCCCCCATCCCCGAACACCCCCTATATCCGCCAAACCCCCTACATCCAAACCCTATACCCCAAAACCCCCAAACCCCCAACACCCTCAGAGCCCCCTATATCCCCCAAACCCCTTATATCCAAACCCTAAACCCCATCTGCCCCCCAAACCCCCATCCCCCAAACCCCCTATATCCAAACCCTAGACCCCAAACTCCCATCCCCCAAACCCCCTACATCCAAACCCTAAACCCCAAAGCCCTTCAAAACCCCCAAACCCCCAGCACCCTCATAGCCGCCTATATCCCGCAAACCCCTTATATACAAACCCTAAACCCCAACTGCCCCCCAAACCCTAAACCCCCATCCCCCAAAACCCCTCATATCCAAACCATAAACCCCAAACCTCTATCCCCCAAACCCCCTATATCCAAAACCTAAACCCCAACCCCCCTCTGAAACCCAAAGCCCCCCTCTTCCCTCAGAGCCCCCTATATCCCCCAAACCCCTTATATCCAAACCCTAAACCCCAACTGCCCCCCAGACCCCCATCCCCCAAAGCCCCTATATCCTAACCCTAAACCCCAACTGCCCCCCATCCCCCAAACCCCTTATATTGAAACCCTAAACCCCAAAGCCCCCCAAAACCCCCAAACCCCCAACACCCTCAAAGCCCCCTATATACCCCAAACCCCCTATATCCAAACCCTAAACCCCAACTGCCCCCCAAAACCCAAGCCCCCATCCCCCAAACCCCCTATATCCAAACCCTAAACCCCAAACCCCCATCCCCCAACACCCCCTATATCCCCCAAACCCCTTATATCCAAACCCTAAACCCCAACTGCCCCCCAAACCCCATCCCCCAAACCCCCTATATCCTAACCCTAAACCCCAAACCCCCATCCCCCAAAGCCCCTATATCCTAACCCTAAACCCCAACTGCCCCCCCATCCCCCAAGCCCCTTATATTGAAACCCTAAACCCCAAAGCCCCCCAAAACCCCCAAACCCCCAACACCCTCAAAGCCCCCTATATACCCCAAACTCCCTATATCCAAACCCTAAACCCCAATTGCCCCCCAAAACCCAAGCCCCCATCCCCCAAACCCCCTATATCCAAACCCTAAACCCCAAACCCCCATCCCCCAACACCCCCTATATCCCCCAAACCCCTTATATCCAAACCCTAAACCCCAACTGCCCCCCAAACCCCATCCCCCAAACCCCCTATATCCTAACCCTAAACCCCAAACCCCCCATCCCCCAAAGCCCCTATATCCTAACCCTAAACCCCAACTGCCCCCCATCCCCCAAACCCCTTATATTGAAACCCTAAACCCCAAAGCCCCCCAAAACCCCCAAACCCCCAGCACCCTCAAAGCCCCCTATATACCCCAAACCCCCTATATCCAAACCCTGAACCCCAACTGCCCCCCAAACCCCAAACCCTCATCCCCCAAACCCCTTATATCCAAACCCCAATCTCCAACTGTCCCCAAACCCCAAACCCCCATCCCCCAAACCCCCTATATCCAAACCCTGAACCCCAACTGCCCCCCAAACCCCCATCCCCCAAACCCCCTATATCCAAACCCCAACCCCCCCCCTAATACCCCAATACCCCCCATACCCCAACATCCCCCCCGTCCCCCCCCCCCCTCAGCGCCGTTCCCGCCCTCACCCCCCGCCCGCAGCTCGCATCCTTCGGGCACTTCCATGGCGGTGAGGAAGCGGACGTGCCCGGTGTGTCCCTGTGGTAATCCGAGCGGCGTCGGCGGCGGCGCGGCTTTCCCGGGCACGGCCAGGCTCAGCACCACGCCCGCGCTGGTGCCCACCCACAGCAGGTCCTGGCAGGCCAGCAGAGCCGTGATCCGCAGACACGCGGCTTTGTGCTGCCGGATGATGGCGTCCGAGCCTGGGGGGCAACGAGACGGGGGGTGGGGGGCGGGAGTTTGGGGTGGGAAACGCGGTAGAGCCGTGCCAGGGTCCTGGGAGGGGGGTCGGAGTGGGTACCCCCGGTCCTGATTGCTGTACGGAGCTCTGTACGGTGCTGATTGGTCTATGGGGGTCTGTGTGCAGGTCCTGGTTGGGGTGGGAGGTTCTGTACCCAGGTCTTGATATCTGTGTGGGGTTCTGTACCCAGGTCCTGGTTGGTGTGTGGGGTTCTGTACCCCGGTTCTGATTGCTGTATGGGGTTCTGTACCCAGGTCCTGGATGCTTTATGGGATTCTGTACCCAGGTCCTGGATGCTTTATGGGGTTCTGTGCCCAGGTCCTGGTTAGGGAGTGAGGTTCTGTACCCAGGTCATGACTGCTGTATGGGGTTCTGTACCCAGGTCCTGGTTAGGGTGGGAGGTTCTGTATCCAGGTCCTGGCTGCTGTATGGGATTCTGTACCCAGATCCTGACTGCTGTACTGTACTGTACCCAGGTCCTGGTTAGGGAGTGAGGTTCTGTACCCAGGTCTTGATATCTGTGTGGGGTTCTGTACCCAGGTCCTGGCTGCTGTATGGGGTTCTGTACCCATGTCCAGACTGCTATATGGGGTACTGTGCCCAGGTCCAGACTGCTGTATGGGGTTCTGTACCCAGGTCTTAATATCTGTGTGGGGTTCTGTACCCGGGTCCTGACTGCTGTATGGGGTTCTGTGCCCGGGTCCAGACTGCTGTATGGGATTCTGTACCCAAGTCCTGGATGCTTTATGGGGTTCTGTGCCCAGGTCCTGGTTAGGGAGTGAGGTTCTTTACCCAGGTCATGACTGCTGTATGGGGTTCTGTACCCAGGTCCTGGTTGGTGTGTGGGGTTCTGTACCCCAGTTCTGATTGCTGTATGGGGTTCTGTACCCAGGTCCTGGATGCTTTATGGGATTCTGTACCCAGGTCCAGACTGCTATATGGGGTACTGTACCCAGGTCCAGACTGCTGTATGGGGTTCTGTGCCCAGATCCTGACTGCTGTATGGGATTCTGTACCCAGGTCCTGACTACTGTGCGGGGTTCTGTACCCAGATCCTGGCTGCTGTATGGGATTCTGTACCCAGGTCCTGGATGCTTTATGGGGTTGTGTGCCCAGGTCCTGGTTAGGGAGTGAGGTTCTGTACCCAGGTCATGACTGCTGTATGGGGTTCTGTACCCAGGTCCTGGTTGGGGTGGGAGGTTCTGTACCCAGGTCTTGATGTCTCTGTGGGGTTCTGTACCCAGGTCCTGGTTGGTGTGTGGGGTTCTGTACCCCGGTTCTGATTGCTGTATGGGGTTCTGTACCCAGGTCCTGGATGCTTTATGGGATTCTGTACCCAGGTCCAGACTGCTATATGGGGTTCTGTACCCAGGTCCAGACTGCTGTATGGGATTCTGTACCCAGGTCCTGGATGCTTTATGGGGTTCTGTGCCCAGATCCTGGTTAGGGAGTGAGGTTCTGTACCCAGGTCATGACTGCTGTATGGGGTTCTGTACCCAGGTCCTGGTTGGTGTGTGGGGTTCTGTACCCCAGTTCTGATTGCTGTATGGGGTTCTGTACCCAGGTCCAGACTGCTGTATGGGGTACTGTGCCCAGGTCCTGGCTGCTGTATGGGGTTATGTACCCAGGTCCTGTCTGCTGTATGGGGTTCTGTACCCAGGTCCTGGTTAGGGAGTGAGGTTCTGTACCCAGGTCTTGATATCTGTGTGGGGTTCTGTACCCAGATCCTGACTGCTGTATGGGGTTCTGTGCCTGGGTTCTGTCTACTGTATGAGGTTCTGTATCCAGGTCCTGGTTAGGGAATGAGGTTCTGTACCCAGGTCTTAATATCTGTGTGGGATTCTGTACCCGGGTCCTGGTTGGGGTGTGGGGTTCTGTACCCCATTTCTGATTGCTGTATGTACCAGGTCCTGGCTGCTGTATGGGATTCTGTACCCAGGTCCTGGATGCTTTATGGGGTTCTGTGCCCAGGTACTGGTTAGGGAGTGAGGTTCTGTACCCAGGTCTTGATATCTGTGTGGGGTTCTGTACCCAGGTCCAGACTGCTATATGGGGTACTGTGCCCAGGTCCAGACTGCTGTATGGGGTTCTGTACCCAGATCCTGACTGCTGTATGGGATTCTGTGCCTGGGTCCTGACTGCTGTATGGAGTTCTGTATCCAGGTCCTGGTTAGGGAATGAGGTTCTGTACCCAGGTCCTGGTTAGGGAGTGAGGTTCTGTACCCAGGTCTTGATATCTGTGTGGGGTTCTGTACCGAGGTCCTGACTGCTGTATGGGGTAGTGTACCCAGGTCCTGGTTAGGGAGTGAGGCTTTGTACCCAGGTCTTGATATCTGTGTGGGGTTCTGTACCCAGATCCTGGTTGGCGTGTGGAGTTCAGTACCCAGATCCTGACTGCTGTTGGGTATTCTGTACCCAGGTCCTGGCTGCTGTATGGGATTCTGTACCCAGGTCCTGTCTGCTGTATGGGGTTCTGTACCCAGGTCCTGGTTAGGGAGTGAGGTTCTGTACCCAGGTCTTGATATCTGTGTGGGGTTCTGTACCCAGATCCTGACTGCTGTATGGGGTTCTGTGCCTGGGTCCTGTCTACTGTATGAGGTTCTGTATCCAGGTCCTGGTTAGGGAATGAGGTTCTGTACCCAGGTCTTAATATCTGTGTGGGATTCTGTACCCGGGTCCTGGTTGGGGTGTGGGGTTCTGTACCCCAGTTCTGACTGCTGTATGGGGTTCTGTACCCAGGTCCAGACTGCTGTATGGGGTACTGTGCCCAGGTCCTGGCTGCTGTATGGGGTTATGTACCCAGGTCCTGTCTGCTGTATGGGGTTCTGTACCCAGGTCCTGGTTAGGGAGTGAGGTTCTGTACCCAGGTCTTGATATCTGTGTGGGGTTCTGTACCCAGATCCTGACTGCTGTATGGGATTCTGTGCCCGGGTCCAGACTGCTGTGTGGGGTTCTGTACCCATGTCCTGGTTAGGGAGTAAGGTTTTGTACACAGGTCTTGATATCTGTATGGGGTTCTGTGCCCCATATGGGTCCTGACTGCTGGATGGGGTTCTGTACAGAGGTCCTGGCTGCTGTGTGGGGCTCTCTACCCAGATCCTGACCTCTGTATGGAGTTCTGTACCAAGGTCCTCATGGGTTGTGGGGTTCTGTACCCTGGTCCTTGTTACTGCATTGGGTCCTGTACCTGGGTCCTGCTTGTTGTGTGGGGCTCTATACCCACATCCTGATATCTGCGTGGAGTTCTGTTCCTGTGTCCTGGCTGCTGCATGGGGTTTGTACACTCATCCTGATTTCTGCATGGGATTCTGCACCTGCATCCTGATTTCTGCATGTGGCTTTGCAGCCAACTTGGTACTGTGCTCTTTCTGCACAGCGTTTTGCATCTGCACCCGTATTTCTGCAGCCAGGTCCCAGTTTCTGCATGGGACTGTCCACATTTCTGCACAGGATTCTGCATTTTTCCTATTTCTGCATGGGGCTTTGCAACCACTTTTCTAATCCTCCAAGGGATTTTGTAGCCACTGCTTCACTTCTGAATGGGATATTGAAGCCACCCAGAGCCCTGCCCTATTCCTGCATGGGGTTTTACAACCACTCTTCAAATTCTCTGGGCGATTTTGCACGCCTCCTTATTTCTCCCAAAGAATTTTACAGTCCTGATTCCTGCATGAGGTTTTGCGGCCCGTCTCTCCTTTCTGCAGGGGATTTTGCAGGGCTGCAGAATGCAGAGGGTGAACCCGCTGAGTGCAGGGTGGACCTCAATCCCTGCAGCCGGTTGGGATGCGGATGTTACAGAGGCACTTTGCACCAACGCATGCTCGAAGGCTCCGGAGCAAAGCACAGGGAATGGAAAAACGGGATAACCACCTGGAAACGGGGCTTGGTGTGCTTACCAGCGAGCATCTTGTGCACCGGGGGGGTGATGTCGGCCTCGGCCAGCTGCTCGTAGCTGGTGGCGTGGTAGAGGCGCACCAGGGCACTGCCCTGCAGCGACAGCCAGACGCCGGGTGCTGCGCTCACCATGCAGCTCACACTGCGCCCGCTGTCCTGCCCCACCTGGAGCGTGTGCTGCGGGGACAGAGCCAGGCTGGTGTCACCCAGAGCCACCAGGGGCCGTCTCCGCTGTCATCCTCCCCGCCCCCCCCACCCGCCATGGTGTTGGGCTTGCTGTGTACCTCTTGCTCCAGCGTGGTCGTGTTGAGGACGATGACCCGGTTCTGGCAGCCGCACCACAGCTTCCCTGCCACCGCCACCATCTTCGTGATGGGGCTGCCCGGGGAGCCCAGGGAGAGGGACTTGGAGTTCTGGGGGTCCCAGAAGCGACCTGTAAGGACAAGGGGGGGGATACAGGGGTCGTGACAGCAGCAGAACCCCCAGTTTTAGCTGGTTTGGGGGGGAAGAGGTTGCTGGAAACATTACGTCCAGACGCTGATGGACCCTCCTTTATAGGGGACACGATCCTGGGGACATCACAGAATCACAGAGGTTGGAAGGGATCATCAAGTCCAACCCCCCTGCTACAGCAGGTTCCCTAGAGTTTGTTGCAAGTGGGGCAAGCATGGGGTCCTGAATTGCATGTCTTTTGGGAGCAGGGACCACATGCTCCAAATTTGGAGTTGCCCATTCAGCATCTCTTAAGGATGGCTCTCCCTGGCCAGAGAGCCCAGGGATAGGGTCTGGGAGTTGTAGGGGTCCCAGAAGCAACCCGTAAGGATGATGGGGAGATAAAGGGGTCGCTACAGCAGCAAAACCTCCAGCTCGGGGGGAAGGAGGTGGCTGGAAACACTGTCATCCAGATGCTGATGGATCTCCCTGTACAGGGGATGTGAGCTTGGGGACATCAGCAGTGGTGACATGAGCTGATACATCAGCGAGCAGGAACCATTGTGCTCTGTATTTGGGGCTGCCCATTCAGCATCCCTCGAGGACAGCCCTCCCCAATCTGCTGCCCTCTCTGCAGGTACTGGCACTCAGTGCATCCCTCTGTCAGTGAACAAACCATCACCACTTTGGGGTCCACCCAGCGGCCTCACCTGGCTCCCGCTGGTACACGATGAGCTCTCCATTGGCCAATGACACAAACACTTGGTTATCGAGGTACCTGCGGGGAGAGAAAAGTTCAGAACCACTGCTGGGCAGCCTAAAACCGCCCCATAAAAACAAACAAAAAAAAACCAACAAAAACCCAAAGCCTCCTTACAAGATGCACATGACGGAAGCAGCGTGCTGCATCTTCATGCTGTTCTTCCTGTTGCGGATGTTATCCGATGACTGGTAGACGTGGATGCTGCAGAGGTGGGAGAGAGAAAAACCGTGGGGCTGAGGCTCACAAAGGGCTGAGCTGTGTCGACGTGGGTCCTCGTGTGTCGGGGACGCACCAGCCATCCTCGGTGCCCAGCCACATGGAGCTCTGGTAGGCTTCGGGGTCAAGGCTCAGCAGGTCCTCGAGGCTGCCACGGGTGAAGGAGCCACGGCTGGAGCGCCGTAGGGCTCTCCCGTCTGTTGGGCTCTCACCACGCCGGCTCTGACCGAAGGTTGTGGCCAAGGGAAGGAAGCCGGGTTCCTGCTCCTCCTCCGAGCTCGTCGTCTCCACCACCGCCTCTTTGCAGCTTGGGATTTCCTCGTCTGTAGGGGAGGGTGAGGAGGGGATTGGTTGGAGAAATATAGAACCACTGAGGTTGGGAATGAGCTCTAAGGTCATCAAGTCCAACTGTCAACCCAACCTCGCCATGATCATGGAATCACAGAATCACCAAGGTTGGAGGAGACCTCCAAGACCATGCAGCCCAACTGTCTGCCAACCACCAGCATTTCCCCACTGAACCATGTTCCTCAGTACAACATCTACACGTTTCTTAAACTCCACGATGTCTCCATCCCTGGAGGCATTCAGGGTCAGACTGGAGCAAGCTCTGAGCAACCACACAGAATCACTGATTCACTCAGGTTGGAAAGGGCTGCCTGTCCAAGTGATGGGGATGACAGCACAGGATGCTGCACAAAATCCTCGTGGTACCTGGGGAGGACGGATGGATGCTGATCCCAAAACATGCCAGAATTTACCCCACATGGGGAACAACTTGCCACTCTAACCCCAGCATTGTGGGGTTAACTAGGACCCTACCCCCACCTCTTTACGCAGGTTTTATTCAGCTTAGAAGACAAATAGGAATTCACAATGACAGCCTTCACCCAGTGCAGACCTTGCACACTTTTTCCCCATCCCTGGAGGTGTTGAAGGCCGGGTAGGATGGGGCCACGGGCAACCTAGGCTGGTGCCTGATCTAGTGGCATGGAGATTGGAAGTAGATCTTTGTGCTCCCTTCCAACTCAAGCCATTCTGTGGTTCTACAACAGAAGACAAGCTTCTACCCCAATCCTGTCATCTCAAGATCTAAATTAGGACCTCCCCGTGTCTTTTCCCCGAGTTACTTCGATTTAAATGACAAATGGAAGCTCCTTTTCCATCAGTTTGCAATGAACCCATGGCAGAGTGGGGACCAACCACAGGGATGACGGAGCTGCCCACTGATTTGGGACAAAGAATTGACTTTGCCCCCTGTGGGGACGACTCACTGCCAAAGCTGGAGGAGATGGTGGAGTGGCTGGCCTGGCTCTGCAGCGTGCCTGAGGGGCTGGGCGAGGACTCGTCGTCTGTGTCATCGCTGTCAAAGGGCACCAGCTCCCGGTGGGCGCTGTCAACAGGCTCGGAGAGCTCCAGTGATGAGCCCGAGATGGAGATGTGCAGACACTGCTGTGGCCCTGAATCCTCTGATTGCACAGGTGCTGGTTCCGAGGATGGGCTGACCATCGGTTCGGTGCGCTCCCTGCTTGGAGACGGCCACAGCTCCAGCACCACAACGCAGCGATGCTGTCACCATCCATGGGGTGAGGGTCTCCTTACCTGTAGGGTCGCTTGAGGCCAGGCACAGAGGCGATGCAGAGGATCCTGGCCGAGCAGACGGCGATGCACGCCTCGACGATGGGCTCCTTGCGGATGCTGAGCAGGCAGACCTGCCCCACGTAGCCGTCGCTGTTGCACACCCACACCTCGTGGGCATTCTCTGGGCTGCTGTGGCTGGGGGAAGCACAAGAAAACTGGAAAGGGGCAAAAAACAAGGAGAGGTCACTTGGGAAGGCGCCAGCATGAAGGCATCCCGCTGGTGGACAGGAATGCCCAAACGCACCCTCCCGAGAATCTGGGGGCAGCAGATGGACCCACCTGCATCCCGCTCCGTGTCTTCATGATGGGGATGGCTTTGAGGAACTCGGGGTCCAGGCAGTTTTTGCTGGAAGCTGGGGAAACAATAGAAGAGCTGAAAATCGGGGCAAAAAGGAGGCAGTTTTGGCAATGCAGGGTGTGATGCTGAGCCCATCTCTGTCTTCCACCCTGTGTCCTGGCATTACCGAGCTTCTTCTTGGCATCCTCGAGGGCTTGCTCGAAGCCGAGCCGTGCGTCGGGGTTGGGGAACTCAAAGATGAAGGACTCGGTGCCATCGGCCTTGGCAGCACTGAGCTCCACTTTGTTGGGGGGGAAGGCCATGCTGAAGGACAGGGACTGCTTCTCCGCCAGCTCCCGGTGGATGGCAGCCATCAGGTCCTTGATCACATCATCCAGGCTCTGGGAAGGGCGACAGCGTCAAGGTCCACTGGGGACACCACAAGCCCCACGTCCGTCCCACGTTACATCCTTTGGAGGCGGTCCCAACCCTACTGTGGCATCATGGCTGGTGGCATGTGGGTCTTCTGAAGGCCACCAACCCTCCCACAAAATCTAAGTTCCGATGTTGGTCTCATGGTGGAGGCTGCCCACAGGAGACCACCGTCCCCATACCTGGTGGGGGAAGCTGAGGGTCTCTGACAGCTTGCTGACTTGGCCCAGCGTGCTGAGGTCTTCGTCCAGGCGACAGATGCTCTTCTGGATGCTCTCGCGGTTGGTGGCTTGCGAGGCACCTGCATGGGGACAAGTGTGTGACATTAACCCCTTCCTCCCCAGTGCTGCCCTGAGGAGCCTTTTCCCCTAACACTTTTAGCCGGGGCGATGTCACCTCAGCAATGAGCCCTTCACTGTTGGATAGGGGTTGAGTAACGGGCTTCAGGACATGGGGGTTGACATCAGGCACTGACAGACCTTTGATGATGTCCACATCCTCCAGTGGCAACTTCCAGAGCAGCTTGTACTTGCTGGCCGTGTCGATCACGCTGGCCGCCGTGTACCTGCAGGACAAGGGAATGGTTGAGCCGTGCCTCCTCCCTATAACCATTCCAGCCCATAGGGATGCCCCAAGGAGGTGGGATAACCCTAGAAAGCTGCAATGGGAGACGGAGCTGGCTGTCCCCCACGCCCGGTGGCACTCACAGGCTCATGGAGCTGCGTCGGAGGGAGCCTGACTTGCGCTTCAGCGTGGTGCACACCAGCAGGTCCGTGAAGAGGAAGAGTGAGCGGTCTTTCTTCCCACCCACCGCCTTCTGCAGAGATGTGAATGACACAAGGGAGTGAGGGCTGAATGCACCCGACCCTACCTCAGCTTCTCCATGTGCCACTCCCACAGTGGTCCTTGGGGGGAACCCACAGGAATGCCAGGACCTCTGTGGCCCTCACCTTCAGCCTCTCTGTCCATCCCTGACCCTGGGCTACTGCAGGCTCTCCCTGTCTCATCTTTCCCTGTGTACTTGGGGAATTTTATATTATCCTCATCATCCATCCATCCATCCATCCATCCATCCATCCATCCATCCATCCATCCATCCATTCACCCATCCATCCATGATCCCCTTCAGATATGACCCACCATCCCAACCACCGGCTGCCCCATTTGGTGCATGGTGGCACAATGCTGCCAAAGTGGACGTGCCATTGGCACCAGGGATAGAAGGTCATCTCTTACCACTTCCACCACCATCTCCTGTCGAAGGAACCTGCGGAGTGGGGCCTGGAGCTGTGGGGATAAGGAGGCTCATGAGTGGCTTTGTCCCTGCCCCTGCACCCCACCCCCTCTGAGTTGTCACCCTGTCCTCTTCCCAAACCTCCCAACAACACAGAGGCAAGAATGGGGAACACAAAACCTGAAGGAAGAAACACGTGGCCCAAAAAATGGCTGAGTTTTGGAGGAACGGAAAGACCCACCCTGTGGGTGCAAGCATTTGGTGCTGGGTGCAGCTCTGACGTGGGTGCTGCTCCCTTGGGTGGTTCGGACAGGCTGAATGTCCCCCTCTTGTCCCTGCACCCTGCTACCAGTGTCTGTGTCACCCTCACCCACCCCCACCCGGGACCCCGTGCCAAGATCCCCATCCGTACGTCCTCCATCCCTTCGATGTGGGACTCGATCTCCTGCACGATGCGGGCGTTTCTCTCCACCTCCTCGGCACTCTTCATCCCCTTGTTGATCCTCTCAGCCACCTGCTTGATGTTGCGTTGGGCGTCGATGAGGAAGGGGTGGTCGGGGTGGTCCTCGGGCGTGTGCTTTAGCAGGTCCTGCCAAGGGGACACCGTGGTGTCACTCCTTCCCAGGATGGCATGGATCCTGTCCCAGTGCCGCTCCTCCTACCTTCACCAGCAGCTCGTACCGCGGGATCCTCTGGACAGGTTTGATCATCAGGTCAGACAGAGCTTGCTTCTCCTTGTTCTCTCGCATGCTTTGCTGCAGAACACCGGTGGGGGACAAGGATGGGCCCGTTAGGTGGGACACAGTGGGGACATACCGTGAAACCAGGCCAGGACATGGAGTGACACAACTTTGGGGGTCCGGGTGACTCTTTTTTGACAACATCCAGACTGATGTTGGTTCACCTTAGATGAGGCTTTCCCCGGTTGAAAAAACAGATGGAAAAATCCCACTTTGACTGCAGATAACCAATTTAGTCCCACTAACTCTAACCCTCTGCTCCACCAGTGGCTCCCAGTAAGACAGTGACCAGTCCATGGTGGCACCCAGGACCCACCTCCAGGAACTTCATGAACGCCGGCCGTGCCTCCTTGGCGATCCTGACGGCATCCTTGGCATTGAGGAAGTTATCGATGTAGGCAGAGTAGATGTTCACCAGCACGTCCTTGGAGAACTGGAGGAAACAGGAAAAACGGGATCAGCACGGGGTCAGGGCACGGCTTGGGCTTGGAGAAGCAATCCCAAGGGTTAAAACGGTGTCCGTCTGGATCTGCCCAGGCTCAGCTCCCCGCCTCGATTTTTCAGCCCTGACATTTCTGCTCCCGATGCAGAAACGCCGAGCAGCAGAGCCAGCCAGCCGCCGCACCACCCCGCCGTTAAGCTAAAGCAGACCAAGGGCCTGGAGATCGTCTCTCCCCATCTCCGACGTGGTTTGCCCATCCTTTCATCATCCCCCTGCTTCCTGCTCCCCGCTCGGGGCCGTGCCCGAAAAAGCAAGCACGATAAAGCCAGGCTCCAGGGCTGGACCCAAAATGGGGAGCGGGATCGGGCCCTACCGACTGCACCAGGAGGTCTCCCACTTTCTGCTTCTCGTGCCAGTTCTGCACGCAGTCGTGGATCTGCTCCAGGAACTGCTCGTGGTGCTCCAGCAGCTCAGGGATTTGGTCGAAGATCTCATCCACCAAGGACGGGTCGCACAGCAGCGAGTTTTCGGGTTGTTTCAGCGGCTTCATGTAACCCTATGGGGGAGCATCGCATTGGGGCACGGAGAGATTATCTACTTTTTTTTTTTTTTCATGTCTCTGAAATGATTTTTTCAACCCATTTAATCCCAGCAGGGTCTTCCCCCAGTGAACCCAGCCGAAGGCATGGAACAATGGAGGAAGCATTGACCCTACGTGGCTTTGGACACTCGGGGACCGATAAAAGGGACCGGCCATGCCAGTTTTGGCACCCCAACCCCACAGGGACGCATCCCACAGCAGCGTGGGGAGCAGGGAAGGTTTGCTGTCACAAATCTCAGTCCCCTCTGCATCACCCAGTTGAGAAATCATAGCAGCACAACTGTGGGATCCCAATCTATTGGTTCTGGATGGAATTTAGGGGTTCTTTAGGCCAGGAGAAAAGTCTTCTCAGACCTTCTCAAGCCTTGCATCCTCCTTATCCCCACAGTATGGAGTGCTGGTGTCCTTTTGGAGGACCATGGAGCTAAGCAAGGAGGACAGGTCCCACCTTAACCTTCATCAGATGTCTCTACCTGAGCTGGTGATGGAGGTGCCTCCCACCAAGGATGATGTTCCTCATGCTGATAACGAGGGACAAGAGCATGGAGATATTCCCCAGCTCAGCTAACAGCAGAGCTGCCCCTGCACCACCTGGCTGGGCTGGAATCCCCTCCTCCAGCCTGACCCCATGGCTGGGAGTCACGGTCCTGCAGCCTCCAGTGCACCTATTCCCAGCTCCGGGCACTTGGAGCCCTGTGGTCCCACTAGAAAGCCAGCTCCTCTGGATGTGCCCACGGGTGACAGCTCAGCCATCAACACCACAACCAGCAGAGGCAACATCCAACCCAGAACCACACAGAGCTTCCCCCCAAATCAGGCCTAGGGCCAGGCTCCTTTTGCCCCTCCTCCAAGGCAACATCTGCACGGGGAGCCACCTCGAAAGGCCCTTTCCTCCTTCAATAGAGCACATCTGGATCTGCTGCAGGATCAGCACCGCTGGGGGTTTATCAGGAAAGCCAAACCAGGTGTCAGGATGACATCTGCCCAAATGCTCAGCCCAGCAGATGTCGGACAGGCACTGCTTTGTGGCAAACAGAACAGGTCTCTTGATTTTTTGGG
The DNA here is from genome assembly GCA_023055505.1 of Callipepla californica brunnescens. Lineage (NCBI taxonomy): Eukaryota > Metazoa > Chordata > Aves > Galliformes > Odontophoridae > Callipepla > Callipepla californica. The sequence goes on along the minus strand of JALIRH010000072.1, from coordinate 1,358,611 downwards.
CATTTCCACCTGCAGCAATGGGATCTGACATCCCATAGCTATGACAGCATGACAGACTTCAGGGGGCCCATCGCCACTGTCTTTCTGAAACAGTGTCACGGCCATCTGAGATGTGAGCAAGGCTGCTCTGGGGGTGTTGGAATTAGGTCAGGGAAAAAACGGGACCTAAAAATCCCCCAGCCCATGGGGGGTGTTGGGGATGTTGGAGTCCCCCAGCACGGGATGGGCACCAGCAGGGGCTCAGGAGATGCAAGGAAGAGGTTTAGGATACACTCCCTCTGAGGTGACAGCTGATCAGGATGAGTTATGGGGTTGATTTTTGCTGTCTCCAACGCTGTCACCCATCCTCTCCCCGCTCCCGTGCTCACACAGCACTGGGGGTCTGACTCCACATCCCAGGCATGGCCACAAAGAGGGGAAGGCCACAAGGAAGGGACAGCCATGCTGTGACAACTCCCGACGTCCCACTGTGCCACCGCGTGCCCCCCCGCACCCATCCACGCCCCCTTACCTGCATCAAGGTGCGCAGGGACTCCACGTAAGACTGCTCCGTGTCCAGCAGCGTCATGATGACGTGCTTCCTCATGTCCTGCGCGGGTGGAGAGAAAACCCAAATGAAATCGGGGTGACAACGGGGACCGGAGACACGGCGATGTCCCCTCCGGTGCCGGCACGGGGGCTGTGCGCCAGAGGAGGCCGGCGTGCTTCCAGCTCCCTCTCCGCCCCGATGGAGGAATCCAGGAGGATTAGGAAGTACATGACACCGACGCCTGGTTTCCTCCGCGCCCGCGTCAGGAGCTCTCACAGCCCTACATGGGTCGGTGCTGCCGGGCTCCTTCTCCCCGCTTGGCGCGGCCCCGCGCTGCGAATTCCTGACAGCACCCGGGCACCCACGCTGGTCCCATTCGGCCCCGATGCTCTGTGCACCAAGGAGGGGGCTCACAGGGTTTGGGGGGGGCAGCTGTGGGGCTCAGAGTGCCCCCTGTAATGGGGTATGTCCCCAAGCGGAGCCTAGGCTGCAGCTCAGTCTGAAGGCATGATGGGATAAGGGACACGAGGTGAGTGGCACCCCGAAAGTTTTGGGTGCTGAAGTGCTCCAGAAGCTCTGGATTCGAAGATGCCTCAAAGATACTGAGTGTCGAGGTGCTCCAAGGACCCTAAGTGCAGACACCCCAACAGATTTGGGTGCCAAGATGCTCCAAGGACCCCGGGTGCAGAGACACCCCAAAAGATTTGGGTGCTCAGATACTCCAAGGACCCCGGGTGCAGAGACACCCCAAGTTTTTGACTCAGACACACCCCCAGAAGCAGAGATACCCCAAAAGATTAGCTGCAGAGGTGCTCCAATGGCCCTACGCCCCAGAAATTTTGGGTGCAGAGGTGGTCCAAGGACCATGGGTACAAAACAACCCAACATTTCATGGTGCCAAAGTGTTCTGATGACCCTGGATGCAGAGACACCCCCAAAATGTTGGGTTATGAGAAGCTCCAAGGATTCTTGGTGAAGAAAGACCCCAAAAGATTTGAGTGCGGAAGTCCTCAAAAGACCCTACAGTCCGAAAGTTTTGGGATTAGAAGTGGTCCAAGGACCATGGGTATGAGATACCCCAACATTTGTGGGTGCCAAAGTGCTCCAAGTACCCTGCGTGCAGAGACACCCCAAAAGTTTTGTGTGCTGAGGTGCACTAGAGACAATGGGTATGGAGATGCCCCAATGGATTTGGGCACAATGAGACGCAAAGGGTCCTCAGACTGCAGACACCCCAAAGTCCATCCTCACAGGGACCTCTCCAAAGCCCCCCCTGCAGAGATGTGCCAACCAGACGTCCCTGGAGCCACGCACCCCCATTTCCCTTGCACCGCACATCATTCATGGTGACAGCCACCCCAAAAACACCGGAACACTCACCCCAAATAATGCACTTTTCCATCCATCCGTCCCTGCCCATGGACGGAGCCGTGCCTCAGTTACCCCACTGCTCTCCACGCTGAGGCTGCCCTCTCTCCACCAAAGCAACTTTCCTCCTTGCATATCCAGGACCACAGCTTTTGGTGTTGGGACCAACCCTACGTGGGACCACTGCAGTGCCAACCCCTGCACCGTGCCTCAGTTTCCCCAGCACGCATGCAGCTCCTCACTCCTCCTGACCCTTTGTGGACCGCTCCCATCTTTCCCCACCCAGGACCCCCAAACCTGGCACATCCTGCCCTCATCCTGCATCCCCCCAGCACGGCGCTGAGATGCTCGGCACTCCACAGACCGCGGGATATCCCCCCAGCACCACAACCACCTGCCCCATCTGCAGGCCTCTGTGGTGTAAACCAGTATACGTAGCGGGGGGGGGGGGGGTTGTGTGCAGATTCAGCCCCCAGCACTCATACATCCCCCCCAGCTGCTCAGCACAAAGCAGGATGAGGATGGAGGTGTGGGATGAGGATGAGGACGGAGGTGTGGGATGAAGATGGAGGTATGGGATGAAAATGGAGGCACAGATGAGAATGAGGATGGAAGCACGGGTGAAGATGGAGACATGAGATTCAGATGCAGGCACGGGATGAGGACAGAGGTGTGGGATGAGGATGGAGGCACAGTGAAGGATGGAGGTGCAGAGGAGGATGGAGGCACAAGATGAGGATGGGGATGGAGGAACAGGGTGATGGAAGTACAAATGAGGATGGTGGCATACAATGAGGATGAGGATGAGGATGTAGATGCAGATGAGGATGGAGGCACAGCTGAGGATGCCAGTGCAAAGAAGGATGGAGGTGTGGGATGAGGATGAAGCACAAGATGAGGATGATAATGGAGACACAAAATGAAGATGAGGATGGAGGTGTGGGATAAGGATGAGGATGAAGGTGCAGATGAAGATGAGGATGGAGGCACAGAGGAGGATGGAGGTGTGGGATGAGGATGAAGGCACAAGATGATGATAAGGATGGAGGAACAGGATGTTGATGGAGGCACAGCTGAAGACGCAGGCGCAGAGGAGAACGGAGGTGTGGGATGAGGATGAAGACACAGATGAGGACAAAGGCACAAGATGAGGCTGGAGGCGTGGGATGAGGACGAAGGTACAAGAGGAAGATGAGGGTGGAGGCACAGTATGATGAAGACACAGATGAGGATGGAGGTACAGATGAGGATGAGGATGGAAGCACAGCTGACGATGCAGTCACAGAGGAGGGTGGAGGTGTGGGATGAGGACGAAGACACACATGAGGGGGGAGGCATGGGATAAGGATGAGGACTGAGGCGCAGATGAGGATGAGGACGGAGGCACGGCTGAGGCTGCAGCCACGGGATGCGGATGCAGCACAGGATGAAGATGGATGCTCGGTTGCCACGGCGACGGCGCTCCAGACCCCGCTCAGCACACGTGTCCCACCGTGACGCAGCCATCCCCCCTCGCCCACCCCCGGCAGTGTCCCCCCCCACCCGATCCAAGGGGAGGGGGTCCCTTTCCTCCGGGTCACCTCGGGGCCACCGCGACCCTTCTCCGGCAGCTCCTCGGCAGCCCCCCCGAGCCCGGAGGCGGCGGTGAAGGCAGCATCGATGCCGTCCCCGATGTCTCTCATGTCCTCCAGCGCGATGGTGAACTGCGCCAACGTCCTCACCATCTGCAGCATGCGGGTCCCGGGCTCGGTCCGTCCCACGCGGCCCAACGGGAAGGAGAAAAAGCTCAACCTCTCCCCCTCGAACCCCCCCTTCGGAAAAGAAAAACCGCCGCAGCGGCTCAGAGGGGGATAGAAGAGAGGGAGCTATTTATAGCCAGCCGTATAAAATGATAACACCGATAGAGCCCTCCCGCACAGCGGCCGCAGGCTGCGTGCGTCTGCGTGCGTGCGTCCGGGGCGGCACGCGTGTCCCCGGCCCCAGGAGGTGCCCACGGGCACCGGGTGGAACAGGAGATGGGAGCGGGGCTGAGCGTGGCGGCACAGCCGTGCCCACGCACGCACAGCGCAGGGCTGGGTCCTGCTGCGGGGAGGGGGGCTGTGGCTGTCAGCTCCCAGGAGTGGGGGATGTTTTTTTGGGGGGGTGAAGGTGGTGTTCTGGGGCTGGACGAGGTGTTCCTCGTGTGTGCCCAAATGTATCCCCGGATGTATGCCCAGCATTAGGGTTCCCTGCATCTCTTTCATCCGTGAGCTCCAGGATCTGTTTGTTAAAAGAAAAAAAGGGAAACTGAGGCACGGAGGGAACCATCCCTATATCGTGGGATCTGGGGAAACTGAGGCTCGGAGCAGGACCTCCCCCTCCAAAAAAAAAAAAACAACCAACCCACCCTTTAGCACCCGCATCCCTGCTGGCTGTCCCAGCATCTTCCCGCAGCGCTTCCCTCCTGCTTCGTTAACGAAAATCTAATTAGCCGCTTGCTCGTTTCCCCAGCAACGGCGTGCAGCAGGGCTGCACCCTACTGTTGCAGACAGTCCATTTCCTCTCGGTGCCAAAGAGGACGGGCAGCCCTCCCTGGGGTGCAACGCAGAGAACGGGCAGCTCAGTGCACGTAACGCGGGCTGAATGCGGAGGGGACGCACCAACAACCTTAGACCTGCCCCACTGCTGAGAGGGAGGAGGGGCCCGGCGTGGGCTGCATAGAGCTAATTGCATTAGGGGTAATGAGGTTTGCAAGGCCCTCGTTACTGCTCCTGCAGCATCCCGCTCACCACGGGCTCGGCTTGCTTGCAATCAGGGCCAATTTGGATTGAAACCATCTGGACTGCAATCCTGGACCCACTTCTGTTGGAGTCCCAGACACAGTGGGATTACAATTTTGGAACCCTCTGGGCTGCGGAACCAGAACTATTCCAGTTGAAATCCTGGATCTATTTGGGTTTCAATCTCAGATCCATTTCATTTGCAGTCACATATCTGCAAATCTGTGTTTGCAATCCTGGACCTATTTGGAGTGTGGTCCAACCCAGCTGGGTTGCAATCTTGGTCCCTTTTCATTGCAGTCCCAGACCCACATGTGTTGCAAGCTTGAGCACATCTGAGTTACAGTCTTGGATTCATTGGGTTTGCAATCCTGGACACATTCCTGTTGTGCTCCTGAACCCTTTCAGATGATAGCCCTGCACCAAATGGGATACAGTCTTGGACCAATTTTGGCTGTAACCCACTGAGGGCGCAGTCCTAGACTGAGCATTGCAATCCTGGAACCCACTGCGCTGCAGTCTTGGACCCAAATGAGTCGCAGTCTTGGGCCCATTTTAATTGCCATCCCAGGCCTGCTTGCGTTGCAACCCTGGGCTCCTTTGTGTTGCAGATTTGGATTCATTTGCGTTGCAAACTGGGATCCATTTCTGTTCCAATCCCAGACCCATTTGGACTGTAATCCCAGACACGCTGGAGTTGTTGTCTTGGACACATTTGGGTTACAATATTGGAACCATTTGGGTTGTAATATTGGACCCATAGAGGTTGCAATCCTGGATCTATTGGGGTTGCAATGTCAGACCCTTTTTTGCTGCAATTCCAGACACACTGGGGTGCAATTCTGAACTCATCTGGGTTGCAAACTTGGACTCATCTTGGACCCACTGGATTGTGATTCCAGACCCACTGGGGCTGCAGTGCTTGCAATGCTGGACCTATCTCTGTTGCAGTCTTTGACCCATTTGAACTGCAGTCTGATATCCATTTCAACTGCAGTCTTGATCCCATTTTGGATAGCAATCACTGCACTGCAACACTGAACCCATTGGGATGGCAGTCCCAGATCCATTGGAGTTGCAGTCCCAGAGCCATTGGGGTGGCAGTGATGAATCCATTGGCACTGCAATCCCAGACCCATTGGGGTGGCAGTGCTAAACCCATTGGGATTGCAATTCCAGACCCATGTAGGGTGGCAGTGCTGAAACCACTCACATTGCCACTGGAATTGCAATCCCAGACCCATTGGGGTGGCAATGCTGAACCCATTGGCATTGCAATCCCAGACCCATTGGGGTTGTGATGCTGAACCCGCTGGGACTGCAGTCCCAGGCTTTTTGTGGTGGCAGTGTTGAACACATTGGCACTGCAATCCCAGACCCATTGGGATTGCAGTCTTGGAACCATTTGAGCTGCAGTCCGATACCATTTCCATTGCATTCCTGGACCCATTTTGGTTGCAATCACCAGTCCATCAGGGTTGCAGTCCAGGACCCATTGGGGATGCAGTCCTGGATCCATCACAAGTGCCATCTCAGACCCATCTCTGCTGCAGTCCCGGACTCATTGGGGCTGCAATCTTGGACCCATTCGCAATCCCAGACTCACTTCAGCCGCAACCCTGGAGCCTGTAGGAACCTCACACCAACTGAGGCCACAATCTTTTGGGTTCCATCCCACATCCACTGGCCCCCACCGTGCCCAGGGAGGAGCTCTGTCCCTCTCCCTGTGCAGAAGGGCAGTCCCATGTCCCTGATGCAGTCCCCGTTCCCATCCACCCCCGTTTCTTTATCCAACCCCTTCCCACGGTGGCGCCGACAGTAGATTCTCCAGCGTCTACAATTAAGGTTGAGCTCCCACAGCAGCGCCCTGAGAGCTTTAAAAAGAGGGAGGAAGGGCAGAGAAAAGGCTGAGTGGGGCAGCAGGGCTGAACCCTACAGCACCCAGTGCTTTTCTCACCGTCGGAAGGGGAGGGAAAGCCGGCGCGCCGCTGCCCAACCCGGACCCCCCTGTGCGCGGCCCGCAGCCCACAGGAAATTCCTGGGAGTGTTTGGCCACTCGAGCAGCGCAGCCTATTTTTAGGGATGGCTAAAATATGAGCCAGCTATTTTTAGAGAGGCTCTTTGTAAACACCTTGAGACTTCCTCTCGGATGAGCTTTATTTTATCTTGGCACCCGACGCGATCGATCCATGGGTTCCCCATCCCCTCAACCCTAAATCCCCCCTGGAAAAACGCTGGGCTTCCCCTCTCAGCTTTTCCCTTTCCTTCCCTGGCCCTGCAGGGAGCAGAATCCTGGAGCCCAGGAGCTTTCTTGCTCTGCTCCTCCACTTTTCAGTACTCCAGCAGCAGCTTCAGGGTCATGCAATGGGGCTGCAACGGGTCCACGGCTCAGAGCAATGGGGCCCTGAGAGAATCACCCCAAACCCAGCAGCCACGGTGCTTTCTGGCACAGAAGAAATCCCTTTGGAACAGCACAGCCTTGGCCAGCAACAGCCACGTCCCCATAAGTCTCCAGGCTTTAATGCACCCCTACGAACACCAACCGCTGAAAATTGATATAAATGCAGAGCAGGGCACCACGGTGAAGCAATGGATGCTGTGAGTTTGGGAATTTACAGCACTGCAAAATATTCAAGAAAGTCCTCCAATATCTATTTTTGTTTTAGGAGAAGGGCTATATAGAAACAAGGGGCTGGAAATGGTCCCCTTTGTGTCAACCTGATCTCAATCCCCTACCCCAAGTTTGAGACCATGCACACATCAGTGCATGTCACAGCCCTACTGCCAGCACAAACTGGGACATATGGGTGGGTGTCACACGTGCTCTGTGCACCCCACTCTTTTTTGGGGGGCAAAAAGCCCTGCTTCGAGTAAAATCAGAGCATTCTGGATCACTTTTGGAGCAGAGGTTGTCACTCTGAAACTCGTCCTGCAGGAGGAGCAAGCCCTGCGTCGAGAGATGCAGCTTTCTTCCCACCCCCTCAACATGTGTCAAAATTAAAAGAATAAAATCAGACACAAGCACGCAAGTTGCTTTCCCCATTTACAGCTTGTCCCCAACCACCAGCTCCTGACATTCTGCAAATAATGTGGGAATTCTCAAAAGAGAAGCAAATCCAGAGCAAAGCTGTACCCGTCTCGGTGTCTCTCCTCCTCCTGACTCCCAGTTTGCAAGGAACTGGTGGGAACTGGGATGGGAACTGGGATAGGAACTGGGAATTCCACTCTCCCTTGGGCAGATCCCACTAGAGGGAGCTGGGACACAACGGGAGCCACCACCTTTGGAGACAGTCCCCTGCCCTGGGGAGGACACAGCGCATGGGACACACCACCCTCCCATCTGCAGGGCTGGATTGACAGCTTTAGTGTTTTATTTGCCCCCAGAATACGGAGAACAGGGCACAAAAAGAAGGCAGAGCCATTTCCAGCCAAATCAGTGCCTGGCTGCATCTCCCCGGCACGGTAAGCTTGCTCGCACACTGCACGCAAGGAACCCCCATTTCTGGGCAGAACGACCCCAAATCTACAAATCTATGCACAGATAACAGAGAATTTGTTACCTTCAGGGAACTTCAACCACCACTGGGAACGTGACACAGCCATCCCTATCCCAAGCTGCACTCTGACCCCTCGCTGCTTTCCCAGCCGAGCGCTCCGTTCTCCCTGCACTTTCTCAGGAAGACTCGAGGGCCAGAGGAGGGGTTTCTGGAGGAAAGTTTGAGGTTAATGGAATGAGCCATTTATAGGGCTGGCGGTTTGCAGTGATGTGGCTGACGTGAAACCTAAAGAGCTCGGATGATGCCGTTATGTCCAATTCCGTATTTCCTCAATTGCTCGGTTTTTGGCAGGAAAAAAAAATCACTTGGAAAAATCACATTCCCTCCTCTTTTAACCAGAAGGTTTGATTGGAGTTGTTATAGTTTTCAAGGCAAGCCCATCCACCCAGCCCAGCCCTCCGCTGGCCCTTTGCCTCAGGATGAATTTCCCACCGGCAGCGGCGGCGTGCGGCTCCTGGCTCCCTTCCCACGTTGCTCGTCCCTGATGCCCTGAAGTCTGTCTGCTTTCAAGTTGTCCCAGCGTGGATGCCTCTGGCCTGGGGACAGAGCTGGGAACTGGCCGCCCTGCATCCTTGGGCACCAATCTTCACCATCCTTGGCACCAGCCACCTCTGTCCTTGGGTGCTAATCTTCACCATCCCTGCTCCTGATAGGGCACTCCTTGGTGCCCATCTCTACCACCCCTGGTACTGGCCACCTCCATACCTGAATACGAATCTTCACCATCCCTGGTCCTGATACATACATCCCTCGGTGCCCACCTGCACCGTTTTTGGTATTGGCCACTTCCATTCCTAGGAATTTCCTTTATCCATGGCACTGGCCACCTCCATCCCTGGGTACCCATCTCCACCATCCCTGGTGTTGGCCACCTCCATCCCTGGCTGCCAGTCTCTACCCTGATCCTCATACATCCATCCCTTGGTTCTGATCTCCACCAATCTTGTTATTGGCCACCTCCATTCCTGGGAATCTCCACCATCCATGCCACTGGTCACCTCCATCCCTGGGTGTCATTCACCACCATCCATGGCACAGATGTCCTCCATGGCACAGATGCCCTCCATTCCTAGCTGCCAGTCTCCACCATCCCTGATCCTGACACATCCATCCCTTGGTGCCCACCTCTACCATTCCTGGCACTGGCCACCTCCATTCCTGAATACAAATCGTCACCATCTCTGGTCCTGATACAGCCACCCCTGGGTACCCATCTCCACCACCCATGCATGGTGTGTTTTTCTGCCAAAAAACTGCAGAAGAAGAGGGCTGTACGCAGGAAGGATGCTGGTGGCCATCCATCCATCCATCCATCCATCCATCCATCTGGCCGCTCGCTGTTCTCCCACGGGTAACAACCATCCCAACCCCTTTCCAGAGTGTAACTTCTTTAAAGGAAATGCAAGCATAAATCAGCAGCCCTGCTTCAGCTCTGCTCTGGTTACTAATAATACCCCCAGTGTTTATTCGCAGCCCTCGGGATGGAGATGTTTGCTTTTGCCTTGGAAATGCTTTTTCCCAGGCTCCAAGGAGCACTGCTTCGGTGCAGGGATGCTCCCATGGAGAAAGTCAGGGAGGGGAAGGAAGGATGGAGGAGGGACGGAGGAGGGATGGAGGAGGAGGGGAGGGATGGCTCAGCTGGTCTTTCCCTTCTCTGACTGCTCAGCTGTGGTGATTCATCCCAGGAGGACACGGCCTGGCTGTAATTCTGCTTTTAAAGTGTGAGAAAGAAGCCAGATTTTGGAGCAGATGAAGCGATGTTTCCAGGATGTGAGGAAGGGTGCCGGGCACCCCATGCCACCTGGGTGAGCAGCACTGCCAGGCACGTGGAGGGACAGGGGCAGGAGGGGGGAATCATTTCCCGGAGAGGCAAAAACTCATCAGCCAAGCACGCAGCGGGGCAGCAGGGCTCTGCCCACGTGGTTTTAATTGAAATCAGGGCCACAGGTTGCTGCAGGATGGCTCTGTGAGGGGTTTTCCTCCTCCTCCAGCAGCTGCACCACTGTTTGGGGCCACGGTGGATCCCGGCACATTGTTCCATGCAGTACCCACACTTCATCTCCAAACCCAAGCATCCTCCCCACACCATTCTCCTGACAATGCCTGTCCCTATTCACACTCCCAGCGCTCTTCCCTTGCTCCCACCGAGCCCTTACAAAACTCATTGTGCCCAGAAGGTTGAGCGTGCCGTGGGGGATGAGGGCTGCTGGGCCCTAAGAGCAGCTTTCACCAAATATGGAAGGGGTTTTTTTTTTGTTGTTTTTTTTCTTTGCTCAAGTTTTAGTCACGCAGGCCGGAGCCCGAGAGTGCTGCTTTCCAGATGCTTAGGTCAGACTGCAACAACACAGCCCCGCTCCTCACTGCTGCATCCAGCCCACAAATGGTGCCCGACAGGGACCCACACGGCCCCTGTATCCCTGGGACCACACAAGCATCTTCCATCCTTGACCTGGTGCAATCCCATTGCAGTGGTGCGTGGGCATCCTCAGTTCTTGTCCCTGTCGTGGGCAAGAGCTGGTTGGGTGCCTGGTGGCATGGGGAGGAAGGGGCAAGCAAAGGTACCCAGGAGGGCCTGGTGGCACCCAGGGTACTGTGAGATGGTGGGCACCAGGAATCTGTGGGTCCCCACGGGTCCGTGGGCCCCCAGAAATCCAAAGGCACCCCGAGGCTGATGGACACACGACCCAAAGGGCATCTAGGGCCCCATGGGGACTCTGAAATCCAGGGGAACAAGGAGCTACAGGCACCCGAGACCTAACGGACACCCAAGAGTTGATGACTACCCAGGAGTTGACAGACATCAAAAGACACATAGGAGTTCACATGCATGCAGGTGGTGGTGGGCACCAGGAGCCAGTGGCGACAGAGATGGTTTTGGAGTACCCTGGAGTTGTTGGGAACCCAGAAGCTGATGGAACTGGTGACACTGAGGAGCAGATGGGCACTCAGGTGTCACCCATGGAGTTCATGGGTACGCACGAGTTTATATACACCCAGGAGCTAAATGATGGACACTCAAGAGTCATGGACACCAAGAGCCAAGAGGCAGCCAGGAGTCAACGGACACCAGAAGCTTATGGGCACCCAGGAATCAGGAGGAAGTCAGGAGCAAAGGGACACCAGGAGTCCCTTAGGAAAGCAGGAGCTGGTGGACACCCAAGTGCCACCCAGGAGCTCACGGTCACCAAGGAGCTGACATCCAAGACACCCATGGACACCCATGAGCCAAGAGACACCTGGGTGCCTAGAGACACCCAGGAGGCGATGGGTACCCAAGTACACCATGCCATGCCCCTTCCCCAGCCTTATGCATGGCCACCCTGCCCTGCCCATGCCCTTGGAAACCACCAGGTGAAGCCTCAGTAGAACCCACCCCCAGCACTGCCCCCACCCCACAGCCACCCCCAGCCCCAGAGCACCCCACATGCCAACAGGTCCACGGACGGGGCAGCAGGGGGCAACTGGGGGCAGCCACAGAAACACCCACGGCACATCACATCGAGGCGAGAGGTGACACCTTCCCTGCAACATCACTGTCACATTGGGGTGAGGAAAGGGCATTTCTGCACCTACTGACCTGCGGCGGGTGCGGGCGGCAGAGGGGTGACCCCCGTCTCTGGTGACCGAAGCTCTGAGCCATCTATATCCCATCTCAGCAAGGCTTTGGGCAACCAGAAAGGAGACAGAAAAGCAACGCGGTGTGTCCCCGTGCAGCACCGGCTCCTGCGGTGCAGTCCGCTACCGATAGCGACAGGATTTCTGCCGTGGGGTCAGGATAAAACCCGTAAAAAAAGAAAGGAGAAGTATGCCAAATCAGGGCAGGCCGGCGAGTCTCCTGCTACCCTGGCTAAAAAAAGCAGGAAACCATATCCCGGGCTGGGAGATGCCAATCTTCCCATGCAAACAACTCCCTGCTTGTTTTCTTTGGAGAGTACCAGCGGGCCAGGGAACGTGCGGTCACAAATAGCAACTCCACGGCCCTGCCAGGGAAATATTAACCAGTCCTGCATCAGTGATGCTGATGTCCCCAAGTTGGTCCCACTCCCATCAGGTCCTACAGGTCCTCCAGATGAGTGATGTCACCGTGCATCATTTTGGATGTCCCTTCCCTCAGCACATCCCTGCCCCATTGCCAAGTTCTTGTGGGGTCCATGGATGGCTCTCGATGGCACCACTGGGGTGGCTGTTGGCATCAATCACCTCTAGTTCCCAAGAGGGGACAGTGCAAAGTCCCTGTGGGGGTCTGGATGACACCAGTGAGATGACTGGTGGCATACAGACACTCCAGGTTCCCTAAAAGGGACAAGCACCAATACACAGGGGGTCAGGGACATGTTAGGATGGAGCGGTGTCATCAGCCTGGTGCACTCATAGACACCTCCAGCCCTCTAATTACTGGGAGTATAGGCACACTTAAACTAAGTGTACCTACCAGTATAAGTCAGCTGGGGGGACACAGCCCAGGGTTAGCAATGGCTGTGGCCACCATGGAACAACTGGTCCCAGTGGCCAGTGCAGGCAAGGACTGGGAGACAGGCTGGAGCCCAAAGGTGAGCAGCTCTGGGCTCTCTCCTCCAGCGCAGACCAACAGGAGTCTGCGAGAGGCGCGAGTTGCTGGAATATTTTTACCCAGATGCTGATTTTCGCTCTCCCTCCCATTGGCCAGCCCGCGGTTCCCAAAGACCGAAAAGCAAACACGCTATTTATAGAGAGAGTTCATTTACTGGAGCCTTTCCCTTTGAAATTCCTCACCCATCCTCGCCATGGAAACCGAGAGAGCCTGGAGAAACAGCCCCACCGGGACCAAACATCAGAGCTTTAAAAAGAGCCGCGTGGGGAGCGGGAGTGGAAGCGGCCAATGTTCCCCCCCAGACACATCCTGGTCTGGAAGAACCACAGTGCAAATCACAGCACGCTCAGCTCAGTGGGTTCTGGATGTGCAAGCATGGACACGATGCCTTCAGGATCAGATGTTCCAGAAGATGGACCTTGTATGCTCTGCAAAGCATCATCTGTGGGGACAGTGGGTCTGGGAGCGGGTGCTGGAGGAGGATGGGTGGAAGAAAATAGATGGAAAAAGGTAGATGGAGATGGATGGATGGGTGGATGGATGGATGGATGGATAAAGGTGGAGATGCATGGCTGGAAGGATGAATGGAAATGGACTGATAGATAAAGATGGAGGTGGATGGATGGATGGATAAGGGTGGAAGTGGATGGAGATGGATGGATGAATAAGGATGGAAATGGATGGACAGATGGGTAAGGATGGAGATGGATGGATGGATAAATGGATAAGGATGGAGATGGATGGATGGATGGATAAGGGTGGAGGTGGATGGAGATGGATTGAGATGGATGGAAGGATAAAAACGGAGATGGACAGATGGATGGGTAAGGATGGATGGATGGATGGATGGATGGATGGATAAGGATGTAGATGGATACATGAATTTCTGCTTCCTTACAGTACTGGCAGCCTGAGGGACACACTGTTCTCTGCAGACACTTACAAGTCGTGTTCAGTTTCCAGGTCCTGCTTCCTGCTGTCATTGTCCTTGAGGTCTGGAAATGCAGTGGAGATGGTGCCACTGAATATAATGCATGGTAGTGAATTACAAGTCCTCCACTTTTTTCAGTCAGTAGATTCCTACCACTTTAATATGGGCTTTGAAAAACTGACAGGGAGGCCAAGATTCACCCTTAAAGGAAGGGAAACTATATTTTATTAAAAACAAACAAACAAACAAACAAACAAAAGCCTACCAATTTATTGAATTAGGTGCACGGGTTAAGGTGTAAGAAAAACCTGGGATAGCAGTGGAACAGGAGCTGGAATCAATGATACTCGAGGGTCCCTTCCAGCATGGGATATCCTATGATTCTATGACAGAGATGTGTGGTTAGAAATGGATGGATGGATGGATGGATGGATGGATGGATGGATGGATGGATGGATGGATGGAGAAAGGTGGATTGAGATTTATGGAGATGGGTGGGTGTGTGAATGGAAGGAAGGGAGGAATAAAGAGAGGAAGGGAGGGAGGAGGGAAGGAAGTCTCCCTGTAGACAGGACACAAGGCACTGAGGATGTGCAAACAGTCTCCTGGACACCAACAGCACTGCAGAAAGAAGACATAGGAACCGCTGAGTCTCCACTGAATTTGGCCCACGAGTACCAAAGATACACGCACAAATCTCAGAGCTGCCAACCTGTTATATCCCCCGTGGCAACAGATTGGAAACCAGTAGACTGAGCCACGTTCCCCAAATCAGAGCTAAAGGAGCAGGTGATGATTGCATGGCAAAGAGCTGGAGGAAACCGAAAAGCACTTTGTCTGTGTGGGATTTTGCATGGAAAAGCCCAGGCATGACGCTCCATGCAGGCAGGGCGCAGGCAGGCTGCCCAGAACTGCAGAGCAGTCCCTGTTTTAGCTCAGCCATGTGCTTGCATGTGCGGCCCTGCCCCATGCACCTCCCTATGCACCCCTGCACGTGTAAAACATCCTCATGAATCTGGCCAGCCCAGTGCCAATCCTCTCTGTACAGGACCAGATCCCGCCCCCATCCCCATTGGCAAAGGGGTGGCTGCTGCCCCACGTCACCAACCCCTGACAGCTGCACCCAGAGGTGACAATAAGTGACAGCCATCCATCACCTCTGCTGGTGCTCTCCCCTCTGTTAGGGTGCAGGGTGAGCTGATGCCCCATCCCAGAGCCCACGTCCCCACCGGCTGTGACTGATGGCACAAGCAGAACCTGAACGCAACGCTCCCAAAAATATCGCCTGGGGGAGAAAAGCTGAGCTCTCCCCGCCCCGGCCGGGTAATTATAGATCTGCAGTAACGGCGAAAAAAAGGAGAAAACTCCCAACCGTGGCCCAAAACGTGGTTCCTATGGAGATGGGCAAGGAGGGAACAGAGAGGTGGCACAAGGACAAAGGATGCTGCAAGTCCCATTCCCAGCAAAACCCTGACGCAGACACACATCCCCCTCTGCAACCCCATTTTTGGGGGTGGGGGGGGGGGGGGGGGGAGGGAAAGAATCCCTTTTTCCTCCTCCTCCTTTCATCTCAGGGGAGCTTTTCTCGTGCGTCCCCATTGGGGAGCACTGCACGGGGTGAGCTGGGGGGGGAAGGCTGTGCCAGGGCCGCGTTCCCATGACACGTCAGATCCCACAAGGTGCTGCTTTAAGTCAATATTTTCCCCGTTGGGTCCGACTGCTGCTGAGTCAACAAACAGCACGAGGCAGCAAGCATACCTGGTCATCCCCCTCCAGGGAGCTGCACACACACGTGCAACCTCCCCACCCCCCATCCCTATGGGACAACGCTGCAAAAGGGTTTTTTGCTGCGGGACGCTGGGCAAAAATCAAAACCCGGTGCATGGGGTTTGAAGCTCTCCGGCACCAGGGACTCCCCGGCCCCATGCAGAACTGCTGGAAGGAGCCCAGGACAAACAGTTACAGAACAGCACGTTGCAGCCACCCACCAGCACACGCAGCCCAGCAGGCACTGGGGCAGCGAGAAAATGGGGGATCCTCAGGGCAAGGTGGGGTCCTGCCACGCTGGGAGCAGACGGAGGGATTTGGGTGCTGTGTTTTGCTTGGGATTTTGGAACTCCATGCTCCGTGCGTGCCAAATAAATTTGGAAAGAAATGCAAAGTATGAATGCGAATCCTTGGTGGTGCAGGGAATGGTGGAGCAGGAGACCTCAGCACCGAAGCGACGCCGCGGAGATTTGGGGTCGGGGTTCAGGTCTCTCTCAGACAGCTGTGTTGGGCGGATGGAAAACAGATTCTCGTGAATGGGGATGAGGCAGAGCTGCAAAAGGAGGAACGTTTTCCTCGGGAAGAACACTGGGAAAACACCAGACCCCATCGCTACTGCCCAGAGATGGACAGAAGGACGAACGGACGCCGTGACGCAGATGACCATTTTGGAAAAGCAAAAGCCCCCATGGAGGAATGACAACAGAGTGGAGCAGCCCGAGCCAAGGGGGAGAAATAAAGACAAAATCAATGGAACATGAGAGTGATTTCTTCCCTGTAGGTCCCAGGTTACATCCAGCCCTTGGTGCTCTGCCCTACAATGAAAGCAATGTGGTCCCCCCCCACCAGCCACGGTCGGTGCCATCTGAAATAAAACATCCCAGCACCGCTCTCTAATAAATCAAAGGGAAATAAAACGCCGGTTTAAGTTCTTTGCAGCGCAAAGAGGCTCGGAGGCAGGAGGGAGATTCAAAGATACGGCCGCGACGTTGGCCTTAAAAGGCAAAATTCACCCCCGTGGAGCCGGGTTCAAACAAGGTGAGCACCATCAGCCCCATGACCCCATGGCCACGCTCAGCCAAACTGGGCTCCCAGTTACCAGTGACTGGTGCTGGGCTGGGTTGGCCGGGGGAGAATCAGCCCCAAATGAGTCCTCTGGGTGTTCCTGATTGGGAACGGCCATGCTCGGTGCTGCTATAGCACTTCTCACCCCACATGATCCTGAGGTCCCTCGCAACCATTAATTATTCCCCAACCATTATGACGGACCAGACCCTCATCCTGCAGACACATCACGAGGATGTGAGCGCTTGGTGCATACCAACACCATCCCAAAAATACAGCAAAACTCACCCCAACCCAATTTCCAAAGGAGCACAGTGCCGGGGTCCTCCTCTCCCCACCCCACAGCACAATGCCATGGTGATGCCATAATAAATACCCCCCCTCCAGCTCCTCTTCCCTCCCAACCACCCCGGAGGCGTTGACCAAATCGGCACCGACGTGGCCCATAAATTATTTTGTGCAAACAACCACGCGGAAACCAGGGCACGTCGCAGCTGTGAGCTGCTATTCCTGCAGCCTGGGGCTGGGAAAAGAACCCAACCTGCTGCCACCCGCACCCATCTGCGGGGTGGGACGTGACACAGCACCCAGCACCCACCCGGCCACGGGAGCTGGGAACCCAGCGAGGAGGATTTCTGCTCTCATTTGCAATCGTTGGGAGAAGGAGGAGGGGAATTGGTGAGCGCAGAGCATGGAGAGAGGTGGATTGTGCAGAAAATGGGTGCTGATAACAGCAAGGCAGCCACCCTCGCCCAAGGGCATGGATCAAAGCTGGAGCTGCAGCTCAAACCTGATGCGGGAGCACGGATGGGTTCATGGGATGGCTGCAGGATCAGCAAATCCTGTGTCCCTGGGTGGGGGTCCCATGGCCCCACATACCCAGGGGGCTATGGAGAGCCTTCCAACCCCAGCACCATGGGGATGGAGCAGCAATCCATGAACAAATCCTCTGGATTTGCCAAGAAGATGCCAGGGTAATGCTGAAACTGAATGATCTTTAAGGTCCTTCCCAACCTAAGCCATGCTGTGTCCAAGAAGGGGAGTCCCTGTCTCAGGCCTGGGGTGTGCCATATGACACATATGACACATATGACATACATATGACACTGGGACAACATAAGCAATTGGATGGGGAACACAACCCACTGGGAACCCAAAGGACGCAGTAACAAAACCCAATGGGAGCCCAACAGGAACTCCAACCAAACCCAACAGGAACTGCAGCACAACCCAGTGGGAAACCAGAGGACACGCCAACAAAACCAGATGGGAATCCCAAGGGAACTTTAACAAAACCCAACGGGAACCCACAGGGAACCCCAACACAACCCAATGGGAACCCAAAGGAAATTCCAAAGGGAATCCAACGGGAACTTCAACATAAGTCAGCAGGAACCCAAAAGACACTCCAACAATACCCAGTGGGAACTCAAAGGGAATTCCAACACAGCCCAGTGAGAACCCAAAGGAAAATCCAAAGGGAATCCAAAGGGGACTACAACACAACCCAGTGAGAACCCAAAGGAAACTTCAACAAGAACCCAAAGGACACTCCAACAAAGCCCAGTGGGAACCCAATGGGAACTCCAGCAAAATCCAGCAGGAACACACAGGAAGCTCCAACACAACTCACTAGGAATCCAACCATCCAGATGCTCAGGGGGGAAAGTGGGGAAAAAACATGAACTTTGTTTAGTTCACACACATCCCAGAAAAAAATATATCCACACATTGCATCTCAGCCTGGCCAGAAAGGGTTACGCTGTCTGGACACTCGATTGGCTGCAAGAAATTGTACAGCCTGACCTGCTGCAATAAATCACCACCCAAATGGGGCTCAGGTATTTCTGGGCTTCACCCCGGTGCCGTGCGGGGATTTCAGCCCACGGGGACTCGTGCTGAGTTATTAAAAGCCCAGCGAGTGTAGGAGGTGGTGGTGTTTGCAAGCATCACTTTTCCAGCAGCTCCGTGTCCCCTCCGTGTCCATGCTCTCATGCCCAAAAATCAATACCTCAGAGCTCCTAATAAATGGTGTTCAACTTTTACATTGCAGCACGCATAATCACTTTTTTTTGCCCCACTTTTCCCCCTTATCTTTAAAAGTGAACATTTCTGTACAAAGCTGTTATTCAGCACAGTCACCAGCGAGCCTCAAGTTGCAGAGTTTTAGGGGAAAAGCTGTGCTCAGCACGTTCCCATGCAGAGCAATTGCAAGATGTTTCTGGGGTGGAAAGCACCAGTTTGCTCAGCGGGGCAGGACAGCAGAAATACTGATGAAAAACACAATGTAAGCTCCCTGCCAAGGGAGAAGTTCAACATTTGATTCGGCATTTCAGGCACAAGATCACCCATCACTGGCCAAGAGCACAGTCGTTTATGGGGACCCCCTGGAGCATTGCTGGGAGATGTACCACAAGGGCAGAACTGCCCACTGTGCCCTTTTGGTGCTGTTTGACCCGCAGAGATCACTTGGTTCCCATCCCCAAATGACCTACACTGGGAATTGTTTCCACCCCAAAATGACATACTTGGGAATCTCTTCCATTCCCCAAATCACCTACTTGGGGAGCTGTTCCAAAAACCCATCCACCCCAGGACCAGCATCTCTCCAGAAGGGGCCAGACCCAACTCTTGGCCATCCCACAGCATCAACGAGAAGACTTTGGTCCCAAAGAGAGACACTCAACGGAGAAGGGCCACCAAAACATCTCACACATCACTGAACGCCGACATTTAGGGCATAGCAGGCACTTACCACCTGGGGCTTGCTCCTGGGGTCGGGCTGCCGTGGGCACCTGGTGGGCTCAGGGGCGGTGGGCGTCACAGGCGAGGAGCGGGACCCATCCCCAGGATTTGGGGACGTGTCACCGGAGTTGAGGGCCAGCATGTAGCGCTTGGTGACATCCTCCAGTGATGGTGGCTGTAGGGCAGGGAAGGACTTGACAGGGGGCTGGGTGGGCTCCAGTGCGGGGTGCTGGGCATGGTGACCAACGTGTGGCTCGGGGACTGTGATGGGGACGAAGGTGGCGGGCTCGCTGGTGTGCCGCACGTGCTTGGTGGCCGGGCGAGCTCTGGAGATGGTGGTGGGCACCACTTGGTTCTCCTGGTGGGACACACGGCCGCTGCGCTTCTTGGAGCTCCGGCGGGCACCACGTGGCGACAACACCTCGGCCAGCTTGGGGTCAAAGCCGTAGCCATGTCCAACACTCTGGGGACAAACAGGGACAGCTCTCTGCTCCGAAAGGATGGGCTCGCTGCTGGACGGCGGGATGCTGCCCTCCAGCTCGCTGATGACCTCACCGGGTCCTTCGAAGGTGCCCGCTGGCAGCTCGCTGCGGCGGCTGGGGTCACTCAGAGACTTCTTCTTGATGGTTTTCCCATTGCCCTTCTCATCGATGACTTTATCCATGGCACCGGGTTGGCTGACGATGGTCTGGATGAGGCTGCTGTAATCTCGCAGCCCATCGCTGCAGAGGGACAGGTCGCTGCCCGCGCTGCCCGCGTGCCCGCCCAACGCGATGGCCGAGGGCTGGGGGATGCCGCCCTTGGCGCTCAATGAACCCAACAGGTTGCTGTCAACGGAGAAATTCTTCGCTTCCTCCGCCACCGGACAACGCCGGTGGGGCATGGGGTCGCTCAGGGAGCGGTAGGGCTCCCCGGGACCCTCCCCGACACCACTCTCCACCCCATTGGTGCCCACCGAGGGGAATTTCCGCCGGCGCCGCAAGCTGCTGGGCGTGCTCGGGGCCTCTGATGGCACTTGGGTCTTGTAGGCTGGAGCGTCCTCTGCAGCCGGAGCAGGGGGCGGAGGTGGGTCGGTGGCGGTGACACCGGTGTCATGCAGCTGCCAGGTGGCCACGGCCTCATGTAGGTCCCCCAAGGCCACCTCAGTAGGTCCCAGCTCTGGCTCAGTGACGATGCCCTCGTCCGTCACGCTCGACTCGTGACCCAGCAGCTCCTCCACAGACTTCCTGCAAGAGACGTTCTCCTCCAACTCCACTTTCTTCAAACACTGCACGCTCACCGGCTGACCCCGAAGGGCCACGTCCATCCCTGCCATGGGTGCCTCCTCCTCAGCCCCATCCACACCTCCTCTGTCCTTCTGCTCGGCCTCCAAGCCATAGTCCTGCTGGGAACCCATCCTGCTGATCTTCTCGAAGACCTGCCTGGCCTCCTGGATGTACTGATCCTGGATGACCACGGGCAGCGCGTCCTCGTCCCCCAGCCTCCCACCATCGTGGCTGCCGGCGGAGGGGAGCAAGAGCTCGGAGGAGCTCTGCTTCATGGCGCTCTGCAGGAAGAGCCGGCGCGTCCCCGACTTGTCGGAGCAGGTGAAGGACTTGGCGCGACGCAGCGTGGCCGTCAGGTCCTTCAGCGTGGGCCGCTCCCCCGGCGCCCAGCGGCTGGAGGGCTGCGCAGAGCCGCGGGCCCTAAGGTTGGACGTAGGGACGTCAGAGGCAGTGGCCTCGCCGATCCTCACCCCCTTTTTCTTCACCTTCAGCTCGGACAGGTCTGACTTGAGGAAGCTGAGCAGCGTCAACGTCTCGGTGGCGATGTCGGGGTTGGATAAAGACTTGCGGTGCTCAGCGCGGTCTCCCACCAGCTGCAGAGCATCGCTCCCCAAATCCGCCCTCACCTTGGCCATGCCCGGTGGCAGCTTGGGCCGGGCGCGGACTTGGGGTTGCCCCCACGCCAACCCATCGCTCGGCCCCAAAGCGGGCGATCGGCGTCCTCCGTGCAACGTCCAGCAGCCCGTTGGCTGCTCCTCTTCCTTCAGCGTCTCGCTGCTGGCGTAGCGGCTGCCGGCGGGGCTGCCGAAGGGCAGGAGGTTCACCTTGGCCACGCGGGCCACCACGGGGCCGGCGGGGGCTAGCTGCTGCCTGCCCCCCACTTTGCCCTGAGCCTCGCCGTCCCTCTCGGCCACACGTCGGGCGCTTCGCCCATCGCCTTCCGCACCCCGGCGCGGCTCCTCCAGGCTGCGGGGCGAGGAGGAAGAAGAAGAGGAGGAAGGAGGAGGAGGAGGAGGGTGGGTCGAGCTATGCCAGGAATGCGGGCCGGGCCCCGGCGGAGCTCCGCGGGCAGCGCGCAGCGCGGGGTGCGGGACGCGGCTGCGGGGAGGAGGAGGAGGAGGAGGAGGAGGAAGAGGAGGAGGAGGAGGAGGAGGAGGAAGGGGCTGCGCTGCCCGTCCGGAGCCGCATCCCGGGGAGCGCCGTCCGTTCTCTCCGAAGAGTTTGCGCATCGCCGGGACGCTGGGCCAGCGCGGCGGCTCCGCGCTCAGCGCCGGCCCCCGAGGCGGTAGAGGAGGAGGAAGAGGAGGAGGAGGAGGAGGCGGCGGCGGTGGCGGCGGCGTCCCGGCATGGGCCGGGCCCGGTGCTGGCTCCGGCTCGGCGAATCGAAGGGAAAGCTGACGAACCGATGGGGCCAGGCTGCGGAACGCCCGGCCCGGCGATTCGGCGTTCAGCGGCGAAACTTTCCTAGCCGGGAACGAGAAGGAGGAGGAGGAGGAGGAGGAGGAAGGCGGGGAGGAGGCGGGCAGCGCTCGGCCCCGCGATGCCCCCCGACCGCTGCCCCCCTCCGCCATTGTGTGCCCCCCCCGGGGCCGCCTCCGCCCGCCCCCCGCTGCCCCCCGGCACCGCCCGGCCCCGCTCCTCCTCCGGGCCGCCGCCGGCCTTCATCCCTCCCGCTTTGTTTTCTCTCTCTCTCTCTTTTTTTTTTTTTTTCCCAGTTTTTCCCTCCCTCCCTCTTTTTTTTTTTTTTTTTTTCCCTCACCCCCTTCTTTTTTATTTGTTGCATTCAAATAAACTTTCCCCGAGAGGCGTGGTTTCCTCCTGCGGAGGGGGATGGTTGCAGGGCTGCGGATTGTCCTTTTTTTTTTTTTTTTTCCCTTTTTTTCTTTTTTGGCAACGGCAGCAGAAGGAGAGCAGGCCGAGCCGTCACCCCCCGCATCCCTCCTCCCTCCCCATCCCTTCCTCCCTCCCCATCCCTTCCTCCCTCCCCATCCCTTCCCTTCCTCCCTCCCGTCTCTCTCAACTTTTTTGTTCTCTGCGAGGAAAACCCCGTAAGAAGGTTAAAAGCCGGGGCTGAGGGCAGAGACCTTTTCCCTTCTCCCCCACACCCCCAGCCCCGTTCCCCCCTTCCCCCTTCCCTCCCCCCCCCCCTCCCCCCTTCCACGGATTCCTCCATCCCCGACTTTCCACGAGCCCTGGCACGGCTCAGCCCGGCTTTAAAGATGTGCTTGCAGGAACCGATCCCCATCTCCCGAGGCTTTCTCGAGGAAGAAACGAAAATGAATGGGATAACCCCGCTTCGGCACCACGGAAGGGACGCTGCTCTCTCTATCCCAGGGACAAAAAGTGCCTCCAGCAGCACCCCGAGCCCACGAGGTTGGGGGGTGGGTGTCTGTCCCGGCTCTCCCTTTCCTCCTGCCCCGCTGCCCCCAGGGTTGGATGTCCCCACGCTGTCCCCTGGCATTTGGGACATGGTTCAGGGGAGAGCTTTGTGTTTCCTCTGCTTTCAGAGCTGCAGGAGCTCAGGCTGCAAGCGAAGGAAGTGTCTCCACATGTCCCCTTCCATCCCATCACCTCTGGGCCTGGTGGCACCATAGGGTGACACCTCCACATCCACACCACCGAGCTGGGAAGGAGCCATCAGACCCCAAGGCCGGGCAGACCAGAAGCACACAGCTGCTGAGCTCCACGTGCCCCGCACACACACACAGTTGTCAATTCCACCTCCCAGTCCTCCTCGGGATGACCCCAAACCCGGAGTGTCCCCACAGAGTCCCTAAACCTCTCCGGGTACTGAGTGGAGGTCACACTCTGCTTGCACACCCCACGACGGTGACCTGGGGACTTCTGTGCTCCTGACCTGTGCTGTTCTGCCTTTTTTGGGCACCTTTTTGCCATCGTTTTGCAGATCTTCCCGTAGTCAGCCCCACATTGGTGTCCCCACCACCGCAGTGCTACCTGCAGCCCTCCAACCCCCACTGCGCGTTCCCCCAAAACCCCAAAATCCGACGTCCTCTCCAAAACCCAACGATTTCTTTTTCGCCCTTTCCAAACCTGAAGACGTTGCGCCCTCTCCTGGGTCCGGGTGGTGTGGCCGAACCGAAGCCCGACTCCCTCCCCCCCTTTGTCTGGGGAAACTTGTGGACAGCAGTGTCCCCTCGGGTTTGTCCTCCATCTGCCCCTATTTCTGCATCACACAGCCTTGAGGGGATGGGAGATCCCAAAAACGCGTTGGAAGAGACGGCTACGACCACAAGGGGAAGCTCAGGTCCCACACCAGTCCACCCCAAATCCCCCCCAGGTCCACCCCAAGCCCACCCCTGCCTCCTTCATCACCTCCTGCATCCCAACCAAAGGCAGCTGCTCCCAGCACATGCCCTTCCCCTTCGGTCTGCCAAAGAGAAGGAAGAGCTCCAGTGCATCCAGATGCAGTGTACTGGGATTAACTGGGAAGCCTGGCCGGGTGGCTTTGCGCGAGTTTCCAGCCTTCAGATTCCTGAGGCTGAAAGCAAATTGCTTGCAGTGCCTTAGGTGTGATTAGGAGAAGCACCGTGCCCGTGGATTCACACACACACACACACACACACGGCAGGGACACGCGCAGTGTGGTGTGGACAGCTGAGGTGTATTTCGACTGGAGCGTATCTGAGCTGTGCTACAACCTTCCCCTGCTTGGGTGATGTGTACACGGGTACATGCAGCACGTGTGTGTTGTTGGGTACATGTAGGATAAAGGGAGGGTGGGTTTATTCTATATGTCCTATGTGTTAAAGACTGGCAAAGCAGTTAGAGGTACGTCCCCAGATCTCAGTATCTTGGTGGCGATGGCTCAGCCTCGTCCAGATGTTGTCCCATCCAAACCACGATGCTTTGGTCATTGTCTCAGCACTGTCGCCCTGAGGGGTGTGCATCAGATGTGGGGTTCTGGGAGACAGAGGTTGCAGGGTATGCTGAGAGTCCAGGGACAAGTGACAACGATGCCCATGGCTGTTGCCTGGGCGGGAAATGTGGCACTGGTGTCCCAGTTCCCTTCATTCCCCCTTCCCAGTTCCCAGTCTGGCTGGGGGTGCTCTCTTGCAGCACTGTCTCTTGTTGGTCCAGTCCCATTCTGGAATACCCCGGAGTTACCCCCGAAATGTCCACGATGCTGAACTTTTCCTCTCCTGGGGCCATGGAGGTTCTGGGAGCTACTGGTATTTGGGACCCCGGGACTGCGCCATGGTTTTGCTGGGGAAACACAAAGTCACATTTCCCAGCCAAAAATAAATCCTCCCCAGGGATCGTACAGCCCCATAAGATGCTTTGAATATTTTGGGGGCAGAAATCCCACGCTGGCTGCCCCATCCCACCTCCCCACACTCCCACAATCTCCTCCACTGTCCCACCGATGGCATTTACTGCGTTGGTGCTTCAGCCTCCTCCAAAACATGGCACAAAGCAGCTAAAACCAGCATCAAGCAATTGGTGAGAGCCAACAGATACCACGCGGGCACCGTGCTGGGGTGCTCTCTGCACCGCTGCGGGCTGGAGAAGGGATGGAAGTGAGTTCTGGAAGCTTGGGAGATGGTAGAATGATAGAAAGGCTTGGGTCGGAAGAGGTCTCGAAGATCATCTAGTTCCAACCCACGAGGGCCCAGAGCCCCGTCCAACCTGGTCTTGAACACCTCCAGGGATGGGGCACCCACAGCTCTCCGGGCACCATGCCCAGGCACATCCCCATCTCTGCACCATGCAGCTCCAACCCAAACTGCTCCATGCCCAGCCCCGGTGACACCGAGGTGGCCTGGTCCACCTAGGAGCTGTAGGTGATGCAGTGGTCGTGCCTCCACTTGGAGCTCATCTTGTCGAGGAGGTAGCGGGTGCTCTCGCGAAACTTGCGTTGGGTGAAGTAGAATAGGATGGGGTCGAGGACGCTGTTCATGCTGGCGAAGGGCCGTGTGCACTTGTAGGCGATGGCGAAGGCCTGCAGGGTTGGGCAGGGCAGGTCGGGCGAGGAGCGGACGATCAGGTAGATGGTCTTGGTGAGGTGGAAGGGGAAGAAGCTGATGGAGAAGACAATGACGACAATGATGATCATGCGCACGGCCTTGTCCTTCTTCTTGTGCACCACCAGGCCGATCAGCTCGTCCTTCTGGCACAGGATGCGGGCCATGCTGCAGTAGCAGACCAGGATGGCCACAAAGGGCAGCAGGAAGCCGGTGATGGTCAACGTGATGCCGTAGGGGAAGTAGGATGCGGAGCGGTCCGGCGGGCTCAGGTCGTAGCAGACGGTGCGATTCCTTTGCGTGCCGGTGGAGGCGAAGATGAAGGTGGGCAGGCACTGGGCGATGACGATGAACCACACCGCGGCACACACCAGCCACGTCAGCTTCTTCCCCTTCTTCTTGTGCCACGAGGCCAAGGGGTGGCAGATCCCCATGTAGCGCTGGATGCTGATGCAGGTGAGGAAGAGGATGCTGCCGTGCAGGTTGGTGTAGAACTGGAAGCGGACGAATTTGCAGGTGAAGTCCCCAAAGGGCCAGTAGTCCTTCTGGGTGTAGTTGTAGATGAGGAGAGGGAGGGAGCAGACGTAGAGCAGGTCGGCCGTGGCCAGGTTCAGCATGTAGATGGTGGTGCGGGTCAGCGCCTTGCGGGCCAGCCAGATCTGCCCGATGACGATGGCATTGAGCGGCAGCCCCAGTAGGAACACCACTGAGTAGACCAAAGGCAGCAGGACCTGCTTGAATTCCTCATGGTAGGTGCACGAGTTCCTCCCAGATGTGAAGTTGGCCGTGCTCATGGTCTTCCCTTCACTGGGTGAAGCACCTGTGAATGACAGATGGGACAGTTGGTGGCTTGGCTGCGTATGACGCCTCCAGGATGGACCTGGTCTGGTGTGTGCGGCCCCATAGCATCATCCACCACCATCTCAAGGCAGCACAGATAATAAAATCATAGATTCACAGAATCTCTGAGGTTGGAAAAGCCCTCCAAGATCCTCAAGCCCGACCCCAGCCCACCCCAACAGTGCTCACTGCTCATATCCTCAATGCCACGTCCACATGGTTCCAAACACCCCCAGGATGGTGACACCACCTCACTCTCTGAGCAGCTGTGCCACTGCATCACCACTCTTGGACAGAATAAGTTCTCCCTAATATCCAACCTGACCCTCCTCTGACACAACCGGAGTCCATTTCCTCTCATCCTATCGAATGATGGAATTTGGGGTCTATAGGGTGGGAAGAGCAGGAACACAAGGGGCTTTTGGGGACAGCGCGGTGGCCTTCAGCAGCACCCCGAGGTGCTGGCACTTTGCTGGGCAGGCAGAGCTGAAGCAGAGGAAATTGCAGCATGGCCATGAGCAGTGCAGTGAGCTCAGCCCACGTCCCAGCTCCTCTGCAGGGGGTGCCAAAGCCCCGCGGCGGAGTCACCCCGGTGGGAAGCAGAAAGCAGTGCCCGCCTGCAGAGGGACGGAGATGTTCCATGGGCGCTTTGGTGGTGGAAGGTTTTGATCGTGTGGGCGATGGGAGCCCATCCCCGCGAGCTCTGGGCTGCTGGATGGGGGAGGCTTTGTGTAGGGGATGGGATGATATCCCCGAGACAGGAGGTGCAACGCAGCTAGCTCTGCCGGGAGAGAGGGTTGCAACCTGACAAGTGGAAGGAGGAGGAAATAAAACACAACAAAAGGCAGTGACCGTCCCCCTGCCCAGCCCTGGCCACGTCACTTTGCTGAGTCCCTCACCTGGCACCTGTGGCCCTCCTGCACCCCACGGTGCCCCGTGTCACCCTCTGCCCAGTTCCAGCCACCTCCAACAGCCACCCCAAGGCTGAGCCATGCTCCATCCCCTGTGCCTGCACCCCTGCCCCAAGCCTCACTGTGGGATTGGGGTAGAGCATGGAGTGTAGGGTCAGGGTACCCCATGCCTTTGCCCTCCCCAAGGACCCCCAGTGGGGCAGCCCCCATGGGATCACCCCCGTGGGAAATGGGGGGACGAGGTGGCCTGCAAAAGGAAGGGGGTGGGTCTGGGGAGCCCAGAGCACTGCCTACCTGCCCACGGTGCGGGGAGTGTGGGGCCCTGGAATCGCTCCAGGTCCTGGCTGCATCTGCAGCATCACTTCCCCTTCCCACTCTGACGTGGCAGCCAAGCACCAAAAGGGGAACAGAAACCAAATGGCAGCGTGGCACTGCGTGCCAGGGTGGGCTCAGAGTTCCCCATACACGAGAAGAGCAAAATGCAGAGACCAAGTCATACCTGAGGGCAGGACAGCAGTGATACCGCACCACAAGCACCCACGGGTGCTCCGGGCTATAATATTTATAGCACTGAAAATGTGCATTCTTAAACCATCCTAATGCAATTACTCCAATTACTTCTCCCTTCCAGAGCAGGGAGCTTTGGCCAGGCTTGGCACGAGTGCACTGCTGCAGCTGAGTGTGTTTCATGTCCTAAATTTGCCTCGTGCAGAGGAATCAGATGTTCCCCTTTGGTCTTCTCAAGCAATTATTACTTTTGCGAGAATAGGCCACAAATTCAAGGGAAACCCATTGGCATGGTGCTGGTCTGTGCTCCAGGCTGATGGCACAGTCCAATGGGCCAACAAGCCAACGAGTCAATAGGACAGGGGGTCAATGGGACAATGGGGTAATGGGCCAGTGGGTCAGTGGGACAGTGGGATAAAGGGTCAGTGGGTCAATGGAACAATAATGGGTCAATGGGTCAATGGGAAAATGGGATAATGGGTCAATGGGACAATGGGACAATGGGACAATGGGTCAATGTGTGAATGGAACAGTGGGATGATGGGATAATGGGTCGATAGGCCAATGGACTGATGAGCTGATGGGACAATGGGATAATGGCACAATGGATCAATAGGACAATGGGTCAGTGAGGTGATGGGCTGATGGGGCAATGGGTCAGTGGGTCAATGGGACAATGGAACATCAGTTTAGGGATTGTCTTTCCTGGGTTGAGCCATGGGCATGGCTATTACATCTCCAGGAAAGATTCACAAGAAAAAAAGAAGGTGAGACGTGAATGTTGCAGTCATGAGACGAGTGACACCACCCTTCAAAAAGTCCCTTCTGTCCCCAAACCCACTCAAAGGAGCTCCAGTTCCATGAGCAGAGCTTTGTGATGCGTTGTGGTCTCTTGAGCAGATTTTACTCCCAAAACATCACTTGTAGGGTGCAAGAGGGACATGCTCAAGGTTATGTGCATGGCTGGTGGTGGAACACATCTGTCCAAAAAAAATAAAAAGAGGGCTGCCCTGATGCTACGGTGATGGGCACAGGGTAAAACCCATAGGGAAAGAAGGGGCTGCCCTATGCTGGGTGGGGGTGGTATGGGGTGCTGTGGGATTTGTTGCTTCGTGGGAGGGGATGAGGGAAAGGTAGGAAGGAGAAGTGGGAGCTGTCAGAGGCTGTCAGGATGGTTTCTGGTTCTGCGCCATGGTGGAAGTGAAAGCTGCGGTTCAGCGGATTTGCATCCCTCCGTGGGTAATACAGGGGAAATCTCCATCTCCAAAGCCTGGAGATGAAGGGCGTCAAGGTGAGTGATTTGGGACATGCAGCATGGTGGGGTCCTGGCCCCACGTGCACCTCGCTCTGTTGCTCTATGGGCATCTGCCATGGATTTGTGCCCCAGTGCTGGTCCACGGGCTCTCGGACACAAAGCTCATCCCGTGCACAAAATACATCTGCACAAAACCCAGCAAACCTGCTCTGCGGGGGCAGGGATTAGGCAAAGCAGGCTGGAGAGATATGAGAAGGGGAAAACACATAGCTTGGGGCTGCCTTCCTGCTCTGGAATACAACTCATCCCCATGTCACGTTTTGGGTCGCCACGGGGGTGTTTTCCTCCATGGAGTGGGATGGTGGCAAAGGGGACAGGGCCACTCCTGCACTGAGCTGCCCGGGCTCAGCTGGCGGCCTCTTGGCCATGGGGTGGGATGGTGTAAACCCACAAACTCACGTATGCACCCCACAAACCCACATATGCACCCATATGTTTGACCATGTGCATAAACATTCACAGACAAGCATATATATACAGGCAGATCTATACCTCCATGCATACGTATACCTCTGTAAATATATATATACACACCTCTGTACAAAAATAACCAAGCATCCATGGCTCTATAAACACGCAGACCCAAGCATACACAGTGCATATACATCACACTCTATGTATATATGGAAAATACATCTCCAAACGCACACACATTCCCAAAGCTCTGTGCCTGTATCTACAAATGCATCTCCGTGCACATCTGTCTGGATCTCTGCGCCTCTATGCAGGAATATAGCACATCTGGGCTCATACCCATGCGCACCTCTGCCCGTATACACCCATAGCTTTCAGCCTCTGGACACACGTCTGTGCACACACCCATCCCTACATCCCTGCACGTATGTAAATGTACATACACATTCCCATGTATGTATGTTGGAGGACACCGGGTCCCTTGGGCACCCCAGCGTGGGGTGTCATCCCTGTGGCACTGCTGGAGAAGCCAAGCAGAGGTTTGCCCGTCCCCAGCCCACGGGGTTGGGGTGTGCTGGGGTGAACCTGTCCCCCTGTCCATCCACCATTGGGATGGTGGCATTTGAAGCCCTGCTCTGCACTTGGGGCTGCCCAGCCACCCCTCACTGTCACCAGCACTTGGCAGCCAGGGGAGAGGCGGGCACGTCCACGCTCATCCAGATCCCATTAGGAAAACACCTCCAGCTCCCAGCTTAGGGTGCAGGGCACGGATGGGGGGACCCGACCTTCTCCCTATAGGTGACAGATGATGATGAGGCTGTGCCATCCCATGGGGGTGGGACCCCCACCAGGTCCTCTGAGATCACTCCTAGCCCTCGGACACCCCCTTGGGGTGCTCAGGGCTCGAGCCCGCCCTGGGCACGGCCTCAATGGGGCTGAGTTCGTGCTCAATGTCATCCCACACCCCAACCTGGGGACTCGATCCGCTCCCCGATCCCATCCCGTCCCATTCAGCCCCATCCTACACAGTTCGCTGTGACACAGTCGGCTTTGATCCAGACCCGGATTGGACCGGATCTGATCCGGCTCTTCAACCCGACCCCTCCCGGCTCCTCCAGCCCCATCCCGGCCTCACCCTACCCGGTTCGGTACGGCTCGGTTCAGCACTTACCGGAGCGGGGATGCGCCGGGAACGAAGCAGAGATCGCAGCCCGGGGCCGCCCCTCTGATGTCCGCCCGCCCCGCTCCGCCCCGGGGCCGCCCCACTCCGCCCCGCCCCAACCGGGCACCTGTGGGTGGGGAGGGGGCACAGCTGGATGGGGGGGCACAGCTGGATGGGGAGGGCACAGCTGGATGGGGAGCACACAGCTGGATGAGGATGCAGGGAAGGGGGTGGCACGTTGGGATTGGAATGGCACAGCTGGATGGGGAGGGCACAGCTGGATGGGGAGGGCACAGCTGGATGGGGAGGGCACAGCTGGATGGGGATGCAGGGAAGGGGGTGGCACGTTGGGATTGGAATGGCACAGCTGGATAGGGAGGGCACAGCTGGATGGGGAGGGCACATCTGGAGGGGGCACAGCTGGATGGGGAAGGCGCACCTGGATGGGAAGGCACAGCTGGATGGGGCACAGCTGGATGGGGACACAGGGAAGGGGTGGCATGTTGGGGTCGGTATGGCACAGCTGGATGGGGAGGGCACACCAGGAGTGGTTCACATCTGGAAGGGGGCATGGTACGGCTGGGGACACATCTGGATGGGGCTTACTGGAGTTGGGGTGGCACCACTGGATTGGGAAGGCAAAGATGGAGGGGGCACAGTCAGAATGAAGGGGCACGACTCATTGGGATGGCAAGCAGAGGGACTGGGATGGAACGAGTGGATTTGATGGGATGGCAGCATGGGATTAGGAGGGCACAGCTGGATTGGGGGGGCAAAATGCAGGGGGCACAGCTGGATGGCTGCACAGCAGGGTGGGGAGAGCAGGATAGGAAGGCACAGCAGGACTGGGATGGCAAAACTGCAGGTGGAATAGTTGGAGGGATGGGCATTGCTGGAGGGGCTCAGCTGGGTAGGAAAGCAGCTGGATGGAAGTCAAAGCTGCATGGGGTAGAGCTGGATAGGGCATCACATCTGGATGGGGCACAGCTGGGTGGAGGCACATCTGTGTGTGGGTGCTACAGCTGGATGGATAAAGGATGGTGCTGGCACAGCTGGGAAAGGTTTTCCCGACTGGAGAAGGGGCAAATCTGGATCTGGGGCACAGCTGGAGGGAAACTGGCACAGCTGGGCAAGGCAGCGCAGTTGGTCTGGAGAAGGTATCATCACTCCCACCATGCAAACATCTGGATTGAACGGGGCATTGGGATGCTCCTCATTGCCCCCAGGACAGGGTTTGCAGGATGGGGAAGTCCTGCCTCTGCTCACATCTGGATTGCCCCGCCAACAGCTGGATTGCCCCAGCTGCAGTGTGGGGTGGAGGGGTCGTCGCCTTTGCTACTCATTAACCATAGAGCTGCGGTGCTTCCTGAGCGGGGCCATTAAAATGCAATAAGGAAAGGAGCCCGGGGGACTGCGTGGGTATGGGAGAACCGATGCATAAAGAGCCTGAGGATACTAATCCTGCATGGGATGCCGGGCTCAGCCCTTCATTTCCACGGGACCCTGAGCTCGGCCCACTTTGCCCTTCTGAATTGTTTTGTTTTCCTCCTCCTTATGGGGTCTCGCTTTTATGGGGGGAGGTGAGGATGGAGCACAGCTCAGGGGGTGCTCCCCAGCACCACCTCACTGTGGTGAAGGGTTTGGGGTGGGGAGGTGGGGTGAGGTGCCTGCATCCCACTGGCGCCTTTATGAGCGCGGACAGCACGGGCTCTCATCGATCCTGGCACTGCAGTGCTGCAGGGAGATTGCTTCTGGCAGAAGAAATGATGAAGATCTGCAGCCACAGCCAGGCTGGAGCCGTCACCCGGGTCCTGGGGCTGCCCAGGCAGGTGGGGATGGGGTGGGGATGGCTCGGTGCCCTCGTAAAATTCCCAGCTGCCACAAGGAGCAGGAAACTGTGGGGGGGGGAGAAAAAGTGTCTGTCTGCAGAGCGGAGCAGAAAACACGCCTTGTGCAAACACGCCTGGCAGCATTCTGCAGAAAACCAGGGCTTTCCCCTCACACCACCGTGCTGGTGGGGAACTGGTGCTGAGAAGGGACACAGCTCACTACTGCGATGAGCCCCCGATGACGGCACGTATCCCACCTCGGTCTGTGGAGCTGAATGTGAGCTGGGGAAGAGCTGATGTCACTGCCCTGCTGGTGTCCTTGCAGGTGCCCAAGGTGAGCCCGGCTGTGGGGACACCATAAATAGTGACACACACTGAGAACCGCCCGATCCCGGCTGCTGGCCCCCTCCGCCCCATCCAGCCCAGCCCTGCAGCACCTGGGATAAACAAGAGCCAAAAATCTGCTGTTTTCAGGGCTGAAGATGGCTTTTTTTTTTACCCTGATTTCAGCTGCTTGGTCAGGTGAGCCATTGGCAGAGCGCACGCCTGTAAGGATTTCTTCTTCTTCTTGCAAAGCCAGAGGGTTCCTGGCTAATTTGGAAGACAGTCAGCAAGTTACGTGAAGCTCCTGGCTGCATTTGGGGTCATCAAAAGAGATTTCCTCCTGGAGATGCCATTTTGTGGTCACTATGGACAGATAGGGCAGATTCCACGAGCACTGAGCATCCCCTGCACCTCCTGCAATTTTGGGGCTGGATCGAGAGAAACACGAGTGTGAGTACTCTCATTTCAACACTCTTCTCATGCAGGCAGAAGGGAGGGGAAGCTCTCGGGGAGGAATAATTGGGAAAAAGGAACAGCAGCGCTGCTGGACTCCTCGTTGCTTGCCACCAATTGAATTAATCTCTGGCACAAAGGCCCGGTGTGGCGGCTGGGCTCGGCCTCACGAGACCTTCTGGCTGCCTGGTTCCTGCCCTCTGGCTGTATGCTGCCAGTAATTGCATTAACGGTACTTGCAGGCGAGCTGCATCACTGCCAGCTGCTTTCCTTGCCCAGCTCTGGGTGCTCGTGCCTCCAGAACAGCCACTGTGAGCAGGGAAGGTCTTCTCCGGGTGCCAGAGCATCCCCCCTCTATGCTGTGTCCTCCCCATCCAGCACCCATCCAGCTGGGCATCCGTTCCAGGTGTGCACCCTTCTGGATGAGGAACCCATCCCTCTGTGTTGCAGTTGAGCTGCCTGCATCCAGTTGTGCCCCATCAACCTGTGACCCATCCAGCTGTGCCCCTCAAACCACCCCCCTATCCAGCTGTGCCCCAATCCATCTGTGCCACCCCATCCAGCTGTGCCACCCCACCCAGCTGTGCCCCCATTGGTTCCTCCCCCCTCACCCAACTGCAGATGGCTGGCGTGAGAAATCTAATTCCCAAATGATGTTTCAAGTGGAAATGATGCCAATTCCTTGTGCCCTTCTCCTGACACTGCCAGCCTGCCAGGTGGCAGACCTGGTCATGCTTGCTAATGAAGTTTGATTTCTTCTTTCTCTGTTTTAACCATCTTCCAGAGGTTTTTTCCTGCAGACGCCCGCTGCCACAGTGAGAGCAGCCTGCAGTTGGGCAGCACGAGGTTCCAGATGCCACTTCTAGGCAGAGAAGGTGCTTGGTGGAGATGATCTCACCCCTTGAATCATCGAATCATACAACCAGAGTATGGTCGGAGTTGGAAGGGGCCCCTAAAGGCCATCTGTTCCCACTCCTCTCAGTGCACAGGGACACACACAGACCCAGCAGTGCTCAGAGCCCCTGACCTTGGGTGTCCCTCTTGAGCCCCACTCTGACAGTGTTCCTTTTCTAAACCAACCCTCACCATGGTCAGACAGCTCTAAGTCAAACCTCCAACCCCAATCCCCGGTGCTTCAGATGGTTTTGGGGCTCCGATCCCCATTCCCCACGGAGGAGATGGGCTCTCATAGCAGTCTCGAGCCCCATGCACCCATTCTGCCAGGAAGTCGTGCCTTTGCTGGGAATTCAGACAAAAAATCCTTGTTTTGGCTCCAAGCAGGACCTGACCTACCAGTACGTGACATTACTACGCCTCAGCATTTCTCAAGAAGTGTGCTTCAGCCCTTTTTCCTCTCCAGCATGCCTTCCTCCAGCCCTGCGGATATCAGTGGGGGAGGAGGAAGGGAGAGCTGAGCACGCGGGTGATTAATGACTGCATCTCTGCAGGCTGCCTTTCCTTGAGCAAGCACACCCGGACATGTGTTGGAGACGCGGGGTCGCTTCCTCTCCTTGCTTTCACTCATCCAGGAGTCCTACAGGAGCTGCATCAAGCAGGCACAGGTGCCTCTGGTTTCACACTGGGTGCTTTTGGGGTGGCCTGGGTGCAGGAGACCTTAACCTCACACGGATATGGGCATCTCTGCAGCCAATACACCACAGCACCTGGGGCACGTGGGGTCCTGTAGGGGAGTTTTCCACCCTTGGAATACACTTCGTGGCCAGCTGGGTTCTGGAGTCCCCAGGGAGGGATCGCGAGGTCAAATCACACACGACCTGCAGGTACCGCCGCTATTTCCCATCCGGGAAAGATTTAAAATAACTTCCCCTCTGCTTGTTGCTGTTTCCTCGATGGCTTGTTTACTTTGGCTGCTGGGACACAGGGAGGTCTCCAGGTGGAGAGTTCTCTTCGGACAATGATTCACAGAATCACAGAACCCATAGGGATTGGAAGGGACCTCAAGAGATCATCGAGTCCAACCCCCCCGCCAAAGCAGGTTCCCTACACCAGGTATTCCCCCTCACAGTCCATGCAGGGTGACAAGTGGAAATATGGATGGAGGTGGGAAACCCCCACGCAGAAGGACTGTCCCTCTCTGGGCACATCTGTGGGTAGAAACTGGCTATTTTAGGGTTGGAAACAAGTATTTTGTGTATGGCTCACCACGATGGGCTTTGAGATCAGGACCCATCACCATCAACCAAACGTGTCCCTCCAGTTGTGCTGACCCAGTGCTTTGGGTTTTCTGCTCAGGCTTAGCATAGGGTCAACAGGAAGGGCTGAGCTTGTTTCCCAAGCCAGAACCCAATTAGTGTTCACCAATGCCATCTCTAAGAGTGAGAATGGAGCAGGATCCCCCTGACTCCCATGGTAAGTCCTGAGCACGTCATTGCAGCCACGATGCCCAAATTCCAGAGTCTGTGTGTCTCTTCTCCAGACATTCAACAAGGGCTCCTCCCTCCTGCATCCCCAACAGTCAGGGCCATGGGGCTCCCGATAGATGGCTCAATGTGATGCTCCTAGTGCTGCATCCCTCCCTGGGGACCCACCAGGATCCCAAAACAGAGCCGTTCCCTGCATCCCTCCAGAAGTGAGGCTCCACTTTTGCTGCTGAAAGAAGTGATGGTGGATGTTGCATGCGGTGAGTTCTCCAGGGACACTCCTGTCTGGATGGATGCAATTTTCATGCACTTTTGAGCCCGTGCAATTAGCGGATGGATGCTAATTCCTTCACTGATATATTTTCCCAATGAAATGCGACCTGCACTGTTGACCCAGACTGGGTCCTAAGGGACACCCTGGCAGAGCACGCAGTGGGAGAGCCCAGCCACCACCAAAGGGACCGAAGCAGATGTTGGTTTTATTTTGGGAGCTGGAACACGGTATCGCTGACGGCATGCTCTGTGTGGAGCAGCCCACGTGCCCTCCACTTCTCCCTTTCACTTCTGCTTCATGGAAAACATTGGCATGCGTGGCCACACAGAGCAAAACAGGAAGCCAGATCCCAGGGGGAGCTTCTTCGTTCCCCGAATTTGCCTCTTTCTTCTAAAGGAGCAACCAGGATTTTCTGGAAAAGGGGTGGAATGAGAGAAA
This sequence comes from Callipepla californica brunnescens, assembly GCA_023055505.1. Classification (NCBI taxonomy): domain Eukaryota; kingdom Metazoa; phylum Chordata; class Aves; order Galliformes; family Odontophoridae; genus Callipepla; species Callipepla californica. Next base: position 1,322,225 of record JALIRH010000072.1, on the reverse strand, counting down.
TGGGGAAAAAGTTGGGAATGAGTTTTCCCTTCTGTCACTTCCAGGAGTGCACGCACTGCAGGTTTCTGCTCAGATTGAATCTCTTGGAAAGACTTGGGGGGTGATCCCCAAGCTGACACCAATTTGTGGGTATTCCATACCTATGGGCAGGATGGGATCAGATTTAGAGGGACACATTCCCCGCTCAGCAGAGCTCAGAATAGCACCAGCTCTTGGCAGCACCTTCTAAACAACCCTTGGCGCAGCGCTGGTGCCCAGACGCTTTGTACAAACACAGGGGTGAAACTATAACAAGGGGAATACAGTCCTGGGGGGTCCCAGGCGTCAGCTGTCTGGGTTGGGCATCTCTGCTGCTCCTTCCTTTCTGACAGGGTCTGTGATGCAGTGCTCAGTCCCACCTGGTTTTCGGTTGGGTGCATGGGAGGGTGGCCAGGCTAAGGGAGATGTGTTATGGGGCTCAGATCCTTCTTTGGAGTATTTTGGGAGTATCCTGGGTAAAGCCCTGATGAGCTTTGTCCCACCAAGGCTTTGCTGGGTGCAGACATCGGGTAAGTGACATCCTGCTTTCCTTGCAGCCTGGATGGAGGAGCCCAGGTGTATGGCTGGACCTAGGGAGCAAGCTCCAAAAGCAGAGGAGCAGAGCTGGAGATAGATCCCTTGAGTAGCCATGTCCCTGGGGTTGTCCCATGGTGGCCATCTGCCATCGGATGGAATAACAGAATCACAGAGTTAGATAGGAAAAGACTTCTAAGATCCCCAAACCCAACTGCATCCCACCCTCACCATGCCTACTGACCACATCCCTCAGTGCCACATCCCCTCGGTTCTGGAACACCTCCAGGGATGGTGATTCTATCACCTGTCTGTGTCAGTGCTCCATGGATGAGGACTCAGCTGAGCAAATGGGTGAGGGTTGGTGTGGGTTTGGATGAGGTGAATTTGGATAGACAGTGCTCTACAGCTCTGTGATGTGTTAGGGATGTTGGGTCAGGCTCAAAGTGTTTGCAGAGATAGCAGAGCACACACTCAGAGCCAGAAGTAATGCTGCAAAACATGAAGCTACAGGTGGAACAGCCAGCATTTCCTTGTCTTGTGGATCCTGGTACCCATACGGGACAGGAACAACCCGTGCCTCAGTTTCCCCACTGCACACAGGGGTGAATGCTCTGTTTCCAGTTTGGATATCACACCAGGACTCTCACGTGGAGGTTGCAGCCCCATCTGCCGCAGGGAAAGCTCCTGCAGCAGACCTGCCCAAGCCAAAAATGCTGAAGCAGGTCTGTCCCGTTTGGGATGTGTTGCACAAACACGAAGGCAGCAGAGATGGGGGGAGGGGGGAACTTGCTGGTGAACGAGATCAGCTTGTTCCCTGTGTGCATCAGCAGGCAGTGCGGGCAGCAGTGGGTGGCCTGGCTCACAACAGCATTGCTGTATGTCACAGCTGCCGTAGCGCAGGCATCAGCCACTCTGATGCCTCTTATTTTCATCCTTCTCCCTGCAAATAAGTTTTTTTTGTTGTTTGTTTCCTTTTAATTGCATTTTTATTTCACGTTATGTCATGCCACTGCACTGCATCACATGGCACTGCATGTCCCTGCATGTTACATCGTCACACTCCATTGCATTTCTTTGCATGTTACACCATGTCATGCCACTGCATTTTGTTTAATTGCATGTCACTGCGTGTCACGACATGTCATACCCTGCACTGCATTTCACTGCACTTCACTTAATTGCCTTCCTTTCATGTCATGTTATTGCACAGCATCGCATTGCACTGCGTAACATATCACGCCCTTGCACTGCACTTCATTGCATGTCATCCCATTTCCTGGTGTTCCATTGCAATGCATTTCACTGTACATCACAGCATGCCACATCGCTGCAATGTATTTCATTCCGTGTCACTGCAATGCATTTCCTTGCATTGCATTTCCTTGCATTATTTCACTTCATTCCATCCCATTGCACTGCATTAATTGCGTTGCATGTCGTATTGCACCATGTCCTTGCATCATGGCACTGCCACACAGCTCAGACCCAGAGCCAGGCTCATGGAAAGCACTTGGGAGCTCTTCCTGCACGGCTGCTGGTGGGCTCCTATACTCTGTTCACATTTAACTGATCTCAGCAGGGTGGAAGCTGCCCTAACATAAACTTCAGGGATAAACCAGCCAGATTTATGATCAACAGAAGGTCTTTTTCTTTACGAGCGGGAATGGAAGAGAGCAGGGCTGTGTGGTGCTGGTAAATCATGGCGACGGCTCCATCCTGGGCATGGAGTGGGCTGGAGGAGCCGTGCCAGGAAGCCCTGCTGCCCTCAGACACCACCAGGTCAAGCATTCGGGTGACACAGATCATGGTAATCTATGACAATGAGCTTTGCCACGATGCCCAGTCTGGGAAATGACTCCACACCCCTCCTTTTGCATCACTCCTCTTCCTCCCCTGCACCTTTCCAGAGCTGAACACTGAGGCTCGGGGAAGCACCTTCGGTGAAAGACTTGTGAAATAGGTTTAATTTAATGCATCCAGTAATCCCAGGCAATCCTGTTTCCTTCCTGTTATTATCTGACACGGTTCTCTATTCTTGGATGCTTAGAAGCACCGATTTGAAGGGAAGCTGTACAATAACAATTGGGATTAAAATAAAACCAGAAAAATAATGGGGATGGTGTACGAGAAACCGTGATTCCAGGAAGGCTGACGGGGGGTCTCTGGCACAGGGATGTGACAGTAGGATCATAGAATGGCAGAAAGGTTTGGGTTGGAAGGGATGTTGAATATGACCTGGTCCCAACCCCGTGCTGTAGGCAGGGACACCTCCCTGGAGCCCAGCTTGCTCACAGCCCCATCCAGCCTGGCCTCAGTGCTTCCAGGGAGGGGACATCCACAACCCAGCTGGTCAATCTGTGCCAGTGTCTCAGTGCCCTCACAGCAAAGATTTTCCTCCTAATCTCTAGTCTTAATCTCCCCACATCCAGCCACTGGCTTTCCTCTAGGCCCCTCCAGGTCCTGGAAGGCCTTTATGAGGTCCCCCCAGAGCATTCTCTTCTCCAGGCTGAAGACCCCCAGCTCTCTCAGCCTGTCCCCATAGGGGAGGTGCCCCACGTCATGCTCTGGACAGTGCCACGCTTCAGATTATTGGGCAAGGTGGAGGTGCACCATTGGCTTCAAGAGCAATTGCAAGTTGAGTGACTGATGTATTTTCTCACGGCATTCAGAGGAAGTGCTGATTTTCCCCACCAGGTCGAGAGGAGATGCAAAGAGCTTTTGAATACCTATGACCTTTGGGCACGATGCACCTCACAATCTCATCTGACGTCGGTGCTCCTGAGTGTGCCCATCTGCTCAAGCTCTGTGCAAGGGTTGAGCTGCATCCCACACGGCTGATCTGCCCCTGGGTGGGTGCTCAACCGGTCCCTGGTATTTCAGGGGCACCGTACAGTCCATGAGTCAACACAGCAATGACTTCTCTGGATGTCTTCTAAGCAGATGTCTCCAATTTGTTCTGTTCCTCCTTTGCATCCACAATAAGTCTGTAGGCACCATGCAAAGCTCGAAAAAGCTTGAGAAAGACAACAGTGTCCACACAGTTCATGGGGCTGCCATGTATATCCTGGGACTGTGGCTTAAGGAAGACGTGTTCCCACCAGCAGACAATGAGAAATGGCTTGCGGCAGCGTGACCACTGAACGAACTGGTTTCTCCTTCTCTTCTTTCTTGGCTGCCTATTGATGGGGATTATGAACTAAATTCCCTCCTAGAAATTCAACAGAGCCCAAACTGGTATACTAAACAAACTGTACACTTCTGGTGACTCACACTATGGCCTTGCTCCAAGGCAAGCACAGAAGCTGAAGCCTCAGAGCTTTGGAAACAGCATTAAAATCCATGTGGTCCCAGAAAAAGAGACAGGATGGGTGTCCCAACTAAATTTAGCTGGAGCAGGTGGAAACTGTCCCAGGTTTGGGACAGGCCCTCCTCTACGCATCTCACCCGTCTTGGCATGGGACAGCAAAGCCCTGTCCCAGTTGTATGAGAACCTATTTTTGAGTGAAATAAGTAAGAGTTGGCAATCCTTTTATTTCTTTAGTTTTTTTTCGGGGTAGAAATTACTCAGTATCTTTTAAATAGTAAAACTGTCCTTCCTGCTGGTTGTTTCCCTCTTCCTTCCTCTAGGACGCTGGGCAGTTTGTGTATACAGTTCTTAAAATTTGCTTTGAAATCTATTGCAGAATATTTCCTTTCGGTGAGTTTTTTACTCATCTGTTTCCATCAACATTCACGTAAAAGGGCAATGGAGAACCCAACTGCTTCCATCCTGCCCAGAACCCCACCAGCCATAGAATCATAGAATCACAGAATGATAGAGCCATTAAAGTTGGAAAAGACCACTAAGATCACCAAGTTCAACCATCCAGCCAAGCACTATGACTGGAGATCAGATGGTCTGGGACTGCCCCAAGATCCCAGCTCAGCTTTCCCTGGCCAAATCCAGAGAGGAGATCCCTTCCTGACCCCACAGCCAAGCTTGAGCATCACTCACTAGCTAAGTCTTCAAGAGACCTGGCCATAATCGAGTCCAGCACAGTGCTGCAGAGATGATTATAAGATTGGGGCATCCTCAGTATAAGGAGAAATGGAGAACTGGAGCTGATCACCATAAAGACAAGAAGGTTCAAAGGGATCTCAATGACTTTTCTCTAAGTACTGGATAAGGGGGGGAATAAAGGCAATAGAGCCAAACCCTTCTGGGTGGGGCAGTGACAGGATGGGAGGTGGTGAGCACCAGCTGAAATACAAGAAATTCTGTTGAAACAAGGAAAATATTTTGTTACTGTGAGGGTGGTTGAGGTTGCCCCCTGAGGTTCTGTGGTCTCCATCTGAGGAGATGCTCAAAACCCAACTTGACACAGCCCTGGGCACCCTGCTCCAGGTCACCCTGCTGGAGCTTGTCCCTAATTCCTTCTTTTGGTGGTGGTTTCTAAATTGTGTCAATAGTCTGTGTGTGTGACCTCCTATTTAGCAGGCAGGAAAGCAGCAGCCTCTTGTTGCCTTGTCTTTACAGACATGCACATCCTTGCCCTGGGGTTGGCACCCATCCCTCCCTTTATTTATTCTCCCATCTATTAGGAATTGAATGAACGTCAGCACCTTGCTCTGCTTCATGCAATCTGATCCACAGCTTCTCCTATGCCATCACTGACTTCCCCAAGGGACACTCAGAAATCACGACTTTATGGGAGAAAACAACCCTAAATGATGGCAAATTAGGACTGAGTGGCTGGCAGATTAATTCAGGAGACAAACTCCCTCAAGGGACGAAGGCTGTTTGCTGCTAATGCCAACCTCTTGGAAGCCCTTGCACGAGGCTCTCCTACCCATCAGGGTTGGTGTGAAGGGTCCCTTCACCCTACACGGTGGCCCTGCGAGGACACGGTGAGCTCATCCCACTCCTCCCTCCCCAGATGTGCTGCGTAGGAGGAGCACCACGTGTTTGTCACCAGATCAGAGAGAAACGCTCCGCCTGAAGCGGATGAACTTCTGTCCTCTGACGTGAGCGCTCCTGCAGGAAAGCAAAGCCCAGATGTTAGTGCAGCTGGTGGGGACGCCGGCCCTCGCCTTGGGGTGAGTGAGAGGTCTGCTTTCAGAGAACCATCGAGGCACGGTGACTGCTTTACCTGCTCTGCATGGGGACGGGAGCATGGGGACAGCTGGGGGTGGGCAACACCTAGAAGCATTGCGTCCCTCTTGGAGGAGAGCCTGAGAATCTGCATGGGTTGGCCATCCTTCCCAGATGTCTGATTTGTTCTGATGAGTCCAAACACATTGGACCGATGTCTTGAGACTTATTCTACCATATTATCACAGAATCATAGAATGACTTTGGTTGGAACAGACCTTAAGATCATCTCATTACAACCCCCTGCCATGGGCTGGGTGCCCCATCCCAGCTCAGGCTGCTCAGGGCCCCATCCATGGCCTTGGGTACCTCCAGGAATGGGGCACCCACATCTCAGGGCAGCAGCATCAGGGCCTCACTGCCTTCTGAGTAAAGAATTTCTTCCTAAAATCTAATCTATATTTCCCTTTTCAGTTTTAAATCGTCATCTATAGATGATGGCGAGAACCACCTATGCCCAGAAGAGGTAGATTCTTACTTTTCCAGGGCTGTGCCAAGCCAGGCTGAGCATAGGATCATAGAATCATAGAATTATTAGGGCTGAAAGGGATCTCTGAGGGCCATCTAGTCCAACTCCCCTACAATGAGCAGGGTCACCACAGCTAGAGCAAATGAAATAATGGGCTGGAGAACCACTGCCTGGTTAAGTGAAGGTTGTAGATGGATTTGCCGGATGAAGGGGCAGCTGCTTTCCATCCTGTCTCCTACCATCCTCTCCTGTCTCAAATGGGCATCATCCCAACAACAACATGGACTTGGGGAGAAGAAGGGAGTAGGACAGACACTGTGTGCCAGGCAGCCATGGGCAGACAGCTCCCATCCTGCATCCTTGTTGCTGTAGCATTGAGGTCAGCTCTCTAGGGGCCTTGAGCAACCATAATCAGTGCTCCCTTCAGCCCAAACAGACCTTCTGAGTGGGCTCCAGGCTGTGCTTTGCCTCTGCAACTGCTCTGCTCAGCACCTTGGGGGGCATCTGGGCCCTCTGCTCACTGTGGATAAGCAGAGAGAATGAGGCCATGATGTGACTCTTCAAGATTAAAAAAAAAAAAAAGAGGAAAAGAAGTAAGAGAAAAGAGTAATAATGGATAAAACCAATTTACAGCCTCAAATACTCCTTTGCATGCTGTTGTGCACACCCAGCTGCAAAACCAGCCAGTGGGGATGGGATGCACTCCCAGTTTATGAGCACGAGAAGCATGTTTGGAGGGAGGCAAGGGCTGCAACAGACACAGGAACCTGCTGAGATAAGATGCTGGAGGATGGCCATGGGGCTGCAGAGCAGGGAAAGCTTTCAGCTATGATGGGACTGGGTGACCCTGGACGGTACCACCAAGGTCCAAAATCATGTACGTTCAGATAATTTGCTTTATTCTGCTGCCGCCCTTTGCAACCTTGAGGTTACGCATCACTGCTATATCCGAGCAGGCATCCATCAGCACCCCTGTCCAGTAGGAGCTCTTGGGAACTGGGATTGAGTGGCGTGAAGAGTTGAGAAAGGGCTGCTCAGTGCTCAATGCATTAAAATTGACACCCCAGTGCCAAACTCATGTTCTACTGCCTGGTGCAAGCTGCTGCAAACACTTCTCTCCCTCCCCATCCCCATGGATGTGCCTGCATCCCTTTCCCGTTGGATCAGGAAGGATCCCATGCGGTTTATCCATTCTCCCAGTGCTGAGTTTTTCTTTTGAGAGAGCTCAAAGGGCATCACCTAGCGATTTCAAAATGTTTTGGGGACGAGGTCTGAGATTAAGCAGAGCTTTTAGCTGCCTGCAGCTGAATTATAGTGACCTCCCACGATCAGCAGTGACTCCTTAGAAATATTGCACATTAAAAAAAAACGAAAAAAAAAAAACACATGCAGAGCAAAATATTTGTCCCTTCCTTTTGCACCAAGGAGGGTTTATCCAGCACATACGTAGGGTGAAGGGGACGTGGGATTTGGACCAATCCTAGAGATGTGAAGGATGTGCTTTATGGGGCAAGAAAGAGGTTGGAGGGCAGAAAGGAAATAATAGGAGCACAAAACCCCTGCTGTGTGTTTTTAGCCAGATCCCAAAAGGTGAATTCGTGATGTTTCCTAGGACACAGAGTCTTCTTCCCTGCTGGATTTAATGGATTATTTTAGCTGAGCATTATCATGCTCTGGCTGCTCGCTGCTACATCTTACACTGGAGCACGTGGTAACGCAGCTGAGACATTTCAGTCTGTTTGCACTTGGGATGGGATGCTCAGAGAAGAGCAAGGAATTCCCACTGTGCTCACCAAGGAGCTCCACCAGCAGCTCTACCAACAGACATCCATCACGAGGGTAGAGAGGCACTGCTGGGTTTGTTGGGCTCAGTTCCTGCCTGGGAAGTGCTGGTTCCTGGAGCTTCAGCTTTATAGACCATGCAGGGACAAGGGACATTTAGGAAATGCTGGGAAAACTCTGTGTAGAGATTATAAATAATAGCAACCGAATAATGGGGTATTTATAAAGGCTCTTGCATTCTTGAAGGCACACACGCTTTATTTTCCGGAGTCCTGATGAAGGCTTTTCTAAGAAACCATGATGCCAATGAGCACGTGCAGTGGTATTTCTCTGGGGTGAGTCACTTGGAGCCTGTTGCTCCTTTTGGTCAGAGCTGGAGGAACAAGAGGAGCCCGGGGATGTCCCCACCAACAAGTGGAAGAGGAAGGGGATGGACTCCAAACAATCCCTCTGTATCAGAGAGCAGTGCCTCAGAGAACCCCCTGTGATAAAACCTCCAACTTCCCCAGGCCCTGAGATGGGCATTCCTACAAGGCAGGTGGTTACCCATCCTTCGTGCCCCTGCCCCACAGCCCTTGTCCTCCTCCGTGTCCAAGGTCCATGGTCTTGGCCAAAAGGAAGGAGACAATGGGTTGGGGAGGCAGGATCTCATCCCTGCAGCCTCAGGCCCATCCCTTCAGCCCTTTTCCTATCTTCATCCACCAAGACCCCATCTGAGGAGCAAAGCCTGACGAGAAATTGCCTATGAGGTCACCATGCCCTGGACTTGGTGTCTCCATGTCCCTGCAGCCGCCTGGCCACAGCCAGCCCAATGCTGCCACCAGCACAGAAACCAACTGCTTGCCATCCTCCTTCCCACTATGCCCTGGGGGATTTCCAGTTTTGCTTTCTCTCTAGATTATGCTCGAAACCTCAGGTCAAAGAGAACAACACTGAAGAGAAGGGCTGATGGCAGAGAGGGATGTTTAGGGGGAGGACGGTGACGTCCCCATCCATTACCCACCACAGTTATACACAAGAAAAACAGGGCTGGCTCTGCACCAGTGGTGTTGGAGCTTCCCGTAACATTTCCTTTTTGCACCAGAAAATGTTTTTTGGAGCGCTGCATGAGGCACGAGCCCACATCAGTTTGGCCCAAAACTGGCACGGGGATGCAGTAGTGGCACACACCACTGTTTCTATCTGCTCTGCTATCCAGGATGCCAAACTCAGGCAGATCTCAACCCTTCTTGGGAAAAAGGGCTATAAGCTGGCATAGTGGTGCAGATAGACCACCGAGCAAAACTCTGTGAGTTCTCCAGGAGCTGAGGATGTTGGTCCTTTGCATCACTTCCCCCTTCTCCTGGTGCAACCGGGCACACTGAGCTTCTGCCAAGCCCTGAGCAGCCAAAAGGTGGTGAACGGGGTCAGGGCACAGCATTTGTTGTGCTACAAAAGTCTGCCTCGAGTCTCTCCAGTGTTCAGGCTGGGAAGTTAACATCGTCGTGGCCCTTGGCCAGCTGCTGAGAGCAAAGCCAGAACAAACACTCCCCTCAGACTAATTAGACTCTGAGGCTAAGTGTCGGGAAAGTCACTGCCTGTCCCGAGGGGTTGTTCCTGGAGGAGATGGTCAAGAGGCATCAACATCTCCAGGCAGAGTGACCACATTGTCTCCGTTGGGCAAAAACCTGAGCCTCATGCTGGCGGTGTCCGTAGAAAATTTCTGCCCCACCAGCTCCAGCTCTCTGGACTTTCTGCAGGACAACAGGTTGCCATAGAACCTCATGTATGGGAAGAATATCACCCAGGATGACCAGGACCTTGTGTGTGGGGAGGATGTCCCACAGGATGACCAGATTCTTGCTGTCTCCCCTAGCCCTGTCCTGGGAGGATGCTGATGGAGGTGAGATCCCCTTGTCTTGAGGTAACCAGGACCATGGTATCTCTGAAAAAAAGAAAAGTCAAGGGCATTTGCTGCAATAACTTTTGCTGTTGGGACACCATCATTCCTCCTCTCGCCTTGGTCAGAGGTAGAGCTGGTCTGTAGATGGTGACCTCTTTAAAGACAGTTCCTTCTTTGAAGCTCTTGGGTCCTGAAATCATAGAATTACAGACTCACAAAGGTTGGCAAAGACCTCTAAGGTCCCAAAGTCCAACCCCAACTTGACCCCACCATGCCCAGTGACCATGTCCCTCAGCACCACATGGAACACCTCTAGGGATGGTGACCTCCTCACCTCTTTGGACAACCTGTGCCAGTGCTTGACTGCTCTTTGGAGAGGAAATTGCTTCTAATATACAACCTGAATTCCCCTTGCCCCCAACACAACCTGAGGCCTTCACCTCTTGTCCTGTCACTAGTTACCTGGGAGAAGAACTCCATCCATGGAGAGGACATCTGTATGGCCAACCCATTGGGCAGACTGTGCTTGGACAATGTGCTGGCAGGTTTGAGCTGCCATGGGCTAAGCTCTCGCCTGGCTGTGGTTAGCAGAGCGGATATAGCAGAGGAAGTTTGTTGACTACGAAACGACAAAAAGTTGCAGTGAAGGGGGAAAAAAAGGCTCTACTGCGGTGTTGAACTGCAAAAAGGGAAATTATGGAGAAATGGGGATGCTTCTTGAAATCAGATGTCTGATCTCAAAGGTTAAATGTGGAAGTGGACCAAGGAAGCACCATTTTAGAAAGGTTCTCCAGAGCAGCCCACACTGAAAGCAGGGTGAAAATTGTCACTGGAAGAATAAAATCACATTGTGCTCAAGATGTGGAAGGAGGTAAACACAGAATCACAGAACAATCTGAGCTGGAAGGGACCCTTGGAGGCCACCTGGTCCCATTCCCTGTAGAGACACCCACAGCTCTGTCAGGTGCTCAGAGCCCTCTCCAGCCTGAAGATGGCAAACTGAATGTGAAATCCTCACTGAGCAGGATAGATTTTGGGGAACAACTTACTAAATGTTTGATAAATGAGTAGGAGGAACCAAAGTCCATAGCAAAGAGCTGGTGAGACCCAAGGGGGAATGAGGATTCTCCCCAGAAGTCCTGTCCAAGACCCAAATGGTCCATGCCTATGGACAGGGCATGGATGTGGCCACCACCACAGCTCATCCTCTGTCACACAGCAAAGTACAAAAGCCCTTTTCAGTGTTATTAAACCACCTGAGATCACCCGGAGTCAGCTAGCAGCATGCAAGGTAAACATTTGTTCTTCCTGGTCAAGGATTGCTTTATTTTTCACGGTTGGCCTCAAGCAGCGCTTTTGTGAATGCTTTATCGGCAGCATAATGAAGCAACAAAGTCTCCCTCTTGCTTTTTTTCCCAACAAATCAGGCTTTTTTCAGCCCTCTGACTGAGTCCTCCCCCCATGCAGGCTTGGCATGGAGCACGCATCCACCCTTTGCACAATCCAGGCATTAACTCATGCCCGGGTGAAACCCACAGAGCAGCCAGGCTGGGGCAGGAGGTATTTTTCAACTGGGTGGTTGAACCAAAATTTGGGAGGAAAGAACGATCCCGGTCAACAGGAGGTCAGAGCAAATAGTTTCTGTCTGGATCTTTAACCCTTTCTTCTTTTGGTTTGCCTCGATGTGAAACGCCGAATGCTTTGTATCAGGGAATGGGAATGCTTTTGTGCTTCTCAAAAGAACAACCATCTCCCAAAACAATGATGCCTCCCATTGTTCTGGAGTTGAATTGCTCCCCTCAAGTGATCTCCAATGATCAATCTGAAGGTTTTCAGCTCGGGGAGGGGTCACGCCTCAAGTGGGTGTGGGTATGGTCAGTGATGGACAAGGAGGTTGGGTTGTGGTGGGTGAACTCCTGCAGAACACCAGGACTGAGAGGAGATATTCCTGAGCAGTGGTGCTGCATGGGGAGCAGCTTTAGATGGGGCCATCCCTTGCACTGCTTGGAGCTGGGGCTCCCTGGGTCAGCCCCATTTTGGGATGCCTACCATTGGGATGAGGCCACCTGTGGTGAGGTGGAAAGGGATTAATCCTACAGGATGTGCTCCCCTGGGGCAGAAATTGGGTCCTGGGCTGTCGTGGACCTGCATGGCATTTGCTCAACCAATGATCACTGCGTATCCCTGGGACATTGGTTCATGCAGCATCCCAAGACTCTCGAGAGGGTATGTGGTCTCCTGGTGGGGCCATCTCTGCCCTGGGGGTGTGGGGTTTTGTACAGGCCGACATCTTTGTCTGAACAGGGGTTAGATCACCCAAACTGGGCACCTGATGGGACAGAGCCCAAAGCACCATGCACCCTCCTGAGCCACGCTGCTGGGAAGGGAACCCGAAGGGGTGAAGCTCTCTTCCTCCACCTATGGGCATCAGGAAGAAGAGCAGCCACTACAAATTAATTTTACAACAATTAATAGAACTGTAGAACCATGGAATGATAGAGCATGCAGACATTTGTATGCGCTGGGATCACTGAGTCCAACTCCTGGCTCCGCACGGCACCAACCAGACCCAAACTCTATGATTCCAGTTTCTGTCCTGGAAGGGGCCGTAGCAACATGCTGCTCTTCGTGCTGCATGGCCAGCCAAGCACAGAGCTGAGTTACAACATCTGGGAAGCATTGCCAGTGGAGGGATGATGAATTTCTAGGAAATTATCCCAGAAAGTTTGGATGAGGTTCAGACCAGTGAGATATTAATCACAAGCTGGAGCTGGGGCTGTGGGATGTGGGCAGAGCTGGCCGGGGACACCATTCCTATGGGTCCAACTGGAGCTGAGCCCCAGGTTCTGGAAGCATCACCCTTGATCCCAGCCCCAACTCATCACCCCAGGAGTTGGCTGCAGGGGAGTCTGTGAGCCAGGGCCACCCAGCCGGGAGACCACGACTCATTTATCTAATGAGGAACAGATGGGGAGGCAGCAGGGGGTGCTGCTGTGGGGCTTTCAGATTTTCCTTGGCAATTTCCTATGGATTTTTGGCTGTCGCGGCATCCAGGACTGAGCTCGCATCTGGCATTGGGTGGGTTTGGGGAAGCTCCAGCTGACATTGCTGACAGTGTGGTGACAGGGATGCCTCCCAACCCATGGCCTCTGTTATTTCTAAGTCTCAGCCTGCTTGTTCCTACTGTAATGTGAAAAAGGGAAAGGAAATTAAGGACCATTGAGCCTCCATGCAGAGGGCAAGGATGGAGATGAAGCTGAGGGCAGGTGGGTGGGTGGAAGGTAGATGGTGACCTCAAGGCAGGTGATGACATCAAGGCAGGTGTTAATCCCAAAGCAGATTGTGACATCAAGGCAGGTGGTGACCTCAGAGCAGGTGATGACCTCACAGCGAGCGATGGCCGTGAAGATGATGGATGATGGATGGTGGATGATGGATGATGGATGATGGATGATGGATGATATCAAGGCAGATGATGACCATGAGGCAGATGATGAGCACGAGGTGGCTGGGGACACCGAGGCAGCTGAGGACCTCAAGGTGGATGATGACTTCACAGCGGGTGACAGCCATTTAGATGATGGATGACATCAAGGTGGATGATGGTCGCAGGGCAGATGGTGATTAATGGGCAGCTCCTTGGGGACCCACTGCTCCCCACTGCCACGTCACGTTGGTGCCAGCAGGGGACTCTGCTTCCTCAGGATTTCACCCAGCATGCAAAATGGATTCGGTATTAAAAAATCAGAAGGCAGTGAAGAGGAACAACTCTACTGGGTCCCACTCCTCTGCACCCATGATAAAGGACCCCTGGGAAAAGGCAGCATCCCAAAGCTCTACATTCAAACCCCACCAAAACCCAGTGGGAACAACAAAATAACCTCAAACCGTGAAGATCAGATCCCTGAATTTGGGGGTAAAAGGGATTTCCAGCTGAGCTCCCAGCTGGCTGCATGGGGCCCGGTGGAAGGCCTTGGAGATGACACAGATAAAAGCCAAATGACGCAGAAGGAGAGGAGCAGCACATGGGCCTTACAGCTGCAGGGGCTGAATCTGCTCCCACCCTGCACGTCCCAACCTGGAAAAGGCAATAAAAGGGTTTTATTGCACTGGCTTCAGGGCTGCAAGCAGGCTGCCCTCCTGTTTGCAAGGATCAGGTGGAGCTGCTCTCTACAGACCCCAGCCCCTCCCTTTCAGTGGAAAAGTCTTCCTTTTTCCCTTTTTTCTTGGATTAATTCCTGTTCTAGCAGTCCCTGACTGGCTGGCATAGAGCAAGAAATATGGAGGGAAAAGAGGGCAGACTGATGGGGAGGAATATTTCCATTAAATTTCCTTTCTAAAAAATACTTTTTGAACAGTTGTTCGGATGGGAGCGTGGAATGATCTTATTTTCCTTTCCTTCAGGTTACCACGTTTGTAAAGGGTTCGAGCTGCAGAGAATTCACGTGTTTGAGCCCCAGACTTTCCACTTTTCAGTTTCTCTCTTTTTCTTTCTTTCCCGTTAATTGCTATTTATTTATTTAGGTTCATCTCCATTATTTAAACTACTTCCTTCAGCTCTAAATGCTGTGGGATGCTTCAGCACAAAAACCCTCTGACATCTCGATCCATTTCGGAGGAAGAGCAAACGCTGAGGGATCCTCCTTCGAGGGGACCCCATCCACCCCATCTGGAGAAGCCAAAGACTGTTGGATCCCAAAAGGGAGAAAAAAGGTATTTCAACTGAATTTTGGGACACCACCTATTCCCTTTCCCCACTCATCACTGGTCATGGCTCAGTGCTGTCAGAGCTCAGGGACTGCTGGGACACCGCTCTCAGCCATCATAGGGTTGGGGTTTGGAGTGCTGTGTGGGGACAGAGGTTGGGCTCAGTGATCCCTTCCAGCTCAGGGTCGGAGTTCAACAGCATGGCCAACAGATTTGGAAATGACCTGGGAGGAGGGGAGATGAACATCTTTGATCATTCAAAAAAAGCAGCCTCGAAGAGGAAAACCAGAGGGGAAACGAAGCCAGGACTAACTCCTTGAGAAACGAGTGGACATACCAAGTGGCTGACAGTAACAGTAAGGCCAACTATGCCAACGGGAAGGGCTGCTCCTAGCCAGGGACAAGGGAGGGAAGGAAGAGCCTGGATGCTGGGGTGGTCCTCAGAAAGACAAGAAAGAAGCTCGTGCCTCCACCCACGCCGTGGGGCACATGGGTTGGCTTGGCAGGCGATCAGCAGCGCTCTCGACTTTCTCTTCCTGCTCCCAGCGCCAAGAGGTACTTAGAAAAAGTGGGTTTTCTGGTTTCCTTTTGTTTCTCTGAAACAACTCCACAACCTCCGTGCTCCCCGCCAGCGCACTTGGTGCTTGCTTAACTCTTGTTCCTGGGTTTGAGTGACTCACACGAGTCGGAGCTGGCATGGGCTGCAGAGGAGTCAGGGCACAAAACGCTTGGGTGTGACGGAGAAAAGCCCACAAGTGAAAGCTGGGCACGTGCTCCATCCTCGTGGCTTTTGCCTTGGGGTGGGAGTCCTAAACCTGAAAATCGAGCAGGATGTTAGAGCATAAATTCTTCACTGCCTAATTGACCTGTTTCAGGGCTTGTAGTGCTTCCTCTGGGTGTATGCTTTTGGTGCTTCAGCAACTACATAAGCCAGGAAGTTTTGTAAAAGAGAAGAAACCCAAAAGCAGAGTGTTCTCCACAGCGTGGGGTCCCATCCCGCAGATGTCACCGTGCATCTGTGACACCGCCAGGAGAGCAGGAGCAGCAAAAGGGCACAGAATTAATCTCAAGGCTGAAGAAATTGGAATGAGGATGAGAATGGAGGAATTTGAGCTGCCCGGGTTATCGTCACACAGATTTTAAGGTGATTTGATCGCAGTCTGTAATAAATTCACCCAATGGGACGGCCACGTCCTGAGCGCCGCATTGTGTTGTGAACGCCAGGCGTGACAACAAGCAGAGGACAAACTGCCATGGGGAAATGAAAGATATTTGTTTCACGAGGGCTGTGGTTACGCGCTGGGAACCCCCGACCCCCCTTGGTTTCTGTGGAGGAAAACGGAAAGAAGAACAAGAGGTTCTGCTCCAGCACAAGCTGTTGGTGGCTGGGTGAAGTGGGAAGAATGTGGTTTCGGAGAAATGAACCCAAGAACTTCTGTTCTTCACCAGAAGGAGCTTTGGAGAAGCTGCCCAGCAGGGCCGGGGAGATGGATGTGGTATAGCCCAAAGGACCAGGTGCTCCTCCATGGGCTCAACGGCTTCAGTGCTGAAGGTATCTACTGCTGGATCTCACCCTCTTGGATCTGACTGCATTTTCAGCTTGAAACACATCTACGAATCATCTATAACATTCAGCCCCTATTCCTGATACCCACGTCTTCTCTGCACACACCGGAGGAGACAGCAGAAGAGTGCTCATAATAGAAATAAATTTATTTACTCTAAGAAATCTGAGATATCCACATGTTACAAAAATAAAAATGTACAGTTACTGTCACAAAACCCACTTCATTTGTGTGTGTGTGTGTTTAAGTTAGTGCTTTGACAAACAAACACAAAACCTGTACGTACATTCCCAGTCAGGACCTCCCCACCCTGAACCGTGTTGGAGGAGAACCACTGGGACCCCAAAGGCGGTGGTGGTGGTGAGGGTGGGAGCTCTGACGGGGTGAAGGGGAGAGCTGGGAGCATTTGTTGAATTATTCAGAGCACGTAGCTCGGTGTTCACATTGTTTTTAGGCAAGGGCGGGTGAGCAGGTAAGACCTGGCCCGGAGTGAGGTTTGTACCAGCACAGTGCTTCGCTTGGATTCATTTCTCTCAGTGATTTGTCTCACCTCGGTGACTGCCTGTAACCCTTCCCGTGAAGCTCCGCGGGGAGAAAAAGGTGCAACGCCTATCTTAACCCAACCCCCCTCAACAATCGTCTCCAGGATGAGATGACTCACCCCACAAATGCCCTGTTTTCCTTTGCTGATGGTGCTCAGGACGGAGACAGACCTCTCCTTTGTCTTCTGTGGCTGTGATGTTGTGGGTCAGGACAAGAGCCCTCCATGGGACCACAATTCCACTGAGCTGGGACCACAGGAATGTCCCAGTTATTTCTTTATCTCCGTGTCCTTACCCCCACCAAGCCACTTCACAGGGAGGAGGGATGGGAGAAACTAGGAGGCTCGGAGGAATCGGTCTAAACTGGGGTCAGAAGTGTTTGTCTAACCCTAAAATAGAGCCTGGGCCACTTCTACGAAATAGGACTCAGCCAGTTCTGCAGCAGGAGCAATTTTCATTTTTGGGGGTAAGGAATCAGCATCCTTGTGGCAGGGCTGGGCCAAGAAATCACATGGCCAGGCTCTCAAGTTCTTAACGTGGCAATGAGAGAGAAGGGCCACGTAGACCTTCTGGTGAAGGGTTTGGTGGCTCTTTCTGACTTTGGGCTGGTGGGAGACACAAGCCCACTTCCATACAGGGCTGGGGTTAAGCTCAGCGCCGTGTTTAAGGCATGGCTCCTAAAAGCAGGGACAGCACTGCCATATTTCCCAACAAAGTCCCATGCTGTCAGAATGGGACACAGAAGTGGGAGGATCACAGAATCATAGAATCCTTAGAGTTGGAAGGGACATCCAAAGGCCATCTAGTCCAACTCCCCTGCAATGCAGAGACATGGACAGATTCAGTAGGTTGCCCAGGGCCTGATCCAGCCTCACCTTGAAAGCCTCCAGGGATGGAGCATCCACCAGTCTCTGGGCAACAATGGGGAACAGCGATGGGATGCATCAGCAATGAGCCAAGGGGGCGGGCAATGGTCTGTGCTGCTCTGCTGGAACCACGGGCTGCTTGTAAGATGATTAAAAACAAAGCAGAAAGAGTTCACCCTCACTCACACAGAGCTGGAGGTGACTATTAAAGGCAGCAGAACAGAGAGAGAACCACCAGTCCCTACCAGCTTTTCAGAGGTGGATGTTACTGCTGGAAAACACCAGTGGGTCTCTACAGTGTTGACCTCACTGGAAACCGGGCACTCACTTGCTGATATCAGTACACTCCAGTGGGATGGGGAGTGCCCCCCACCAGCACCCCTTTTAATGAGAATCCTTCAGAAAGGGGCTGGAGGTGGGAGAGCATTAGCTGAAAGAAGGTTGTGTCGAGGTGGGGGTCAATCTCTTGTCCCAGGTAACACAATAGGATGAGAGGTGATGGCCTCATGTTGTGCCAGGTTAGAAAACAGGAAAAAAAATTCTTCTTTGAAAGAGCAGTAACACATTGGCACAGGCTGCCCAGAGAGGTGATGGGTCCCAGGAAAGGCTCAGATGTGGCACTGGGAGACGTGGTAGGGTGGGCTGGGGGTGGGACTTGGGGCTCTTGGAGGGCTCTTCCAACCTTCACTATTCCACGATAATCTCCCCAGGGATGCAAAGCAGTGAGTGTCCCATCCCCACTGCAGGCAGTGTTTGCACCTGACCTTTTATCAACCTCTTTTTATCATACCCACAGCTGGCACTCCTCATGAATCGAAAGTCCTTTTTCCCTTGCCAAGGCATGGAAAGACTTCTGATAAACGCACGCTCCTCGTGCGCCAGGGAACCTGGAGGAAAGCAGACTGATTTCGTTATGGGATTCTTTGCACACAGCATTTTCTTCACTAGAAAACAGCCTCAGGCATCCAGGGTGTGAACTGGAGCAGATTTTGCAACCACGCTGGAAGGTCACCCAGACTGAGTGCTGGGGAAGTGCCACACGTTGATGGACGAGCAGGGAAAGAGGCACAGGGACCGCGTCTGTCCCTGTCACCGTGGCAGCACCTCCCTGGAAACACATGCTCGAAACAGCAACACACGTGGGAGCCAAGGCACCGCAAACACCAAAGGCCTCTGGCCCTGAAGCATCCTCACCTCCCCTCACACATGGGGTGAACCCTTCCACTGTCACACGGTGTGGGGCAGAGCTAGGATTTCACACCCTTGGACGTCGTGTCCGTGTCGTTGCTGGTCACCAGGGGACCGTTGGGCACAGTCCCCATTGCCATCTCATTTTGAGGCTTCCATGGGATTTTGTTGCCCGTGAGCTTCATAAATCTTTGTCCTGCTAAGAAATACAGTACGGGATCCAAGCAGCTGTTGGTGCTGGCCAGGGGCCGGGTCACCTTATAGGCTAAATTGATAGCATTGAGGGTCTGACAGCTCAAGTCCCAGCTCCGGAAGGAGTAGTACAAGGAACGAGTGACGTGGAAAGGAAGAAAGCAGACGCTGAAGACCACCAGGACGATGATTATCATCTTGACTGACTTCTTTTTGGACCGGGAGAGCCGGGACATGCCCCTCATGGGCTGCAGCAACCTGCGGGCCATCAGGCAGTAGCAGACGATGATGATGAGGAAGGGGATGCAGAAGAGAAGCACCATCATCACCGAACTGTAAATGACAAACTGGCCAAAGAGGTCTTTGCTGGATGTGTCGTGGCAGGTGATGGTGCCACGTCTCACGCTGGTGGTGACAAAGAAGAGAACGGGCAGTTGGCAAACCACGGTCACCACCCACACGATGACCGACACTCGACGGGCGTAGCGGACGTGCCCCCACTGCAGAGACTTCAGCGGGTAGCAGATGCCCAAGAAGCGATGGATGCTGATGCAGAGGAGGAAGAGGATGCTGCAGTAGAGGTTGGTGTAAAACAAGAAGCGGACCATCTTGCACAAACCCACTCCAAAGGGCCAGTTGTCCCCCATGGCATAGTAATACACCAGGAGGGGCAGGGAGACCACATAGAGCGTGTCGGACACGGCCAGGTTGAACATGTAGGTGGTGGAGGCATTCCAGGTCTTAATCCGAAAGATGAAGCCATAGAGGGCCAGCAGGTTGAGGAAGAGCCCCACCACACACACGATGCCATAGGAGACGGGCAGCAGGACGTACTTGAAGTCCTCATCAAAAACACACCTGTAGGTGCTGTTGTCGGCACTGACTGAGATGGAGGAGCTATTGATGACTCTGGTCCAGGCTGGAGGAGTTGATAGGTTCGCCATCACCCTAGGGGAAAGGAAAGACGCTGTAAGGAGGTGAGAAATCCCTGGAAGAGTTGACTTAGATGAGGAAAGCCCAGTGCTGCAGCACTATATTTGGGCTCCTCCTGCTGACATTGCCATCCACGCTTGGCTTCGTCCATCCAGAAGCTATGGACAGGCATTGCCCACAGGTGTGGCTCACAGTCTGTCCGGCACTGCCAGCTCAGTGCAGGTGACAGTGACTTGAGAGGTGGCATGCTCTCGTGCAAGCAAAATGCATCCCCATGGGACCTCACCGTTGGGCGTTGATGTGAGTGGCGGCCCTGAGCATGTAGGACTTAGGGTCCATCAGATGAAAGGAGTCTTATTTATCCTCATTTTGCATCTGGGGCACAGAAGGGGAACGAAATTACTCATTATCATTGGCAGGAGGGTGGGAACCAGATGATCTTTATGGTCCCCCTCCCCTCCAACCCAAGCCATTCTATGTCTCTATGACTTGTCATAAGCAAATCCCAGGTCATGCCCCAAGCCACCCTTCTCACCAGGGCTGAGCAGAAATTGTCCCCTGTCCTTTCTGTGCTCAACAACACACAATGGTTATGCATGGCAATGAGCAGCTGATGCGAGAAAAGTGGTCTGGAAAGAGAGTCTGCAGACACACAGGGTCTGGCACTGTCTGTGCCAGGAGGGACAAGGGCCCCTTTGTATGCTGGGACGGCCCACGACCCGACTGACACATGATCACCCAGCCAGCTCGTCAGCCAGGAATCAAATTAAAATGAATTTGCCTCATTTCCCATCAAACGAGGCGGGCTGACCTCCGGTGAAGCAATGGGCTGAGCTCTGTACTGCTGTGCCGTTACAGGGAAAAGGAGGATGCAACAGGGGGATGCAACCAGAGCGGGAGCTCAGAGACAGGGATTTGGGTGAAAAGAGTCGGGACGAAGGTGTCCTTCCTCTGAGCATGAGGGCTCAGAGAACCGTAGAAGCACTGCAGTTGGAAGGGACCCCTGAAGGCTGCCTGGTCCCACTCCCTGCACAGGGGCACCCACAGCTCCATCAGTGCTCAGAGCCCCATCCCCACCACCAGTGCCAGTGCCTCGTTGCCCTTACTGTAAGGATGCTATCTCTCAGCTCCCAGCCCTAAACCCACCGCCCTACAGGGCCCCATTGCCCCAATTAGAAATCCCCAAAGTGCATCTGAAAGTGTCTGTGAGCCGAGGAGGGGACTGTCCCCTGTGTGAACACGGATGTGCCGAGCTGCACATCTCCTTCCTCGGGAAAACGAGCAAACAGAGCTCTGGGGTTGGCAACCAGAGTCAGGACCCCGCTCACAAGGCAGCCTTGTCTGTGCAGTCACGCTCTCCCTTCGTTTCCTTTTGTAAATGCAAAAGCCTTTCTTTTTTCTCCCTGTTTTTTTTTTCTCCTCAGTTTTGCCCGGAATCCCTTGGACAGAACCCACTGTGTCCGTCGGGGCTGTGGCTGCCATCCAGCCCTGTGCCAAAGCCCCATTGCATCCACAGTGAGCGGGTGGCAGGGGACACACATCCAGCCCTGGGGGGGACAGTGGGAGGGAGAGATGGAAATAACTGAAGGAACTGAGCAGGAAAAGTCCTTCACTACCATTAAAAGCAAACCCGTCCCAACCCTTTGGGAGGAGCAGCTGACACACCAGCTCTCCTGGTCCCTTCTGAGATGGTGGCAGGAGGATTTCCTTCTTGCAGTTGACCTTGCACAGCTTTCCAGGTGTCCTTGTGCACAGGGCATTGCCCTGCCTGGCTTCCTCCATCCATGGGTCTTAACATCACAGAATCCCCCAAGTTGGAAGGGACCATAAGGATCACTGAGTCCAACCCCTGGCTCCAGAGATGACCACCCAAAATCAGACCCAATGTCGGAGAGCACTGCCCAGTCTTGATGAACCTGTGGCAGCAGCTTCATCCATGGGTGGAGCTGGTTGCAGCATGGCCTTGGGCACATTAATCCCATCTTTTGATTCCAGAAAATAGGGAAAAATCCTCTTTTTGGCTTTCGTGAGAGATATAAGAGTGCTGAGCAGGGCCTTGCAACGCACAAGACATCACCCACTTTGTGGCCAAGAGCAGAGGTTTGGGTACCTGGAGCTGGTCCGGATCCATCTGTGCATGGAAACGCAGTGGCACATTGGCACTGTGATCCCATCAGCCACGTGCACGGGGCATACAGACACCCGAGGGCACAGCCATGTGATGCCCATATCCCAAAACCCTCCTGTAACAGGATCCACTCGGGGAGGGGACACCGAGTCCCATCGCCAGGAGAGGACTGTCACCGGAGGAGGGCATGTGCCAAGGTCATGGGCACCCAAGGGGCACACAGGAGTGATGGGATGGACACCGAATGGGTCTGGTTGGGAGGGACCCCCAATTCCCAGCCCTGTGCTGTGAGCAGGGCTGCCCATCAGGAATTTCAGCAGGGAGTCCTGGGTCCCCTCCAATCTCAACTCACCAAATCCCAATTCCTGGCCCCTTTCTCAGCCTTCCCGTGGCCATCCCATCAAATCTCACACTCAAGTCGCTGAGCCAAGCCAGCTGTGGCCATGCTGGGGTTGGATGAGACTTAATGGGCCAACCCCAGTAATTAACAAGGATTCATCCATTGGCAGGGCCCCTTGCATCTGCCGGTGCTCCTCTGGCACACACACACACGATTCCGGAGGATATCAGAGGACAAAACCACGCTCCATTTACTGCATATTTCCCAATGGCTCCTTTACAAAGGCCACAAGGATAGCGTGGGTGTTTTCCCTGCCCTAATTGCACGCGTTTCAGCAACTCATCAAAATCTCTGCATCAAATCAGGAACCGCTCAAGATGTCAGAAAGAGAACAACACGGCTCCTCCGCAACCCCAAAGGAAACAGCAGACACTACGGAGCCCTCCTGGCCAGGAGAGAGGAGCAGGATGAAACCAGAGCCTCGCAAACCCGTGTGCTTTTCATCTGCCCTTTACAAGAAGCTCCTTTTCCCACCGGGACGGCTCCGTGGAGGCTGAGCTTCCTCCTCCTCCTCCTCCTCCTCCTCCTCTTGTGCACACACAGTGCTGCTGGGCTCGGCATTTCGCCTTCCCCAATCCCTTCCCAACCTCCTGCAAAAAAAGCTGCTGGGGGAATCCACGTTCACCTCTTCAGCCCCACCACGGGAGCCCCATGCTCTCCCCTGTACCCACACGAACCTGAATCTATCCCCCTTTGAGCCTCCGCTTTCTCCAGTCCCGACACCTTCACCCACCGCGTAGCACAGCCCCAATTAACCAGAGCCAAATGAGCAACAGGTCATTAAACTCACACATCATCCAAGCTGCCTTTGCTGGGCTGGCCCCACTCCCAGCACAGCAGCTCTATGGGTGGAGGCAAACAGCACCCGGGCAGATATTTAATCCCTCGGCTGCCAGCCCGTGCACTCCCCTCCAAGCTGCAGCAGCAATGATGCTCCCCACATCTTCTCCACCCCCCACCCCAAGCTGGGACCCCTCCGGCCATCCCGGAGCCCATATAGGTTGTGGGGGAAAACTGCCCTTTGCCATAATGGAAGGGATCACCCAACGAGTCCAGGAGTGGGACACAGTGATCCCGGCGGGTCCCTTCGATCTTGGGATGCTCTATGACTCTACCAACACCATATCAGGTCGGGAGATAATGCAGCCAGGAGATGCTCAGCACGAAGAAGGGATGAACGCCGGGTTGTATCCGTCCGGCTGAGGGCCACGGGGCACAGCAAGGGTGTAAATGAGGAAGAGGAACTGAGGAAGGCTGCAGTGACACCGCTCGCAGGGCACCAGGAAGGCAGCCGCTCTCCAAAGGCGTTTTGAAAGAAAGGCGATAAGAAAACCAAAGGAGAGGGGGAGCCGAGGAGATGCTTCACCCCCAGCGCCGGGGCAAGGAGGTATTTTCGGAGCCGCCGAAAGGAATCAAATCAAAGGGCTTCCATAAAAAAAAAAGGGAGGGAGAGGGGGGGGGAAAAACTGAGCGGGGAGAATGAGAAAGACCCCCGAAGAGATGGAGAGGGGACGGCAGCGGAGCGGAGGAGGAAAAGCTGAACCTAACGGGGAGAGGGCACCCCAGAACTGCGGACGGGGACTCTCCGGTGCAGAGCCCGGTCCCCCCCCAGGGGGTTCCTCGCGTTGAGCAACGGAGAGCAGCAGAACATCCTCGATCCGCTCGCACCGCGCCCGCGGAACCCTGCCGGCTGCGGCTTTGGGTCCTTGGATGGGGTTTTGAGACATTTTTAGTTCCTCTGCTCAATGGGAGCGTTCCCCCCTCCCCCGGGTCGGTGCCAGCTGTCCCCGCTTACCGGGCCGGGCCGCTCCGTGCCGCTCCCCACGCCGCGCTCGGTTCATGCCCCGGGACGGACTCCCACCGCCTGCGGCTGCACCGCGGCTCCCGACGGCCGCGTGGGGACGGACGGGGCGGACCCGGGGCTGTACCGCCCCCCCCCGGGGCTGGGAGCTGCGTCGGGAACGGGGCAGGCTTCCCCGCCCCGGGAGTAGGGATGAGGTCGGGGCCGGAGGTGGGACGGGCTCCAAACCGCCCCCGTGAGGGGTTGGGAGGGGATTGGGGCCGGGGCTGAACCCCTCTCCCCCACCCTCCAAGGATGGATAGGGCTGGAGCTGAGATTAGGGACAGACCCCCCCCAATCCCCAGTGACGGAGACATGAATGGGACTGGGGATAGGATGGGAGCTGGACACCCTCAGTGATGGAACTGGGATTGGGACTGGAATGAAACACCCCTCCAACAACGGGACCATGGGCTGAGATTAGGAATAGATCCCTCCGGTGATGGGACCACGGATGGGTTGAGAGTTGGACCCCCTTAGTGAGGGAACTGGGGATGATAATCCCCCTACAGTGATGGGACCGTGAGTGGGACCAAAGTTATAACCCTCTCCCCACCTCACTCAGGGGGATGGGATCACAGGTGGGAATGGGACGGGCACCAGCCTCCCCCAGTGATGGGACCAGGGCTGCACTCCCAAGCATTGCTCTGGTGATGGGACTGCAGCTGGGATGAGAGCTGGACCCCCTTCCAATGAAGGCATCGTAGAGGGGAACGGGGCTGGGACCAGAGCAGGAACTCTGCTCAGTGGTGAGGCCATGGTGATGTGACTGTGGGTGGGGGCTGGGTCCAGATCCCTGCGATGATAGCACTGGAGCTGAATCTGACTCCCAGTTGCTACTCCAGTGATGGCACCGTGGCCAAGACCAGAGCTGGACCCCCACTCCGACAACAGAACCATAGATGGGACCAGACCACGATCCCTCACTTGTTGTGACCCACTCAGACCACTTTCCACGGTGATGGGACCACGGATGGGATCGGGAGTGGGACTGAAATTGGACCTCTCCATAGTGATAGGAACATGGATGGGATAGGAACACAGGAACAGGGGTGGAAGGGACTGAAGCT
This sequence comes from Callipepla californica brunnescens, assembly GCA_023055505.1. NCBI lineage: Eukaryota > Metazoa > Chordata > Aves > Galliformes > Odontophoridae > Callipepla > Callipepla californica. Next base: position 1,296,975 of record JALIRH010000072.1, on the reverse strand, counting down.
GAGGCCTGAGCTGGACCCCCACTGGGTTGATGGGACTGTGAACAGGACCAGGGCTGGGTCCAGAGCAGGACCCCACCACTCCAGTGATGGGACAGAGGACGGAAGTGGGCCTAGGACTGGAGCAGGACTCTGCCACCCTAATGAACCATGAACAGGGCTGGGGCTGGAGCTGGAAATTTCTCTACTCCTGTGCTGGGACCATGGATAGGACTAGAACAGATCCTTTCTAATGATGAGATCGTGGACAAGATCAAGTCTGGGGCCAGGTCACTGTCCCACCCAGTGATGGGACCATGGATGGCCCTGGTGACCCCCGCCCTTGCATCCCAGGATGGCCCAGAACTGAAGCCAGTCCAGGGCGTGGAGAAACCCCATTGGGTGAAGGAGTCCCAGTATCAGACATGGAGGAGTAAAAAAGGCCTGGAACCATCTGAAGGAGCATGGCTGGGGGCTGGCAGCTGTCTCAGCCCCCCAGGTATGGGATCCTGCCCCATGAAAGATGTCCTCAAGCTGTGCCCCAACATGTGCTGGTGCAGCACACCCCTGCCACAATCCAGCCGTGTCTCTATGGGAAGAGAAGGGGCAGGGAACGTGATGTGGCAGTGGGACTTCAACCAGGGCTCTAATTTTAGCAGCGTTGGTGCTCTCAGGAGCAGTTCCCACCCATCAGTCATGAGCTGTCATGTTGAAACAATGCCTCACTCTGAGCTCCCTGGGGTGGGGGAATCTGCTCTTCAGAGGGGTATTCCTGGGGACCTGATTCACTGCATAGGGACTGTTGCTTTGCAGAGGCATGGCTCTCCCCACAAACCTTTAGAGCTGAGGGTTCCCCTTCTCCTGCTCTGCTTTCATTTCCCCTAGGACTGTGTGTCAGGGACAGGGGATGCTGCACCCACTGCTTCCTAGAGTTGGGACATCTCATCCAGGCTGCCAGGATGCAGCAGGGTTTGCTCCAGGCTTTGCCCCTTGCCATACCTTCTGCTTCAAGGCGTTGGATTCAGTCCCAAACACAGGTTCTGTCCTGCAGAGGGTGGCACACCCATTGAAAACCCCTCTGGGAAGCAAAGAGTCTACGGGGACTAGTGGACCATACCATAGAAGAGAATTCCTTCAAGGATCCTAAATTGGAAACGTTGATTTTGGGTGTGGTGGATGCAAATTTGGGGGATCACATCATCCGTGTCCTCCAGTTCTGCCATGGAGAGGTTCTGGGCTCTGCCCTGGCATGGCACAGCCCCTACCCCCCCAGCGGGGGGATCAGCACAGGGTTTGTACCCTGCAGAGCACTGATGTCTCAGGGAAATCGTGGCCAGGACCAACTCTGCCATCCCACGGAGCTCACTCAACTGAGTGAAAGCCTGGCCAAATTTGGGGACTGGCAGCATCTGAACAGGGTGAGTCTAGGGAACGGGACACACACTGAGACATCTGCAGGTGGTCCTGTGGTTTTACACCTCTGTGAGCACAGAGTGAGCCCCAGTGCTTCCCCTATGCATTCTCCATCTGTGGAAGGCAGGTCCTTCTCCTGGAGCTGCCGTGTGGGTTCCCCGAATCTGCGGGCATCCTTCCTGGAGGAGGCTGTGGTGACCGTAAAGCCAGGACAAGGGGGAACGTGCTGATGCCATCTATTATTTAGAGGCTGAAAGTGGTGGCTGTCTGAAGAGGCATTATGAGGATATGAGCATTTGGCACCGAGCGACCGCTGCCGGCCCTCCGTGCCAAAAAAACAAAGCCTGCTTCCTTCTTCTGATGTCATTTGTTTGAGGAGGGAAAACAATGCATCACGGCGCAGCTATTTGGGCCTGATAAGGGAGGAAGGCCAGGCCTGGTGCTTGCAGGGCAGGGGATGCTGGGATGGAGCCCCTGCGTGAGGCTCTGGAGGATGGATTTGTCCTGCTGAGACAGCAGTGAGCTCGGGGAGGGCAGCGATGTGCTCCACTGAGTTAAGCCTGGCTCTCTGGGATTTAATTAATCCAGGCTGGCTTGGCTCTGAGATCGTTTCACAGCTCTAATAGCACCCACAGGCAGAGCGAGCTGTGCCTGGTGATGCGTGGTGGCATGGATGTGGATGAGGATGTGGATGTGGACGTTGTGCTCCACTCCTTTGCTCCCACCCCTGCATAATGACAGTCACATCTCTGCATCTGCCTCCGGAGCTCTCAGTATTGCTCCTTCCAAAGGCATTGGTGCACCATGGCCCCCATCCCATCTTTGGCCTATGGGCAGTTCCTGCTGCTCAGCCAGGTGCTGGCTCTGAGCAAGGGCAGCTCTTCCATCCTGAGATGCTCTGTGTCACTGACAGCATGAGATGAAGCAGGGCAGCTCCAGGCACGAGGCACTCTCTCATGTTGAGGACTGGTTCATTATGGACGTGGCTGGACATGGGGTCAGCTTGGCAGCTTGCTGCTGGATGCTTCAGCGACCCAGAGGAGGTGATGTAAAATCCAGCCCTCAGAGTGGTGCCTTTTTTTGGGTCTGGATGAAAGCCCTTCAGCGTCCAACAAGAGAGCCTTCCCAGCTTTGCTGCCTACTGCCTTTCCTTCCACTGCTCTCTGCCTCTTCCCACCTTTCTTCACTCATTTGGCTGCAAAGGAGATAAGAGGAGGGATGTCACCTTCTAAGACCTCGGGTCTGATGACCTGACAAGAGGTGGTGGTGAGGTGGGGATACAGCCTCTGCCCCCAGGTAACAGTGATAGGATGAGAGGCGATGGCCTCACATTGCACGAGGGAAGGATCAGGTTGGGTATTAGGGAAATTTGTTCTCTGAAAGTGTGGGAATGCTCTGGCACAGGATGCCCAGGGAGTGGGGGGGGTCACGGTCCCTGGGGGTGTCCCAGAGCAGTGGGGATGTGGCACTAAGGGACGTGGGCAGTGGACACAGTGGGGTGGGTTGGGGTTGGCCTTGTGGACCTTGGAGGTCTTCTCAGACCTTCTGGGATTCTCTGATGTCCCCGGGCTCCATGTCCTCTCTAACCCACCCTGCTTATCTCCACCATTTCCGTGCAGGAGCAGCAGCAGGGGATGGCCACCCCTTGCCCCAGACAGGAAAGAGAGGATCCAACCACCCCTAAAAATCCCCGTTTTCCATTTCCAGAGCCAAACATGAGCCAAACAGAGGCAGATGTTATAAATCCAGCTACAGGGAAGTGAATGATTTGCACAGCTGCAACTGCGAGCCCGAGCCGAGCAGCTCTGCTCATTAGAGAGGAGCTGGCCCTCAGCCCCACATTTCTCTTAATGTCTCCATTTTTCTCTGCTTTGGCAGTAGCACAGGTTTCTAAGACACTCTCAAAACATTTCCTTGTTGTCCAGCAGGGAGGAATGCAGTTGTGCACGGGGTTACAGGAACGGGAGGAACAGGAAGGCTGGAGGGCAGCGTCACCATCACTGTCTGTGCCCAGTTCAGGGCATCTCCATGGGTACAGGAGATCATAGAGGGGCTTTGGAGATGGGGAAGGGTCTGGGGAGGCAAATATGAGAGGAGGGGATGAGGACCCTTGGGTTGTTTGGCCCAGAGCAGAGGAGGGTGAGAGGAGGAGTCTCATGGCAGTCTTAAAGCTCCTCGTGGCCCTACAGTCCCTCATGGCCCTATAGCTCCATCATGATAACCCTACAGCTCTCTCATGGCAATCCTACAGCTCATCATGGTAACCCTACAGCTTCTCATGGTAACCCTACAGCTCCTCATGGTAACCCTACAGATCCTCATGGTAACCCTACAGCTCTTTGTGGCAGCCCTACAGCTCCATCATGGCAACCCTACAGCTCCTCATGGCAACCTTACAGTTCCCCATGGTAACCCTACAGCTCTTCATGGCCCTACAGGTCCATCATGGTAACCCTACAGCTCTTCATGGTAACTCTACAGCTCTTCATGGTAGCCCTACAGCTTCATCATGGCAATCCTACAGCTCTCTCATGCCAACCCTACAGTTCCCTTATGGTAATCCTACAGCTCCTCATGGCAACCCTACAGCTTCTCACAGGGGTATGGAGGGACAATCCAGCTGGACAACAGGACATCAACAGCAGTGGTGAACCCCAATGGGGTGTGCATGAGGTGGGACTGGTACCCACTGTGGATATGCATGGGGACTTTCCCAGCAGCCAGCCCAGCAGAAAAGTGGCACTGATGGGAGAAAAGGGATCTGGAGATGGAAAAGCAGCAGTCCCTCTGTGCACCGTGTGCGGGAGGCAGAGACACTCAAACCTCCCCACACCACTGCAGCACAGAATGGGACTTGCAGCTTTTCTCACCTGGACATCTATTTTCACTCTTCAGCAGAAGATGGGCTTTTGTTTTCTTGCCCACCCAACTTGTGCTGCGTCTCAGCCTTTTTCTTCCACAACCCGTGGGCTTTTGGGAAGGGGCATGGGGACAGAGGTGGGGACAGAGCTGAGGGTGCTATGAGGAATCCTGGGGATGGTCTGGGACAGCCCCTAGCCACTGGTCATGCTGGAAACCAAGGGCTCCATCCTCTCTTTGTGCAGCAAACCAATCTGAGCACTGAAACTCTTGCTCTCCCTCCCCATCTCCCAGCTGCCAGCTTTCTGCAAGGCACAAGCTTGCTGCAGGAGCATCCCCTTCCCGCAGGGAGATGCTTGCAGTGGTCCTGGGGCTGCCACAGCCTCCCGGGTGGAGCGGGAGCACAAGGATGCCTTTGTGGCTGACAGCTTTGCTTTGTAAAACCCTTAAATAAACAGCCCGTTGGGGCAGGCATGGTAAAATTAACACATTGGTATGGCCTACGTGTGCTGCGGGCTGCCTGGAAGGTGGTCAACAAGGCTGAGGGTTTAAAAAAAGAACACAACACGCTGTTAAAGCAGTGAGATTGTATCTGAAAGTTGGTCTTTGGGGACTTCGAGTGAGCTGCAGTGGACGGAGGGGTGGAAGAGGGGTCCGGGGGGGAGAGCTGCTGCCCTGGGAACAGTGATGCTGCTGGAAGGGGTTTTGTGCTGATCCTGGCAGCACCAGGAGGGATGAGAGAGATGTAGAGCGTGTGCTCTGAAACTGAGCCCTTCTAAAAACAGCGGCAGTGACCGTACGCTCAGCAGTCCTCCCCCAAAACTGTGCCCAAGGAGAGGCTGCCTCCCGGGAAGCTCATTTCTCCATCAGCAGAACCTGAGAAGGGCACGGGCTCCTGAGAGCAGCACAGAGGGACACAAGTGAGGCCGGACTGCAGGGCCTGCTGCCCTCGGTTCATCACGAGGGGATGCGCAGCCTGGCTCCGTGGAGGATGGAGGGTGGTTTGTGGGATGGGTGGCAGGGCCCTCGCAGCCTCCCATGCCTGAAATGCCCTCTATTTTTATCCACTTCTGCCAGGGGATAACAGATGAAGAGACATTCTGCAGCAAGTTCACATTAGTAGCAAGGGGAAGATGTTATGCAGCAGTTTTCTGAGTGGTTTTCTTGCCCTGCTCTACCAGCAGCGAAGCCAAGGGGACCAGCACAGGTCCCACCCTGGAATCCCTTTGTTTCCAAAAAAACAGCTGTTCTCAATCCAGGGCTTTTGAATGGACTTCCTTCCCCTCCTGCTCCAAAATAACTCGCTCGTCCTTGGGGATATCCATGCAGAGAAGACCCAGAGCATGGGGCTGGATGGGCAGATGGACACATGGACACAGGACAGAATGCAGGAGGCCCTGCCCATCCTGCACCATCCCTGGAGCTGTTCTGGAACTGTGGGGATGTGGCACTGAGGGATGTGGTCAGTGGGCACGGTGTGCTGAGTTGGGTTGGACTTGGGGGTCCTGGAGGCCTTTTCCAACCTTAACAATTCTCTGATTCTGTGCTCTCTGCAGCTCCATGTGTTGGAGGATGCTTGCCCAGCGTGGCTGAGGAGATGTTCATCTAAATCAAGGTTTCCCATGGCTGGAAGGAGCTCACCAAGCCAAACTTCAGACTCCAAGCTGAGAATGCCCTGATCTGATGAGGGATTCCCCAACCCCAAGGACCCATGCTGCTTCTTGCCCTTCAGGAAAGAGTGTCTGTGGCCTCCTTCTGCACCCACATCATCCCCATAGCAGCTTCCCCACGGAGACAAATCCATCTGAAGCAGAGCCACATGAGGGCCACCCCAATTCTTGATAAAATCCTGCAGAAGAAGGATGAAATTCAGCTGCTCTCTTGTAAAACCCCTCCAATCACCGAGCTTAATTCTCCTGCATTTCCCCACCTTGTTCCATTTAACACCAGTCAAATCCCACTGGATGAAGCCAACACAGAGCTCTGTGACTGCAGCTGGGATGGGATCAGAGCACTCTGAGAGCTGGAAACGTAACCTACTCTGATTTCTTGGGGATGAGGGGACACATGGGGTGATGGCTGTGTGCTCCCTCAACAGACGTGAGGTTTTCTTGACCCCCATTTTCCTGTGCCCATCAACCAAACTCCCCAGAAGCGAGGCTGGCCCGAAGTCTCTCTCGCAGCCCGTGTCCTTGTCAGAGGGCCAATACTCTTATCTCAGGCCTGGCTGGCTTTTCTTTCTTGGATCTTTGCCACCATGGCTAAAATAACTCTCCCACCCCTCCCCGCTCGCAAAGGTCACGTTCCAGGGATGAATCCGGAGCCTCCCAGGCTGCGTTCTGGGCTCGGGATGGCTGATGGGGCTGACACGGACAGAGCACCGTGGTGCTGGTGTGTGCTCTGGGTCGGCACCCTCAGCTCCCTGGGAATCCAGTTAGCAGCTGAGCAGACCTCCATTCCTGCCCCGTCATGCGGGTATTTCCCTGTAGATCTGCCTCTCACCTTCGAGCAGTACTGGAAAGTCCAGATTTACAAAGACAAGTTTGGAGGCAATCGTTTGTTTAACCAACTGGTGCAGTCAGTCTTGGGTTTGTTTTCTTTTTTCCTTTTTTTTCCCCAAACGAGTCTTGAAATCAAAGGAGAGTGTTTCCAAGCTAAATACAAGTGGAGAGTAATTGAGTGCTTAATGAAGTGGGTATCGGTCAGGACATCACAAAAGGAAAACATAAATCGTGTCTAAGGATGCGTGTAGGAAAGGAAGGAGGGAAGGAGAAATGAACTGTTATCCCCAAGGAGAGGGAGTGTGGCAGCATACAGCCCATGAAGCATGGGTAGGGGAAGCAGGACAAACAGAGTGCCCTCTGCAAAGAGACACAATCCCTCATAGCAGCATCGTTTTGCCCAGGTTGGCTGAAGGAGCAAACCTGAGGCCTCCAGAAGCACGAACTGCAGCTGGGGATGTGCATTAACCCAGAAGAGCTCCTTCCCTGTGTTCCCAGAGCCATCTGATGCCAGCTGGGCTTTCCCAGGAGCGGTGATGGTGATGCTCCATCATCCCATGCCCACGATGAGAGCCAAGGGTTGGGGGATGCTTGACATTGTCACCGCCCACATTGCTGCCACTGCTGTTTCAGACTGGAGAGAAGGGAAAAGCTCTCCCCCATGAGCAGTGTCTGTCTTCGGAGGTTTTGAAGACCCAGCTGGGAAAGGCCCCGCTCAACCTGGTCTGACCCCAGCACTCCACGTGCCATGAATAGGATGGTGGAGTTGGGGCCTCCTGGGGTTCCTTCCAACCTGTGTTATCCCAGCATCCTCTGCTCAATGAATCCCCACAGATTGGGGTCAGAGTGAAAGTGCAAAGCCACATCAGCGATGGAGCAGCCCAGACCCACAGATAACTGGGGTCAGGCTTTACTGCCTGAATTTCACCCTGCAACCCCTATGAAACCAACAGCTCGGACCTTCTGTCAGGAAGGTGCTGTGTTTTGTGTTAGAGATCCACATGGAGACGGCCCTGCCTCCTTCCCAGCGAGTCCTGGTGTTTAACACTGCTTCTTCCCTGCAGTCTGTGCCCCATGCGTGGCTGTTTGGTGCTCACACATTAAGCAGGCTGAAGACTCCCTGGGCACTTGGGACTTGAAGCCACCACCACCTTGGAGCTCACACGAAGGCTGCACAGCAGAATCTACCTCCTCCTGGTTAGAAAACACCACGAGGAAGACTTTTCCATCAGCTAAATGCCTGCAGGTGTTTCCTGGTGCTTCCAGGCGTGGGGATCAGCTGTGGGGTGGCCACAGCAAGGCATCAGGATGCGCTTGGAGCCAACAGCAAGGAACCTCTGTGACTTCCAGAATAAATAGACTATCTGATAAGAAAACCCCAGGAAGAGAAATTACAAAGAGTGGGTATGTTTGGGGGAAGTGGATGGAGATTTATACGCAGATAGGACACCACCAGGAAGAGGGATATTCTCCCTCATCTCTCCACTTTCCATAGGAGTGAGTCACTCGTCTTCCTGCAGCAGGAGGAGCCCCTCCCCTTCTTGGGGAGTCCTCTGGGTTGGCTCTCCAGCAACCTTTCCTTTGTGATTAAGCAGATATTTCAGAACACAATGCCATGCTTATTCCTATTTCTGGGGGCTCCCAGCACCACCATGATCCACTGCTGTGGGTCTGTGTTCTCTGTCCCACTGTGGCCGTGGGGTGATGGGAACCAGTCAGACCAGTGGGGAAAGCTGATGGACACTACTGAGCCAGGATCATTGCTCATGTTAATGAGCCCTAGGGCAACAGCCACTTGTCCCCAGAGCTCTGCTGTGAGGGATCTGAGGTCATCTGGTATGGGGAGATGAGACAGGATCATCTTACAGGGCTGTGGCTTTTGAGCTTCTGGGGAGTCGATCGCCCAGCCAAGGAGTGCCCACTGCCCTGAAATTCAGGGGCCAAAATAACCACAAATCCAGGTGGGCAGCATGACAGGGATGAGGGAGCAGGAGTGTGGGAAAGCCCACGACTCAGTTTCCCCATCTGTTAAAGGTGAATGGAGTGGAAACGTCACACCTGCACACCTCCTCAAGAGCCTGAACCAAAACCACACCAGCTGGATGAAGCAGAGAGATTTAATTGTGTCAGCTAATCACATTTCCACAATGTTTCCCCATTGTTTACAATGACCAGGGAATCATTTTCCACAATATTACCTTTCGTCAGTTCTATTTCAGCTCTGTGTGGAGGACGGAGCTGCTGGTGACAGCAGTGCAGTACCCGACTCCAAGAACTGATGCAGCCCCATGGGATGGGCAGTGCTCTGTTGAAGCCAGCTGTGCCCAGGGCAGGCTTGGATGTCTCTAAAGAAGACGACTTTCCCCTGACTCTGGGCTTCATCCACTCTTATGGAGGCTTTTTTTTCTCTCCAAGTATTTACTGAAAAATTCTATTTTCCCAGTCTGTGATGCTGCTTCTTGCCTCAGCACTGGGACCTCCAGAGATGTCCCAGCTCCATCTTCCCCACGCCATCCCAGTAGGGATCCCGGACTTAAATCCCCTTGGACAACTGCACTCCCAACTCTCAGCCCCTCCTTGTGTGTCCTCATCTCCATCCTGGTCACTCTGCTGGACTCACTGCCCTCATCCTGCTACTGGGAAGCCCCACGCTGGTCCCAGTACCTAGATGGGGCCTCACCATCACCAAGCAAAGGGCAAGAACCAAAGCCTGGTGATAGAAGCTGTCCCCCACTAACACCACTCAGAGCACAGTTGGCTTTCAGTTCTGCAAACACACCCCAGTGACCTGAGGACAGCTTACACCACCACTCCTCACCATCAGAGCCCCTTTCCAGCTGGCTGCTCCAACCTGGCCAGCTGCACTTGTCCTTGCTGGACCCAGTTTCTCCAGCAGCTTTGTTTGCAGCACGTAGCCCGCCCTCTCCAACCCACTGCTGCTCCCAAAGCTTGAGCCACCTCAGCGTGCAGGTGGTAAAGAGTTGCAGGGGTTGTTAAAGGAGAGCTTGAGAGTACTCTGGTCCTCCAGCTCTCCTCAGAGCGTGCAGAAGTGCTGTTGTGGTGGGGCATTGCATCTGCAGCTCAAGGTGGGGTTAACTCTTTGTCTCCTCTCTACCTCCAGCTGTCAGATCTCCTTCCCAAATTACTGTGGTTCATCAGCAAGCAGGAGGGAGCAGAAGTCACTGGGGGTTTGCATGAGAGTTAGGAACAGGGTCTGGGTTGGGGTTAGAGTCAAGGCTATGGATTAGGTTTGGGGTTAGGGTTGTAGTTAGGATTGCTGTTAGCATCAGGGTTAGAGTTGTGGTCAGGGTTATGGAATTTCTCCCTACTCTCTGCTTTCCTATCTGTCCACAAAGACTCAAATCAGTGCATTACTCAGTAGGGAACGCCCACTGTCCCACAGCGCTTTAGGGCTGCCCTATCCCAATTCCCCGAGCCTTGACCACCCCTCTAGACACACACAGGGTCCTTTTACCCCAAATCCAGCTCCAGTGGATGCACCATGTCAATATATTGTGGCATCTGTATGGGTGGACTTAACTCTGCTCATAGGGGACTGCATCTAGGCCATGTTCCTGTGCCACCAGAGTTCAGTAACACTCTCATTCAAGGTTTCCATGCCCAGGCTGTATTCACAAAGGGACAGCAATGGGCACGTGGACCCATGGAGATGAGTAGGACAGGCAGAGGGCTGATAAAAACATGGAAAAGGCAAATGATCACATTTAGGGGTCGGTAAGATCAGAAAGAAATTGGCCAGGAGGACTTTCCAGCTCCAGACAATGCCTTCTGCAACAGGAGAAGCAATGCTTGAGAGATGGAAATCACTCCCTCATCCTGGGAAGGGTGACATTCACACCCAGGTGGCATTTCTCCCCCGTACTGCCTGGCAACTGCTTCTCCCCCAGGGCACCAGGGCGCTCTCCGTCTACAATTTCACCTCCACTTATATGACTGCAGAGGCTATTCCTGTGCTATGATCACTGATAGGTTTCCCAGGTGCTGCCCCACAGCCTGGAGCTGGCAGACTGAAGGTCATGAGGACACTCAGGACCTTCCCACGTAGCAGGGCTCTCCACCATATCCCTGCCTGAGCTGGACCTGCCACCACCAGCAGCGTGATGCTCTCAGCCACTCCCTGGCACTCAGTTTAGAGGAGCTCAGGTGCATAGAAAAGCAAACATCAGCAGCAAAACATGCCTGAAGAGACAAACAGCAGCACAGGCAAGAAACCTCATCCTGCATGTTTGAGGCCCATCCACATCACAAGCACACCTGCAGGATCTCACCTTTTTGTGCCCTGTGAGGAGGATCCAACCCTTCCTCTGAAGTTTTAAGCAATGCATTGCTGGATGTGGATCCTGTCCATATATATTGAGGGGCCACAATGGATCTAAGCCGCATTTATGAACAAGCAAAGCAAATGGATTACATTTTTCATGGCGTTAAAAAGCAAATGAATTCCTGTCTCATCTCCCCTATGGCTCAGAGATGAAAAGTCACTCTCCAGAGCAGCTGTTGTGTAAGAGCCAGCTCAATAAGCGGGTCTCACTGTTCACTCCTGACACCTATCAACCATTTCTTCCCCTATGGGGAAGGACCATCTCTCACAAAGCACAATCAAGGCTCTTGAAGCAGCCAAAGCAATCTGCTCTGGAAGGTGCAAAGCTTTTCTATGGGGGAAGGGGCAGGTGCTGAGTTGTGAACAAGAGAGATGTCCTTTCAGCAGCACACCCAGCCCAGGCCTGCTTAGTGCAGTCAGGATATTGTTGACCATTGTACGGTTAACAGAAGGAATGATGCCAAATAGTACTGTAAAGATACTGCGCAGATGGTGCAGTAAGAAAGTTTATCACAATGGAAAGAGACAATCAAAGGAAAATGCTCACCCACATCCCAGGTTCACAATAGGAAACTCCAAAGGAGCAATCTCCAAAAAGAGATCCCTCCCAGGGTGGTCAGACCCCTTAAATGGGGTCTGGGAGAGGTGGAACCAAACTCCATCCCTTCTGTCACACGGGTGCATTGCCTTCACCTGTGCTCCTGCAGCTGACTCAGTGCTTGTCTCAGGTGATCCATCAGTGGTTCAGGCTGTGGTTCAGCAGTTCCCACACACAAATCCACCATGGCTGAATGAGTTCAGCTTTGGGAGGACAACGTGAAACTGTTTTCTACCTTTGCTGCTGATGGGAAATCACCCCTGAAATGAATGTTTGCAGAAGTTTTATTGTCAGTTTCCGCAGTTTGGGCAAGAAACAGCAACAGGAACTTGCTCTTGGGAAAGACTGATTTCCCATTGCTGTGTCTGTATTTTCATATTTGGAAGACAGTACTATGGAAAACACTGGAGCTGTGGTGATTTGTGGGCCATACTGGTGGAAGCAGAACAGTTGGACTTGATGATCTTTTCCAACCTGAAATCCATCTTCAGCTCCAAAGCCTGGCCCTAAGATCAGCACATTGCTCCCACCTCCTCTTGTTGTTTGCAGAGGAATCCTCTGTTCTGCTCTCACATTCCAAGGTCTAGTGCTAAGCCTGGGTCTCCCAGTACCCACCCCTCAAAGGAGGGTACTGGGCCCTATGCACAGTGGCATAAAACACAGAGTTTGACTCATGCCATTCTGCCAGCTCCACATCCAGTTTCACTTCCTTCCTGGTCTTTGCAGAGGGTGGGCACTCCCAAGTCCTCCGCCTATATGTGAGTAAGAACCTCCAAGATCTTCATTCATACAGAGACAGGAAAATCCAAGGCTTCCACCACACATGGATTGGCACATTCGAGGTCTCCTTCTGTGCAGGGATGGGCACATCCAAGGCCTCCAGCCATACATGGATGGCTACTCCCAAAATCTTGACCATACAGGGACAGGCATCCCCCAGGACACCCAGCCATCCATATCTTCACATCTCCTCCTGCCCTCTTCTAAGTGCCCCTTTTTGGAGCAGGATCCTGGCAATGACTGCAGTTCCCCATGGAGTTTGCTTAGGAGATTCACCTCTGTTTTCTTGCTGGATTTTAACTTGGGTTTTTACTTGGAAAACCAACTGTGATGGGGTTCATAAATCTTATCCAAGAAAGAAAACCTCAGTGTTTCCTCATTTGTATGACCCCCAATGTAATATTTAGTGATGAGGTCTCATCCCATTCATGGGGAGGAATGAAACAGAGGAGAAGGAAACAGATAGTGACATCTCCAAGATGTGTGAGAGAGAAGGATGTGAAAGTTGCTGACTTGCACCATAGAAACTTTGTGGTTGAAGGCAGCAGAAAAACGTATAAGGAAGAAATACTCCTGATCCAACCTTCACTTCAGTGGTCGAGATGATAGCAGTGTACAAAGCATGAGGAAAATGAAAAGGGAATATTGGGCTTGTGGCCACAGTATTGGCAGAAAATTTGCCGTATTTGGTTTGGAAAAGTTGCTGTTCTCCATGGGAACAGGTCCTTGCAGAATCTGAGGCTTCATCCAGACCCGTGGCTGAACCACAGCCCGGGCTTCAAAGTTGGATGGTTTGGGGTTGAAGGGGTCTTACGTCCCAACAGGACACTGGGTCCTCCTCTCTTCAGTTGCCCGCAGCTGCAGGAAAGGAGACAAGGAGGTGAAAGGCGAACAGGTCCAGGTGTATGGAGGTGGAAAGCACCAGGAAGAACATCAGTGCCAACATGGTGGGAGTGGCTGGTGCTGATAACCAGGGCTGTGATCAAGCAGGCATGGAACTGGGCCAGCCCCGCTGGCCATGGGTCAATGCGGCCCTGCACAGTCAAGGTCTCCCTTCATCCTGGGACTTTTCCATACCCCACAAGACCTTTGGCCCTGTTGAGCTGCTGGTCTCCAAAACTGCATTTCCAAAGAAGTCCTCTCCAAGGGGTTGTCCACTTGGTAGCTCTGAAGGGACAGGGGATCCAGGAGACCCTTCTCCAGCCAGCCCAGCCCCCACCCCCCCCAAGCCCATGCCTTTCACACGACACCACAGACAAAAATACTGATGCTATAAGCAAGCAGGGATGAACCCAGCAGGGAACAGATAATGCCGTGATCACAGAAATGTGCCCGAGGGAGCTTCAAGTTACACATTAAGGGGGGAGAGCAGTGGTGACGCATGGGTGGGCAGGGGAACTGCTGGCAGGAGAGCTCTGCCCATGCAGAAGGGACTGTGGAGGAACAGCCCTGGCAGCTAGAACATGGGGGATCAACACTCAGAAGTCACCCGGTAAAGATAATAAAGAGGTTTTACCCTCTGGGATTGGGTCAGGTTGATGGCATGTATCATGGCAAGACTGTGGTGGTGGAAGGGTTAGGGTTCCTGCAAGGTGGGCTTTGGCATTTCTGCAAAGAGTGGGTGTCTGTGAGCTGGAGGCATCTGTCTCTTCCCATGGACACAAATGTGAAGCAATCCACAGCTCCCTGACCTGCAGGTCTGGTGTTCCTCTTGTATCTATATAACCTGTCTCACACCTTGTTGGCTTTTCTCCCCAGCTCCGTGTTTCCTCTAGCTGTCTCCTGTTGTTTCTTGTTATCTTTTTCTCAGTGCCCTCTTACTGCCATCCTTTTCTGATGGTCACACCAACCCTTCTGAGGTCTCAGAAATCCCAGTATGGTGCCATTCCTGAGGCCACACGGGAAACATGCTGCCTGGCAGCCAGAAAACCTCATGTGTGACAATGGGGTGGGAGAGGCCAGGCTATCAGTGGCGAGTAAAATTTTGGAGGGTGAAGGTCATCTTCATGAAGACAGCTCCCATAACCTCCTCCCAGAACAGCTTAGCAGCTGTGTCCCAGCTCTGAGGACCATGGTCATATCCATGCCTGTGCCCACGTCCCATGGAAGAGTTTGGAGGAGCCCAAGGAGATGTGAATCCCCTCTAACTTCAGGACAGCAGTTTCTGGATGGCTCTTGGAGACACCTTTTGTGCTTCCTCTACTCCTGTGACATCCATGACCTCCTTTTGTCCTCCTGCCACACTTCTGGTGTAGCACAGAGGAAAAAGATCAGGTATGTGTGTAATGTGACCCAATGGGGTGGTGCACATGGATCTCCCTCCTGCATCAGGCCATGGCAGAGTCATTCCCACCCAGGGGCTAAAACCCATCACTGATCTTATCCCTCATCTCCTGCCAGTCCCCACATTGTCTCTCCCACCCACTCCCAGTGCATAGGATGGGACACAGCACTCATACAAGGGCGACTGACCTGATTTACACCAGCAGAGATGTTACCTCCATTGAAAGCACTGAGAAGTCATAGAATAATGGTATCACCAAGGTTGGAAAAGACCTCCAAGATCATCCAGTCCAACTGTAGATCATCCAGTCCAACTAGTCATCCAAGTCATAGAATTACAGAATCATAGAATCATAGGGGTTGGAAGGGACCTCAAGAGATCATCGAGTCCAACCCCCCTGCCAAAGCAGGTTCCCTACACCAGGTAAGTCCTTTCTGGATAGATGTGGAAGCAGTCATCCTTCTGCAGCAGGCCAGCACTCCTGCTCAGGATGGGCAGGTTCCTCCTCGTAGAACCTGGTGTTCACGTCTGGTCACCAGTGCCCAGAGACAGTGCAGGAAAGCGGCCAATTCTTGATGGAAAACAGCCCCTACCAACCTGCCAACCCTCTCTGCTCACAGATATTTACTCTTTGGATGTGCTCTCATGAAAATTAATCCCAGACCCAACCCCCAGGTATGATAAACATGACGAGCAAGGAATGGGGAGAGGCTGAGACGGCAGGGAACAAAGCTGCCCGGGTGCACTGACGCTGCCTTCACTGCAGTATGGTGGGACAAGCCCAAGCAGGATGCATCAGGGCCACACCAGCTCCTTTCCAGCCTGCTTTGCTGCTCAGCTTGACCTCCATCCCCGCGGGCAGTTTGGGCTCCAGGCTGCCCGGTTCCACCCCGGCTTAACCTGGAGGAGGCTGAGTCACAGCATGGGCTCCTGCAGAGCCACTTGCACCGTGTTATGGCAAGCTGCAAGGAGTGATTCTCCCCGGCTGAGGAATGCCCAAACATGCAAAAAGCATGCTCTGTACAGCTTTGTTTTCCTGATCTATAGAAAACTTTTATCTTATTTTATTTTTTTATGGCAAAGCTTGAGCTGTCTCAGTTGCTTTGTTGCCATATTTCAGCTGCCATGACTGATACCGGTCAGCTAGGGAAGTAAAATACAGTGCTGAGCACTCAGCACAGAGTGATCTGATGGTCCTGGGGACGGTTGACACCTCTCTGGGTCAGAGAATTACCAACCATTTTCCAGCCAAAGAGAATCTGCCTCTCAGACTAACGCTGCACAGGACACACTTACTTTCGTGTTGCGTTGTGAATTGAGGATCGTCCCCAGGAAGGATGTGAAGAAAAAGCTCTTCAGGGATTGCTAAGAGCTCAGCCCCATTCACATCCTCATGGCACCCCCATGTGGGGAGAGCCCGGAGGCTCCAGCACCAACCCCATGCTCTGCTTTGCTTGGGGGAAAAATTCCTGGGGGAAGGAATCACAGAAGCACCCAGCATCTGTGCCTGAGCGCATGGGGGGGGAACTGAACAGCTGAAGAAGGGCCAGAGCCCCTTGTCCCTCCTGCTTCCCTGCCCTGACCATACCTGTGAGCTGGGACAGTCTGGGTTTCCCTGCTCCACGGTGTGGTTGGATCCTTTGGTAGCCAAAATATGGATGGGGAAGGGAATGACTGGAACACTCCCAGAGTATAACAATTATTAAGGACAATTTCATTCTTTTAGACATCCTTTCATACATTTTTTTCCCCATTCCCTTTCATATTTTCACTCTATCTATCCACGTATGTATGTTTGTATCTCTGTCTCTATTCATTTATCTATCCACCTATCTGTGTAGCTATGTGTATGTGTATATCTATCTATCCATCCATCTAACCATCCATCTACAGAATCATAGAATCATTAAGGTTGGAAAAGACCTTTAAGATCATCTAATCCAACCACCCACCTACCACCAATGTTGCCAACTAAACCATGTTCCTTAGTGCCACATCTCCACGTTTCTTGAACACCTCCAGGGATGGTGACTTCGCCACCTCCCTGGGCAGCCCATACCAGTCCCTGATCACTCTTCCATGGAATAAATATTCAACCTGACCCTCCCCTGTGCAACATGAGGCCACAATCTCTCATCCTATTGCTGTTACCTGGGAGCAGAGGCTGACCCCCACCTTGCTACAACCTCCTCTCGGAGAGCTTCAGAGGGCAATAATATCTCCCCTGAGCCACTTCTCCAAACTGAACCATTCCAGTTCCCTCAGATGTTTCTTGTATCGTGCTTCAGTCCCCTCACAGCTCTATTAACCTTTTCTATCTATCCTTCTGTTTGTTCCATCCATCCATCCATCCACCCATCCATCCCTCCCTCCATCCCTCCCTCCCTGCATCCCTCCCTCCATCCCCCCAACCATCCATCCATCCATCCATCCATCCATCCATCCATCCATCCATCCATCCATCCATCCATCCATCCATCCATCCCTCCATCCATCCATCCCTCCACCCACTCACCCATCTGTAACACCAATTAAGCATTCTATTTCCTACATACTCCCATTTAATACCAAAAGCTGACATCCTGGAGGGAGGTGTTCCCCTCACTCTCTCCGCAGAGTGGGGACCACCCCTCCCTCTGTGCCTCGAGTTGGTGAGCAACCCCCCCCCCCCCCCCCCTTGCCAGGAGAGCTTCTGCCAGTTCAGCAGCCAAAATCTGCTCCGTCAGCAAACCCCTTTATTATTAGCCGGAGGAAGCGTCTGCCCACAGGGCTTTCAGAGCCGGAGCTGCCTCCTGCATGAATCACCCTGCCCATGGTGTGATGCTCTGGTGCTCCGAAGCAGAAGTGGAGCTTTGCAGTAAAGAGGGAATGAAAGCTCTCGCTGGGAGCTCGTTGTTCTCAAAGAGGTTTAAACCCCTTCAGGGAATGAGATCAGGAGGGAAGAACGAAAAGATAGATGACACGCGAGCCTGACTTATGTCTGTGTTCTCCTTACGGCATTGACTCGACGTTGAGCTCTTGCCTTCCTTGGGTAACCCAGCGCTGCCCACACAAAACCCCAGAGCCCCTCCTCGCTCTGGTGCTGCCCCAAGGACACGAGGCCCCATTCCCTCCAGCATCCCACACCCGGAGATCCCATGAAGGGCTGCAGGATGGGACGGCTCTTCACACATCACCTCATTTACACAAAAGCATTCCGGAAGATTAAAATCAATGAGGTGGAGAATTATTTGCTGAACCGCTCGGGGCATCGCAGCCGTTGGGTTTCCTTTATTTCCCACTCTGTGAGGACAACCTCTGTGGTGCCGGGGTATTTTCCACGTTGGCTCCTCGGCAAGGTGATGTACAGTAAGCCCAGGTTGGGGGTGACAACCCTGAGAACACCCACAACTCGTGGTCCATGGATGCAGCGTGTCCCCACTGTTGCTTGGTAGAGGCACAGCCAGGACCAAACCAAGGGCCAAATTCCCATCCCCACCACATTAGAAGCAATTCCCTTTTCCCCCCTGCCTGCTTTCAGCCCAGGAGCCGAGCACCGCCCGCTTTCATTTCTGAAGTTATCAGCAAAATATTTATTCGACCGAGCCACGATAACGGCAGCCGGGAACTGGTGCCAAAAAGCACTGAGCTCTACGGGAGCTTTTCCTGTTGACTGCAGTGAGTTTTGCAGCGAGGATGTGACCCTGAGCCGGGAATTAGAGGTGGTCCGCACAGCCCCCAAAGCTCTTCCCCACACCCATCACCGGGTGTTGGTGGAATCATCAAATCATTGAGGTTGGAGAAGACCTCCAAGGTCCCCAGCTCACCCCACCATGCTCACAATGTCCCTCAGTGCCACATCCCCATGGTCCTGGAAAACCTCCAGGGATGATGGCCCACGGGCAGCCAGTGTTGGTGCACTGCCATTCTTTTTGGAGAAGAAATTTTCACTGATACCCAACCTATTTTCTATGAGGATCCGACAGGGGGAAAGCCTTCCTGAAGCCCACGAAGACAAGACTTACTTCATAGATTCATTAGGTTGGAAAGGACCTACAAGATCATCTAGTCCAACCATCCTCCCACCACCATCTCTACCCACCAAGCTACTAAATCAAATCCTTCAAGTCAACACCCATCACATCCAGTCTCCATTGCACCTCACACTGCACTTTCCACGCTCATACCCCTATATGAGATCTGTACATCCCTATGTGAGGTCTATACATCCCTGTAGGGGATCTATACATCCCTATATGAGATCTAAATATCCCTATATGAGTTCTATTAGAGCAGGGCTTGCTCTCCTGGCCTGCACATACCCAGACACCTGCATCCCTCTGCAGCCAGCGTGGTGCAGAGCTGCAGTGTGTGTCAGCAGAGGACACTCCTGCACTGCATCATCTAGACAAGCTTTCCTGGGGGGAAGCGAGTCCGACTAATTAGCAGCACCAAATAAACAAATAGCTGCAGGAGGACGGAGGATCTGAGTTGCATTTAGCTTGTGGAAGTGTGAAGGGCTGTTAAAGCCTGGGGAAGGCTAAGGTCACCAGTTGGGAACTGGAGTGAAGCAGCACATCAGCGATGAAGGAGGCAGCAGCACCGCTTGGGGAAATGCAATTAGGGGAATTGCCTCACGCTCTGCAAACCACCCGGGTCATTTTCTTCAAGGAAACGTTTTCGAATGCAGTTGAATACTTCTGATTGCAGCAGACCTAATCAAAGTTAAGGCAGAGTCAGGCCACGCGGGCTGAACCACGCACTGCCCTGTGATGGTGGTGGGGAGCAGCACTGCTGCCTCCTGGGCTCTGCTGCACCCATGTGGCAGCGATGCTCACCCCGAAAACAGGCACAGCACCGGGGTGCTCTCGTTTGGCTCAAAGCTGGAGGCTGGGCAGGGCACCCCAAACTGCACATCAGACAGAGCACCACACATCCCTGCACCATCTGTGTGCACCCCTTGCATGCTCCCCATTCACTCTTTGCAGCTCCCTGAGCATATCCCTCTGTGCCCTCTGCACTCAAACCTTCCCATGCCCTTCATGCAACCCCACGCTCCCATGCTCTCCCTCTTTCCTGCCCCTTCTGTGCCTTCTCCCTCTTTCCGTGCACCACTTTGCACACCCTTGTGCACACACGTGCACTCCGTCTGCCTCTTCTGTGCATCCTCACATGCACTCCTGCCACCCCTATAGACTCCCCTGCACCTTCTGTGCATCCCCCATGTTCCTCTAACGCACCCTATCTGCACCTCATGCACCCCATATATCCCCATGCACCCCCAAAGCACCCCTCCATACACCCCCATGCACCCTCTACGTTCTTCCCACTCAGCCCCTATGCACCCCCTTTGCACCTCCCATGAACCCCCTTTGCATCCCTATACATCCTCTGTGTTCCCTATACACACCCCATGCACCCCTTAAACACCTCCCATGCAACCCTATCCACTCCCTACCCACCAGCCCACCTCCATGCACCCCTATCCACCCCCATGCACCCTCTGTGGTCCTCCCACTCAGCCCCTATGCACCCCTTTACATCCTCTCTGTTCCCTATACACACCCCATGCACCCCCATGCACCCCTAAATCACCCCTATGCACTCCTACACAACCCTACTGACCCCCCACCTCCATGCACCCCGTATCCACCCCCATGCACCCCCTTTGCACCCCTATACATCCTCTAATGTTCCCCACCCACCCCATATGCACCCCCCATGCACTCTCTATGCAGTTCCTCTATGTTCCTCTCACTCAGCCCCTACGCACCCCCTTTTGCACCCCTATACATCCTCTCTGTCCCCTATACACACCCCATGCACCTCCATGCACCCCTAAATCACTCCATGCACTCCTACACAACCCTACTGACCCCCCACCTCCATGCACCCCGTATCCACCCCATGCACTCCTACCCATCCCTACCTACCCCCCAACTCCATGCACCCCAACCCACCCCCATGCACCCCTATATGTTCTCTATGTTCCCCACCCACCCCCCATGCACCCCTAAATCACCCCTATGCACTCCTATCCAACCCCACCGACCCCCCACCTCCATGCACCCCGTATCCACCCCCATGCACCTCCCATGAACCCCTTTGCACTCCTATACATCCTCTTTGTCCCCTATACACGCCCCATGCACCTCCATGCACCCCATGCACCCCATGCACTCCTACCCAACCCTACCGACCCCCCACCTCCATGCACCCCCTTTGCACCCCTATACATCCTCTCTGTCCCCTATACGCCCCCCATGCACTCCTAAATCACCCCATGCACTCCTACCCATCCCTACTGACCCTCCAACTCCATGCACCCCAACCCACCCCCCATGCACCCCTATACGTTCTCTATGTTCCCCACCCACCCCCCATGCACTTCCATGCACCTCTGAATCACCCCTATGCACTCCTACCCAACCCTACCGACCCCCCACCTCCATGCAGCCCTATGCACCCCTTTTGCACCCCTTTACATCCTCTATGTTCCCTATACACGCCCCATGCACCCCTAAATCACCCCTATGCACCCCAACCCACCCCCCATGCACCCCCCATGCACCCCCTATGCACCCCTTTACATCCTCTCTGTCCCCTATACACACCCCATGCACCCCAACCCACCCCCTATGCACCCCTATACGTTCTCTATGTTCCCCACCCATCCTCCATGCACCCCTAAATCACTCCATGCACTCCTACACAACCCTACTGACCCCCCACCTCCATGCACCCCGTATCCACCCCATGCACCTCCCATGCACCCCCTTTGCACCCCTATACATCCTCTCTGTCCCCTATACACCCCCCATGCACCCCGTATCCACCCCATGCACTCCTACCCATCCCTACCTACCCCCCAACTCCATGCACCCCAACCCACCCCCATGCACCCCTATATGTTCTCTATGTTCCCCACCCACCCCCCATGCACCTCCATGCACCCCTGAATCACAGCTATGCACTTCTACCCAACCCTACCGACCCCCCACCTCCATGCAGCCCTATGCACCCCTTTTGCACCCCTTTACATCCTCTATGTTCCCTATACACGCCCCATGCACCCCTAAATCACCCCTATGCACCCCAACCCACCCCCCATGCACCCCCCATGCACCCCTATACATCCTCTCTGTCCCCTATACACACCCCATGCACCCCAACCCACCCCCTATGCACCCCTATACGTTCTCTATGTTCCCCACCCACCCTCCATGCACCCCTAAATCACTCCATGCACTCCTACACAACCCTACTGACCCCCCACCTCCATGCACCCCGTATCCACCCCATGCACCTCCCATGCACCCCCTTTGCACCCCTATACATCCTCTCTGTCCCCTATACACCCCCCATGCACCCCGTATCCACCCCATGCACTCCTACCCATCCCTACCTACCCCCCAACTCCATGCACCCCAACCCACCCCCTATGCACCCCTATACGTTCTCTATGTTCCCCACCCACCCCCCACGCACCCCTACCTTCCCCTACCGACCCCCCACCCCCACGCACCCCCTTTGCACCCCATACATCCTCTCCGTCCCCTCCCCCACCCCCCACGCTCCCCCCACGCAATCCCATCCACCCCCACGCACCCCCTCCGCTCCGCAGGGCGGCGCTCTCCCCTCAGGCCGCGCCCACGCTGCCTCTCTACCCCTTCATCTCTATGGCCGGCCGCTCTAGGCAGCCCGGCGGCCTCCTCTCGCCTGCTCCTCCCGCCGCCTCAGTCCCCCTCATCGCGGCGCTCCCGAGCCGCGCTCCGCCGCCTCCCGCCGCGCCGCGCCCCGCCTCCCTCCCCTCCCCTGCCCGCTCCTCGGAGCCGTTCGCGGGGAAGCGCCGCGTTCCGTTCCCTTCCCACCCCGAGAGCGGGAGGCGGCCGCCTCGTGCCGCTCCTCCTCCTCCCGCAGCCGGGGCCGCGTCCTGCTGCCGGGGGGGGGCATTGATGTGGAGACCCCGCGCAGCACCATGCAGCCCCCGCCGAGGAAGGTGAGGGCCCGCCTCGATGGGGGGGGGGCGGCTGTGGGGCCGATCGGAATGTGGGGCTGTGTTTGGGGTGCTGGGGCCGAGCGGGGGGTGTGGGGGGGGGATTGGGGTGGGGGGGTGAGGCTGAGGGGGGTTTGGGGCCGTGCTCGGGGATGGAGGGGGTGAGTGGGGTCTGGGGCCGCGGTTGGGGTGGGTTCCCATGCTGGCTGAGGGACGTGGGGCTGTGGGGGGGGGTGTTGGGGTCGTAGAGCTGAGTGGGGTTTGGGGCTGGGCTGGGTTGGGGATTGGAGGGAGCGTTGGGGGAGTGTTTGGGTGGGGGTCGTGGAGCTCAGTGGGGTTTTGGGGCCGGTTTGGAGCTGGGGGGTGGGGGGGTGGGACGTGACTGCTGTTGGAGGCAGTGTTTGGGGGGGGGGGTACTGGGAGCGACTGGGATTTAGGGCTCTGTGTGGAGTTGAAGGGCGTTCAGGGCGGGTCGGGGTGGGGAGGCAGTGGGGCTGAGTGGGGTTTGGGGCCGTGTTTGGCCGTGGGGCGGTCTCAGAGCTGGGGGTGCGTGTGCAGACTGGGATTTAGGGGCTGTGTTGGGGGGTGGGTTCCTGGGTACATTGGGGGGCAGTGAAGTTGGCTGTGGTTTGGGGGTGCGGTGTGGCTTAATGATGGGGGGTGGGGGGATCCTGAGCAGGTCTGGGGAGCAGTGGGGCTGGTTAGGATCCGGTGGTGTGTTTGGATTGGGGGGGGCATACTGAGATTGATTGGTATTTAGGGCTACGTTTGGATAGCTTACAGGCAGCGTGGGGTGGGGGGGGTGAGTGGAACTGGCTGGGGTTTTTTGTCTGTGTTGGCTCATAGGTGGGGATGGAACGGGCAGTGGTGCCGACTGGGCCTTGGGGGAGAGAGGGGAGGGTGGGAATGGGGGTGTGCAGAGGGGTATGGGGAAATAGGGAGGGCCGTGGCGGGGTGGGGGCTGCGTGGGGATTGAGGCTGGGCTGGGGGATGCAGAGAAGGGGGGGGAGGGGAGCGGCGTTAAATTGGGGCCGGGGGAGCTTTGGGGGTGAGGTCTGCAGGCAGCAAGGCGCGGGGGAAGGGCTGGGTGCGGAGCTCCGCACCGGTTGCTGGGGTGGGTGGGCACCGGGCTGGCTGTGCTGGGGCTGTGGGTTCGGTTGAAGGCTGCTCCTGGCGCAGGCAGGTTGCTGCTGGACGGCAGATCTGGGCTGTAGAGAAGTCTCGAGCCCCGCGCTGGCGTGCGGGGACGGGTTTCTTTGCTATTTGGAAGGCTGCACTCTGGGGCTCTGCTATATGGAGGGGGAGCCGGAGCCCCCCAACCCTCCCCCCCCCCCCCCTAAGCTGGCTGTGGGGCCGGGGAGCTGCTGCTGCTCCTTCCTAGGGGCGGATGAGGGCGGTGCGCAGCTCGGAGATCAGTCCATGCCCTTTGCATCGCTGCCTGCCGAGGTGCAGTCGGGCTGCCACCTCTCCCGTGGATGCTGAAGGTCTCCTACGTGATGCAGACATGGATGGGAGGTGGGATTGCAGGGCTGGGCTGTGCTGTCCCCCCCCCCCGGCTCCCTCCTGCCTCTTCACCTCTGGTTTGGCAGGAGCAGCGCAGGTCTTAGTGCTGTTTCGCTTTGTGTCTGGCTTGCCGTTGTAAGGACATGTGTGTTGTTCTTCTCTGACATTGTTACACTCGAGGTTGTTTCCATGACGTGGGGGTCATCTGGTGTAGGTTTGTTTATTTTGAGTTGATTTCTCTCATGTGCGGGTGAAAAACGTTGAAGTTCACGTTAAAAATAGAGCCCTTTTCTGCTTACAGACGGGGATGGATGCGGGATGCCCTTCATTTTTTGGTGTGTCTTGTGGGTGCTAATGTGCAGAACCCGTCAGCTTGGTGGTTAAAGGGTGCTTGTTGCCTGGGGGGTAGTTTCAGTGCTAGGATTGGGGAGGCTTTTGTTAATTGATGAGGTGAGGATTTGTTTTTTCCTCCCCTTGGCTGGTGATGAGAGATGTGGATCTTCCTCCTCTCCAGGCTCTTCTCTCTGCACCCATTGGGTTGGGCGTTCTGCACGATGTCTTCATCCAACAGATTCCCCGTGGTCACAGTCAGAGGGCCCCATACAAACAGAGCAAACACCCCCACGCGTCCCCCCGGGGTAGAGCATCCCTGTGCTGGTTGCCAGGGAGCTCCCCAGAGGGTTGAAATCGAACCCAACCTCCCAAAGCCTCTCTGGGAGGGCCCTTGTGGTGCTGGACCGAGGAGCAACTTGATGTCTCAACTGTCAGAAAGTGACAGCGATCGCAGGACGGCTTCAGTGCTGAATGCAGGCAGTGCGCTGCCCATTTTTTCCCTCCTGACCCGTTTCCTTCCAGGCTTTTTTTCCGCAGGGAAGTCCTTTGTTGCAATCAGATGGCACTTCCATTCACGTTGGGGCACGGGTCCTGGAGTCCTGCTGCGTGGTGCTGGGCTCAGCTTTTATTGCTGTTGCTCAGGGTAGAGCTCCGTGTTGGAGCTTTCCACTTCAACGTGCAGCTTCATAAGAGACGAGGGGAAGGAATGATGTTTTGAGATTTGGCTCAGGCTTTACAAAAAGATATCTATGCGTTGGTTTGTGTATTTTTTTTGCAGGTGAAAGTTACACAAGAGCTGAAGAACATCCAGGTGGAGCAGATGACAAAGCTGCAGGCCAAGCACCAGGCAGAATGTGAGCTCCTGGAAGATATCAGGTAAGGTTACGGAGGACGTGTTACCAGCAGTCCTTTAGGATCCGGCTTTTGGAAGAACGTTTGAGTTACAAAACTTCAGGAACTGACGATGGAATTTCCTCTTTGGATTTCCTGCTTTCGGGCTGCTGAAGTTCTGACACAGCTGGAAATTATAACTGCAGCTAACACAATGCAAACGCTTTTTTTTTTTTTTCCTTCTCTTCAATGGGGGAAATGTTTGAAGCAAAACAAGTCCCAAACAACGTACTGAAGGCACTGGGCTTTTCAGCAGCGTTTCTCTGTGTAATAGAGGCTTTGATTTACTGCTTGGAAGAAGCTGTTAAAATTATTACGGATATTTTAAAACCACTGATGATGATTTACATCTTGCTTGGAGAAGCTTCGAGCAGCACTTTGAAATAGATCGGTTTGGGAGTTTTTGTTTGCTTGTTGGTTTTTTTTTTTGACAGAAACCAGGAAATGTTTGCATCTGACACTTAAAACTCTTAGAGCAGGTTAAGATCAGTAGGGAAAACCTACGTGCCATCAGTTCAGTGTTGTTTTCACTCTTGTTAACAAACGTGATTGCTTCTCTGTAACGTCAGGGTTTGCTTTTAGCAGAGTGGGTGGCAGTGGGTGCCTGGCGTTCTGTGGGGGTGGATGGCTCTGTTTGGAGAGCCCCCATTTCTGGAGTGGTTCTTCCATGAGGCGTTGGCAGTGGGGCTGCTGCCTTCCTCCTCTTTTTGGCAGCGTGTGTTCCATCCCTTTGTTATTTAAATTAGATTGTTACTTTTGCTTCGTATTTGGGTACGAAATGCAGACATGCTGGCTCTGGCAGGTGTGCACTGTCTGTGTTGTTCTCCCACTGTTAATTGGTTGGGGTGGCAGAGTTTGGGCCCTGGTGCTCTTTTTGTGTCTCAGCACTCATCCCTTAGCTGAACACCAGCAGCAGTGCCGTGCTTTAGTGGCAGATGCTGAACTGTGAGTGTTGGACAGCTGGAATTGCTCAGGTTGGAAAAGACCTTCAAGATCATAGAGTCCAACCTCAACCCAACCATACTGCCCTCACTCCAACAGCCCAGTGCTACATCGTGTCCATGAGCACCACATCCAGATGGATTTCAACACACCCAGGGATGGTGACTGCACCACCTCCCTGCGGAGCCCATCCCAGTGCTTAACGACCCTTTCTGTACAGAAGTGCTTCCTGATCTCCCACCTAAACTTACCCTGGTGCAATTTGAGGCCATCTCCCCTCGTCCTGTCACTGTCCCTGTGAGCAGAGCCCAACCCCGCTCTCACTGTGAGCACCTTTCAGATATTGGAAGAGAGCACTGAGGTCTCCCCTCAGCCTCCTCTTCCCCACACCAACCAGCCCCAGCTCCTTCAGTCTCTCCTCGTAGGGCACACTCTCCAAGCCCTTCACAGCCTCGCTGCCCTTCTTTGGAGCTGCTCCAGCACCTCCGTGTCCTTTCTGTGCTGAGGTGCCCAGCACTGAGCACAGCACTCAACTGGAACGAGTGTTTTCCCCCCAAACAGAACATTCTTGAGGATGTGTAGTTTGGGCACTGTTGCTCCAGGTCCAGCTTTGGTTGGTGTTCCCTGCTTCTCAGGAGCTCCTAATTCTGCAGTCTGCCCTCCTGCTGAAAGCTGTCCCGAGCACTGTGGGTTCTGGGACAGCAAAACACGTGGAAACATTGCCTCAGAACACTTCATTTTGAACGTAACTTAATTTTTAATGTTAATTTAATTTGTAAATGTTGATGCTGTGGATTAAGAGATGGGATTATTGCATTTAATTCATTAAGATGGTCGGTAAATAGACACGGTCTGTTTGGCGTTCTTGTTACAATCAGTCTGTGTTTGCAGAATCACCGCGTGGATTTGCATATTAAACATGCTTCAGGCGTGGGGCGATGTGATGGGATATGACAGCTCCACTGCCTCCGTGGCTCCTTCAGATACCAGATAACAGAGATGGAGGGGACAGGGGAGTTCTGGCTGAGAAATGCTTGCTGAGAGAAACACTGTTTGGTGGCACAGGGGCTCTTCTTTCCGTGTAGGTGTGATGGAGGAGAGGGGTGTGGGGGGAGAAACTGGAGGTCAGCTTTGAAATCCTCATCCTGTGTGCTTGTAGCTGTGCTCAGCATTCACAGCCACGTGGTTCTGGATGGTTCTGTGTGCTGTGTCCTCCAGAACCACCCGTGGCACGCTCTTGTCTCCTGGAGGGTGAGCTGTTATCATGGAAAGCACCCTAGAAATCTTAAATTTGAACTGAATGCTGTGTGCTCACTGAGACCTGGGGGGGCTGGGGGCCTTCGTAGCCCTGCTGGAGCTTTGAAGGGCAGTGGGAGCACGGCCTCGTCCTGTGCTCTGAGCTGCTCTGAGTTCTGCTCAACCACTGCCATCCCCATGAGAAACTTTGTGTGCGTGGATTGCACACAATCCACGATGGAGGATTCCTATTTTGAAGCATTAAATCTATTACAAAACGTCTGTGTATGTCAGTGTATACGTGCCAGCAGCCAAATCATATATGCAGTGTTTAGAAACCAAAGCCTTTGTCTGGGCTTTAATGCTCTTAATTGCATTCTTAATATCATTTCAGGCCAGAAAGTTCTGTGTAGAACTTCAAATGTCTGTAATGCAGAAGGGATGCGAGGAGAAGATCAGAAACTCCTCTCATGAGTTCTGCTGAAATGTGCCCATTGTCTGCTGTAGTAGAGGCAGATGACTTCTGGCAGTGAACCAGATCATAAACATACTTTTCATTCCAGCAGCTTTGATATTTTGTCCAAAGCTGAGTGCTGTTTTCAGTGTTTATAGTTGGGAGGTTTCAACTGTGTCATTGGAGAGGATGAAGGCTGGTGCTGTGTGTTCCCAACGGGATCAAGCTCGGTTGGGGCTGAGGCAAACAGGTGTAACTAGCTTTCCTCCACCCCCTCTGCAGATAGCAGATCTCCTTGACACACACACACACACACACACACACAAAACCACCGTGCTTAATTACATCTAAAACGTCTCTCTTTCGCTGATGATGCTGAGGATGTAGCTCCAGGTCATGGAGGCTGAGAAGAAAGGCAGCGTGTTTTGCTTAGAGCCTGACAGAGCTACGTGCAGGTAGGTGAGCTGAGAGCTGTGCTGGGAGCTGGATGGCTTCTGACACAACATAAAACAGCAATATACATAAAAACTGGAGTGTCTCTTGCAGTCTTACCAACTGCTCCACGTTTCCCTTCCCTGTGACAGCTGGAGTGTCTTTTTCCGGCCTGACAAGGCTGTAATGAACAGCGTGTGTTAGAAGCATATTAGTAAGCAGGTTTAAAAGTACCTTTCGGTGTTTGTCGTCTCAGTTTGGCTCTTGGTGTTGCGTTCCTTCATACCTGGTGAGTGGGGAATTAGTGGAACAAGTGACTCAGGGTGCGTGCTGGGTCGCTGGCTCGGTTCTAGGCATGGTGTATTCTGTAGATCTGTGCTGGCATTGCTGGAGGAAGGTTGTCTTTCTGCAGCTGTAACAGAGGAAGGTTTGCCTTTCAGAGGGAAAAGGCTCTGAGCTTTGCTGCCGTGATCCAGTCGTCCTTCAGAGCTTCTCCTGGCTGCAGTGCTTTGCCCTGGCCACATCTGGCTGCGTCTGGGCAGCAAGTCCATCTCATTCCCATGGCCAGCTGGGTTAGGAAGGGCTCAGTTTGTATCAGAGGTGCTGGTGGTCCTCAGATGTCTTCTGGTTTTAGACACTGCGTTATTTGGTTGGTGGTAGCAAAGAGGTCACGTGTAGTGGCGTGAAATTGCCCTTCGTTTGCCAGGATGTGAATCTGCAGAGCTGTGAAGAACTCCCTCTGATCCACGCTGGGATTGCAGCCAGTGCTGCTGTAATCTGTGCTGGATAGTGTACGAACTGGTTAGCTGATAGTAGCTTTACCTTGGATATTACGTTATCTCAGGGCCTGATTTTCCAAGGAACTCTGTGTACCTTTACAGGTTTTGCAACAGTGGCCATAAAAAGCTTTTTTTTTTTTTTTTTTTCCTTTTAAATCGTTTCTTTGCTTTCATGCTTTGCCAGTGGTTACGTTGCACTTCTAATCCGTGCTGAAGTCTGGATTGCCTCTGCAGGGCCAGCTCTGCTTGCCAGCTCTTGGTGCTGTCCCCCTGCGGGTTCCTGTGCTGGGGGAGCCAGGTGGGTGAGGGCACTCAGCCCCGTTCCCAGCTCTTGTCCCCACTGCTCTGTTGGAGAGCATCCCGTGCCCTGACGCTGCTGGCTGGGGCTCCAGCAGGACGCAGGGCTGCAGCTGCCTGCTCTGAGTCTCAGCAAACTCTCTGCTGTCAGGATGTGTCAGTCCTGTGTTCTTCATTGCCAGCTGACTGCACGGTCGTGTTGGATGTGGATGTAAAGACTGCGTGCCTTCTGGCTGAGCTGGAGCAGCGATGAGGTCCTTCGTCGCTGCGGTCCCGGATGTATTTCTTTGTCTCTTTCAACTCAATCCCTGGTGCAGAAGGAGTTGCCAAAATCACGGGCTCATAACCTTCACCTGTTCCAGAAACGCACGCACAAATACCGCCTCCTGTTGTTCTCACCCCTCTGTCTTTGTGTGTTCTCCCTTGTTACTTTCTTGTTCTTAAATTATCAGCTTCTGATTGCTCAGTGTGTCAGCTCAATGTCACATACCCCATGAATTCATTCCCCTTTTGGTAGAGCCGCGTTATCCTCTCATCCTGTTTCTTTGCCACTTGCCTTCTTCCTGCTGTCTCCTCTTTGTGCACTGTGTTCTGCCTTCCTCCTCTCCTCCACAAGTTTGCCCATGGAAGCTTGCTCCCCTTTCCAGTTTGCCAACTCTTTTTTTGTTTTCTCCCTGGGTGCTTCATCTCTTCCCTCTTCCTTTCTTTATCCAATCCTGAGCCGTGTATTTAATTGATTACCTCTGTTTTCAAGGTGCTTTAGTCCATGACGTAGAGCAGTACAGCTCAGACCTGCTGCATGTAAGCGTGCAGGGATGAAGGTGAGGGGCATTTATGCTTATCCACTCAGCACGAGGTCAGAGTGCTTCCACATCTCCTGACTCGTGCCTGTCATAGCAAGCCTGAGCGAGCAGTCCACACTGAAAGCGAGAACTGCAAAGTCTGAATGAATACGTCCACGTCGTTAGCTCCTTGTGCTCATGACGTGCCATTTTATGTACTGGAGTATGCTCAGCTTAATAAAGTGCATGTAACCTTTTGCTGTGAGTATACTTTGCACTCCCCAGTGGGACGTGACGGCGCTGATGCTGTCGGGAGGTTCGTGATAAGGTTTATGGCAGTGCTGGCTGGGAGTCGGTTTACTGAAGCAGAAGCTAATCACGGTTCCAGTTTTAATATAGCAAATGGAACGTGGCAGCTACAACCTGGCTCATGTACTGCCCTGTGCTGGGGAGAAGCCTGCTTGGGGCAGGGCGGTGCTGCAAAGCATGAGTGGCTGGAAATGAAGACAGAAGAATATGCATTTATGTATGTATACAGACATTAACATATCTTAGGATCCCGTAAGAGCTTCTGGAAAGTTATGAGAGAGCTTTGCTTTTCCTGACCTGAGGCAGAGTGAGGGTTTACTTCTCTTCCTGTTCTTCCAGGTCCCAGCTGCAGGGAATGCAAGTCACTCGGATGTTCTTGAAGCCCGTCTCGGGCTCCTGAGTGGTTTGCCTCTGGCTGGGGGTATCTCATAATGTTATGTCTCATAATGGTGTTTCTTTACTGAAAGAGCTGCTCAGAGCTTCCTCTCTGAAGCAGCTGGGAGGGCTCTCCATAGGGGCATCATCTTTTCTTTGGTCTTTCTGTATGCTGCTCAGAGACGTGTCCTTCATCATCACCTTTCCTTTCCCTTCTGATGCCTTTGCTCTGTTCAGCAGCCGTGCTGTTCCTGCCTTTCCCAGCTCTGTTTAACCAGGAGCAGTGTTTCCCTCTGCAGGTTCTGTTTGTGCAGCCTTGTCAAGTGGGAAGGAGGACTCAGGACAGCTCTGTGGACGGTGCTCTGATCCTCTGGGTCGGTCTCACTTTCCTTGCACAGGACTACTTAACTACAAGCTTTTTCTTTTCCTTTAAACCTTGCAGTTTTGTTGAGAGTTGGTGGCATTTCTTGGTGCTCTTTCTCACCACCAGCGACTGCTGAAACACTGTGAGGTTTAATTCCCCTCTCCCTTGAAGCTCTTCGTTACTGGAAGGCAGGCAGCCTAATTCCCTGCTGCTTTGCTGTAACACGCTGCAGATGTTTCAGAACTCCTCTCAAAAGTTGGTAGTGTTACTTCTGAATGCTATTCTGTGCAGCCATGCCACGGAATCTGTGGTCTGGGCACGTTACCTATAATTAGGCAGTCCCTTAATGAGATGCTCGCATTCTTGACGGAATTAAAATCCGGTGATGTTTTGACTGGAACTGTTTGAGGGAAGCTTGGAATGCACTTAAAAAATGTTGCCTACTGGGTGTGGAAGTCCAAGTTTTCAGTAAAAAATAAAAAAAAAATAGGCTTCAGGATAAACATAGGCTTGAATCATTACACTGTGGCCATCTTGGCACAGTGAAGTTGAGAAATGGACCACGCTCCTATTTTTATTTCTTTAATCCGGGCCATATAAAATACAGTGCACCTCCTGTTTTGGTGCTTCTGAGAGGCTTTGCAGTTAGCTGATGGAGGTTTATTTTTGGTGGTTGTTGTTTTGGAACAAAAGCGAGGGCCTCGAAAAGCATCAGTTCATTTCTGACATCCATCAGAAAGAAAATGAAGACATTTTTTTCCACTTTCTGGCTTCTGAGTTTGGCTTTCAGGAGAGTTCTCGCTCGCCTTCGCTGCTGAGCTCCGTGCCCTGGGGGTGGAGTTGGCTTGGGAGGCCATGAGAAGGGCCATAAGAATGTGCTCTTCTTGAGGCATTGCGGTGTCAGTTTTGACTGTGTGCTCCCTTAAGGATGAATTCTTTAGCTCTCAGAAAGCAGTGGAGGTGTTCCTCACCTGGTGTAGGGAGCTGCTTTGGCAGGGGGTTGCACTCGATGATCTCTTGAGGTCCCTTCCAACCCCTACGGTTCTGGGGCTCATCCCAGCGCGGTCCTTCCTGAAGCTGGGGAGACCTCACTGTGCCTTCCAGGACCTGAAGGGAACATATCAACAGGAGAGGGAATGGCTGCTGACACAGGTGGGTGGTGACAGGAAAAGGGGGAATGGCTTTAAACTCAGACAGAGAGATTGAGGTTGGATGTGAGGAGTCAGTTTCTCACTCAGAGGGCGGTGATGCACTGGCACAGGTTGCCCAGAGAGGCTGTGGATGCCCCATCCCTGCAGGCACTCAGGGCAAGGCTGGATGTGGCTCTGGGCAGCCTGCTCTGCTGGTTGGCGACCCTGCCCACGGCATGGGGTTGAAATGAGATGATCCTGGAGGTCCTTTTCAAGCCAGGCCGTTCTATGATTCTATGATAGGATTCTCTGGTCACTTTCCCCACGGCGTTACCCAGCAGAGCTCCAGCAGTGCAGCAGTTGTGACGCAGAGTAACTTTGCACAACTGCCTCAGCATTTTTGTGGTGCGGAGTGTAACCAGCAATCAGCCAAGCTGGGCATGTCTCTTAGACTCTGTAGCATGATAGGGCAAGGGGAATTGGTTCCCAACAAAAAGGAGGGAGATTTAGACTGGATGTAAGGAAGGAGTGGATCACACAGGTGGCCCAGAGAGGTGGTGCCCCATCCCTGCACACTGCTGAGGTCAGGGGATGGGGCTCTGAGCACTGGTGGATCTGTGGGTGAGACCAGGTGGCCTTTAAAGGGTCCCTTCCAACCCCAAGCATTCTGTGGATACATAGCACAGGGAATTTTGAAGGAACAAACAGCTCTGCTGGACCGAATCCTGGGGTCGATCCTGTAAGGAGAGCTTTCTTTTGAACATCTAAGTACTTCTGATCCCAGCTCTTACTTCTGAAGTCTTGTGCAGGGGGAATTGGAGGTGTCCAGGACATCCTGCCAGCGCTCCGATAAAGCTGAGCTGGGAAGAGGAAAAGCATTCTTATCATTCCAGACACAATCAGCATAGCCTGGCTTAATTTCCTATGGTGTTTTGTTGTATTTGTTTCATCTTGTTTGGTGGGAAGAGGTTTATTTTGCAGGTTTTGCATCCTCTGCCAATAGCGCTTTCAGCATTTTTTGCAGACAGTGCTTTCAGCCTCTCCAGCATATTCTACACAAAGGCTCTGTAAACAGTGCCTGCTGTGGCTCGGGCCATTGAGGTTGTTGATAGAGGGCTCTCCATCCTTTTCATCTAGCTCACGTGGCTGTAAACATTTTCTTTCTCCCCCTCCCCTCTGTGCCAGCATTGTCTTTCCTCTTGGAGTTACTTTAGACACCCACAGGTGGAGGTGGAGATGCGCAGCTGTCGGGGAAGCTGGTGCTGCATTCACCTGGCTCACAATCCATCGTGCTACCTGATTTTTGGGGCCCAGGTTCTCTTCCCTCGCCTCTGCTGGCAGGCTGTGAAGAAGAGCAGGAGATGGGCTGGCTCTTCTGGAGTGATTTTGGCCCTGCCATGCTGGCTTGGAGCAAGGTCGGTTTTTGTCAAGCTGAATCACCACGAGTTGGAAGGGACCTGTAAGGATCACTGAGCCCAACTCCTGGCTCCACACAGGACCTCCCAAAATCAGACTATGTCTGAGCGTTGTCCAGATGCTTCTTGAACTCCAGCAAGCTCAGTGCTGTGACCACTGCCCTGGAGGTACCCCTGGTACATTGTGAGCATGGCAGTGCCTTGTGTTAATAAGATAAAGCTTTGCACGCCCTGCTGCAGCTGTGTTACAAGCAAAAAGTTGCCTCTGCTCTTAGAAGCACACGTGGCTCCAAGAATGTGATAGCTGCTGCTCCGTCTGAAGTGGTTTTTACTTTTGTTACCTACAGGTATAACTGTGTGTGTTTTGTGTCTCATTAACTGTGTGAAATTCCTTTTAAGATTTGAGTTTGTGCATTTGCCTCAAGTCCACCTTCAGAATCAAAAGGGAACGGTGCTCTTGTGTCCCATCAGACCTTGAAAACCTCAGGCCTGTTCTCTGCTTGTGAGTGGGAAGCTCGTTCTGACCACGGAGGGGAGGAGATTGCACTTCAGAACTGTTCTTGTAGTGCAGGTGAAAAGATTTTTCAGGTGAAGACCAATGTAGAGTGGTTATCTGGTACTGGGGACTTGGGGTTCTGGGCTGGCCATTGAGTTCAGCAAGCAAGGCAAATTCTTGAGGGGTATTGTACTCCAAGATGATGAGAAATGCTTTTAAAGGTGTTTGAGCATTAGAATAAGTGAATTTGTATCCGTGGTGAGGCATTCCTGGCAATATTTGGGACGGCTGGAATGGGGTGTTGGAATTATAATCGAAGGGTGTGAAAGGAAGAGGCACTTTGGTTTTAATTCTGGGACTTAGAGACAGAAATAAGGGCTTGAATATACATATACTTTTAAATTGGCCGAAACATTTTTCAGGTTTTCATCAGCAAAGTTATTATGGAATCGTGAAGGTTGGCAGAGCCCACCATGCCCTCAGCTCCACATCTCTGTGGCTCTTGAGCAGTCATCTTCCCTTGAAGTAATGATGGCTTCCTACCCTGAAACATTACCACGGTCAGGCTGCTGACTTTCTGTCTCTGTTTGATCTAGAAATCAATCTGCCTGATTTTTTTCCCCCTAAAAATAGGCAGAGACAGCAGAGAGAGAGAGAGAGGAGGAGGGAGATGAGAACGACCTGTGAAGGCAGAGGAGTGCTGTCAGGCAGCAGCATCAGAGTCCTAGCTTGCAGTTGCTGCATGCCCAGCTTGCTTTTAGCCTGCCCCAGCTCCGGGTGCTTGGCTTGCTTTCAGCTCTGTTGCCACTAATGAGAAAGTGCACAGGTGGCAGTGGCCGTACATGCCACTGCAATGTGTTTGCTGTTTGTGGAGTTTGCTTTCGTGCTGCTTTTGTGTGGCTGTGACATCAGCTCCGTGTGATCTTGGTTGGCTAAAGCAGCAGGCAGGTAAACGTAGCTGCCTGCCATCACGTAACTAGGAGCAGGTCCTACTTCTCATTTTCCTCTTTGTCTCCTCACTCTTGTGCTGTTCAGAGTCTGCATGTTTGCAGAGCAGGAGGAGCCAAGCCTGAAACAGTTTGTTCTTTTACTGAGATTACCTTCAGTGTTCAGTTTCATCCCAACTGCAAGAGTGAAGGAGCAGCTGGAGAGACCCATTGGTTTAAAAACCACTCACAACAAAGCCCAGAGCTCTGGGTTTTATTCTGTTATTTATATCACCCTTTAGTGCAGGGTGATAAGCTTACGTCACTTTACCACATTGGCAATACCTGCACACGTGGGGGCTGTTTAAAAGCAGAAGTTCAGCTGAGGCATCTCCCCCGGTGTGCCTGACCAGCAGGAATGTTGCTCTCTGCCTCGCTGCTGTTCTGTGCTGCAGCTCTTTCCCTTGACAGAGCTCTTTTCAGTGCTGTTTTCTACTACTGGGAATGAACTGGCAGAGAGCAGGTGAGTCCCTTTTGAGATGGAGCTTCTCTCTGCTCGCAAGTGGCACTGCTTTACGATTTGGGGATGTGCAGGAGCTGCTGTAGTTTGTCCTCCCTGGTACTGAACTGGAGGTGTCCAGGGAGGCAGGAGGTGGTGTCACCATCACTGGGGAGGTGATGAGGAACCGTGGGGATGGCACTGAGGGATGTGGTCTGTGGGCAGTGTTGGTGGGAGGTGGATGTTGGATAAGGTGATCGTAGAGGCCTTTTCCAACCGTAATGAATCTGTGTCATCCTTATAACACAGCTGAGGAAGTGTGGAATAGATGGGTGAATGGTGAGGTGGGTTGAGAAGTGGCTGACTGGCAGAGCTCAGAGGGTTGTGACTGGTGGTGCAGAATCCAGCTGGAGGCCAGAACTTAGTGGTGTTCCTCAGGGGTCGGTGCTGGGTCTGGTCCTGCTCAACATCTTCATTAATGGCCTTAATGAGGGGATAGGGTCCACCCTCAGCAGTTTGCTGATGGTACAAAGCTGGGAGGAATGGCTGAGGGCTGTGCTGCCATTCAGTGAGACCTGGGCAGGGAGGAACTGGGTGAGGTTTAGAGCAGAGCAAGTGTACAGTCTTGCACCTAGGGAGGAATAACTGCGTGCAGCAGCACAGGTTGGGGATGAGCTGCTGGAGGGGAGCAATGAGGAGAGGGACCTGGGTGTCCTGGTGGGTGACAGGTTGGCCGTGAGCACTGTGCCCTGGTGGCCAAGAAGGACAATGGGATCCTGGGCTGCATTCAGAAGAGCGTGGCCAGCAGGTCGAGGGAGGGGATCCTCCCCCTCTGCTCTGCCCTGCTGAGGCCTCACCTGGAGCACCGTGTGCAGTTCTGGGCTCCTCAATACAAAGCAGACAGGGATCTGCTGGAAAGAGTGCAGTGAGGGCACACAGATGACACAGGGCCTGGAACAGCTCCTGCATGAGGAAAGGCTGAGAGAGCTGGGGCTGTTCAGCCTGGAGAAAAGAAGACTCAGAGAGGATCTGATCCACGTCCATCACTATATACGTTCAGGACCTCCTGGACGCCGAGCTGTGCACCCTGGGCTGGGAGCTGCTTGGGCAGGGGGTTGGACTCCGTGATCTCTGGAGGTCCCTTCCAACCCCCACAGCTCTGTGATGCTGTGATTTTATGTAGTAATTTGGTGACTGCTGTGAGCCGTGCTGCATTCTCCCGTGAAAGCTGTTGAAATTACATATATCACCTTAATGCAAAAGCTTGTATCTGGAATTACATCCAGGCAGCAGACTGTGGAGCAGATTTTGCTGGCTTTGCACTCTCTATATAGGTAAAAAGCGAGGCAGCCGTGGTGCCGTGTCACCTTGTGGCCATGGTGCAGAGCAGGGCTGCAGGGCCACCTTGTTGAGCTCAGTGGTCAGGAAGCCAGCAGCATTCATGCATTTGCAGACAGGCTTTCGTGGAGGTGATGATGGTGTCAAAATGATTCAGGGCTCGTGGTTGAATTTCCTTTCTAGATATGTGAGCAATCTCATCTTTTTGCTGGGGCTTGGACTCAGTGATCCCTAGAGGTCCCATCCGACCCCTGTGATTCTGTGAAGCACTCAGCTCTCCATTCAGTGAGCACCTTGCTGTCCTGTGGGTCCCGAAGTGTTTTATGTCAGGGGTTTCTTTGGGTCTCTTAACTGGGAGTGGTTGTGGTTCCCTACATTTCTTCCCACTGGTAGAAAAGAGATGAAGGAAAAGCAGTTCCTGCAGCTTCTCCAAGCACTTGGAATCAGAAGCACGTACGGATCAGTCTTCACTTACATTTGAGATGCACAAGAAGAGCCAAGAACTCAGAGGGGCAGTGATCTGGGAGGTGCTGAGTCCTCCTGCTCGTGAGCTCTGTCTGCAGCAATAGACTTTGGGACGTGGGAAGTGCCCGTGGGGCATCTGAGTGCGTTCCCTGTGCTGCTGTGGGAAGGGCACGGAAGGTGACCTTGATGTGAGGTGCTGGCCTGCGTGCAGGCTTCCAGAGCGGTGTCTGCCTGCAAACCTGTGGTCTATCAAACTCATACAGAGCTCAGATAGTGTATATTTGTGTTATTGTACGTGAAAGCAGATCTCACGTGGTTGCTTTGAACGAATTACTTGCTGGAAAACAAGGGTGGTTGTATGCTCTCATTTTGTTGTATGCGTTTGCAGCTCACGTGTCCCAGCTGGGGAGGTGAGCACAGCTTTTGTTACTGTGCATCTCTCATTCATATACATTCAGGATTCTCAGGTTGATACACCAGTGTCTGCCCGTCCTTGGGACACAATGCCAGGGGGATTAAATCCAATCAGTATCATTCCTGAAGCAACTTGTGGACATTATGTTGAGGAGCAGCAGTACGTAGATCTGCACAGAGCCCTTGAGCACCTTCTGGGGTGTTGCTGAAGTCTGATAAACTCATTCTTAGGTTTGTGCATGTTTCCCCTCTGGGCTGAGGTTGGTGCCTTCCTCCTCATGTGCACGAGAGGAGGGGTGGAGGTGTGTGCTGTGCACTTGAGGTCAAAGATGGTGGTGATGCCGTTCCAGTTTCCTGGGCTTCCATGGCTGGCGTTGCTGCAGAGCTCTGCTGTGCTGGAGGGATGTGCTTGCTGAATGTGGTCTTTGTTCTGGAGCAGTTTAAAGCAGCCTGCCTTCAGCTTGTGGAGCACGTTGAGCTTTGATCTTCCTTGCAAAGTTGACTTTACTTTGCAAGAGTTCTTTGTTCTCTGGTTGCTGATTAATGCCGTGTTCTTCACCCGCAGTCCCGTTAGGAACACTTGCTGTGACCGTGGCGAGGTCTGTTCAGCCCAGGAGATGTTTCATCCAGATGCCTCTGTGCTCTCCCCCGTGCATCCTGCCCCTGCTGCAGGGGGCTGGAGCTGGCTGGGCTCTGAGATCCCTTCCAACCCAGACCGTGTGATTCCATGGAACAGAGCTGCCTGCTGCAGTAGCTCACCTGCTCACCTCTCCTTTTTTTCCTTTCTTTCTCTGATCAGTTGGCTGGGTCGGTATTAAACAAGGGCTGGCCCTTGCTCTGTTGGCACAGCCAGCTGGATGTTCAGAGTGTGTTTGCCTTATCTTCACCTAACGATGCTGGGGTGCTGCCAGCACTGAGGCGACCTGTGCTAGCTGCAATTCATTCAGGAAAAAATTGTTGAACCGTGTGGTACCCCTCCCTGTGCTGTACCCAGAAAGTACCGTGCTCATAAATGCATTTCCTACACAGTTAATTAAGCACCTAAGCTGTGTTTGCCCTTTGGGAAGGCCATCCTCTGCCAGGCCTCCTCAGGGCTTTGTAGCAGCTGATGCTGCTGCAGGTAGTAAGCAAGGAAACACGGGTGGCAAGGGGAAAGCTCTTCCCCTGCTCTTTTCAGCATCTTTTCCAAGGGGATGGATGGATGGTTGGCAGCACGTTCACAGCTGCCAGAGATGAACATCCCTGAGCTGTGTGGAGCTGCAGGACCTTTCCATTCCTTGCTTAGAGCAGCCATGCTCTGTGGCAAGGACAGATGTTTTTTCTGCGTGTCCTGCACCAAAATAAAGCAAAAACAAACCTGGAATCCGAGCCGTGTTCTGGCGAGGCAGTGCAGCATTGCTTGACAAGCTAAAAAGTGGTACAGTCATTCTTGTTCGTTGTCTGCAGTAAAATGCAGCACTCAGCTTGGGTCAGTGGTGCAGCAGATGTGACGCTGTGAAATGCATCATTTACAGGAGTGCATGAAAAATAAAGGCAGACGGGAACTGTGTGCAATAAACCTGGGTGGCACCGCCGAGATTCCTGAGGTGTGACGGATGGGGAGGGTCAACGTGGTGGTGGTGTTGCTGCCTTCCCCAGAACGTCGTGCAGCTCCAGCGTGAAGGAGGCTGCCCGCGTGGTGAGATGTGTCTTGGCTTCTTCACGGAGCTGTGAAGCCAACAGGGATCAAAGAGCCTTGTCATGCCCTCGTTTGCTGAACCCTCCTGGTAGCCTCTTCGGGTTGGGGTGTGCCTCTGTCTTCCTAAATAGGCTGAAAAAGAGCAAGTATGCCACAAAACAGCAAATACCTTCAGCACAGTGAGTCTGTTCTGGATAAACCACAAGGAGAGCACCTTTGTGTTTGTCTCAGTGTCTCTCTTCTGCTTAGTTTCCCATTGAAAGCAAGAAATCCTTAGCAATCATTTTAAATACGCCTAAGCTAGAAATCCAGCATTCACCTTTAGCGTAAGCCAAGGGTGAATACTGTCCCCATACCTTTATTCTGGTGGGGATGAATGGGATACTGGCTCCAACCAGCATCTTTCTGGCTCTTTGTTCCCTTTCAGAACCACGTGGAAGAGGAAGTGCTGTTGGGGCAGTGTGTGGGTGCTGTGTTTCCCTCCTCACTCGGAGCTGCCCATACGTTTTCTGCTGAAAACACTCCTGCGTCTGAGGCCACCGGAGTCCTCTATATTTAGTGACAGAATTGATGGATTTTTTTTCTTTTGTTGCCTCTGTTGCTATTGGCAACTCATCCTAATCCCAGACTGTACAGTAATGTGATTTATGGCGAGCACGTTCCTTGCTGGTTGATGTAGTGATTGGTTTTTGAAGGAGGAACTCCTCGTTAATTAGGAGCTGAGGTGCTGGCAAAATCGCAAGTATTTCCTGCTTGACC
The DNA here is from genome assembly GCA_023055505.1 of Callipepla californica brunnescens. Taxonomy (NCBI): domain Eukaryota; kingdom Metazoa; phylum Chordata; class Aves; order Galliformes; family Odontophoridae; genus Callipepla; species Callipepla californica. The sequence continues at coordinate 1,256,430 of JALIRH010000072.1, read as the reverse complement.
TCTGGTGTGTGTGTGTGGGTTCGTCGTTATTAACAGAATAAATAATGCCAAGTAGTGTTGTAGCTGAGATCTTTTACAGATGGTACAGTTAGAAAGATTATAGTGATGGAAGAGACAATCAAAATAAAGGAGAATACCCACCCGTATCCCAGGCTCACAGGAGGAAACTCCAAAGGAGCGATCTCCAGAAAGAGATCCTTTCCCAGTGGTGGTCAGCCCTTAATTGGGGGTCTGGGAGAGGTGGACTCAGACTCCACCCCTTCTGGTCACACAGTGCATTGCCTTCACCTGTGCTCAGCTGCCTCAGTGCTCACCTCAGGGGATCCAGCAGTGCTTCAGGCCGTGATCCAGCAGTTCCCATACAGCAGTACTGCACCCAGGCTTTGGGTGTGTGTCACTGTTTCAGTTGAGTAGCTGTGTTACCGAGTGTGTCATGTGCTGTGCTAAACCTGCCCTATAAATGGTACAAATCTTCATGTCCTGTATAATCCACACAAAACCCAAAGCTGCTTCCTTGGCCTGAACCAGTTCTGATGGACCTGTAGGTGCCTGAAAATGGGGCACCTGCAGAACTCCTTTTTTAGCAGGAAATATTAAAACTTCTTAACTCGGGAAGTCCAAAGTTGGGCTGAGCGTTGCTCCAGGGCAGGACGTCATTCATCTGCTCTCTGGTGTGAGCATACAAGGCATGTTAAGTTCCATTTTATATTTTATTGCATTTGTTTTACTCCTTTGATTGAGTGCTGATAGAGGAACTGATCACCAGATCCCAGCAGCTGATCACTGTGAATCACAGCATCACAGAACTGTGGGGGTTGGAAGGGACCTCCAGAGATCAGGGAGTCCAACCCCCTGCCCAAGCAGCTCCAGCCCAGGGTGCACAGCTCGGCGTCCAGGAGGTCCTGAACGTATATAGTGATGGACGTGGATCAGATCCCCTCTGAGTGTTCTTTTGTCCAGGCTGAACAGCCCCAGCTCTCTCAGCCTTTCCTCATGCAGGAGCTGTTCCAGGCCCTGTGTCATCTGTGTGCCCTCACTGCACTCTTTGCAGCAGATCCCTGTCTGCTTTGTATTGAGGAGCCCAGAACTGCACACGGTGCTCCAGGTGAGGCCTCAGCAGGGCAGAGCAGAGGGGGAGGATCCCCTCCCTCGACCTGCTGGCCACGCTCTTCTGAATGCAGCCCAGGATCCCATTGTCCTTCTTGGCCACCAGGGCACAGTGCTCACGGCCAACCTGTCACCCACCAGGAAGGCAGGATGGAAGGCTGAGGTGTGAGATGCATCACCAGGTAAGGGCTGCATGGGCTGTGGCAGTTTTGATTCCCTGGTGCAGGCAGATCTTGGCTATGCCTTTCCCTACACAATGCTATACATTATAAGCAGATTTTCTGTAAATTGCTCGAAATGTTTTCTCCTTTAATTCCTCTGTTGACATTTAAGATAATTTTCCGACAGCGTAGTTTATCTTGCGTTTAAGTGGATAGTTCAAGGGTAAACATTCCAAAGGGCAAACTGTAGCAAAACTGCCCATGATGATTAGTCTTAGTGGCAGGAAAAGAGTACTTGTAGTTGCAGTACTGAGATGCTGAACTGGAGGCAGTTGAGTGGCTGTAAATCCTCAGCAGCAGAAGAGGAGCAGAGATACAGAGCAGTGCTCCTCGGGAGGGCAGAGTGTTGCACCAGCAAGGAACTCTGGTGTGCTCGGCTGCAGAAGGGATGGGGCTGGATCTTGTGGCTTTTATTTGCTTGGGGAGAAGTGTTAAGTAAAGAAGATGAAGGCTGGCTTATCGTCATAGCATCATCACCATAGAGTCTCAGGGTTGGAAAGGTCCAACCATCCACCCCTTCCCACTGCTCCCACAAGCTGCTAAACCACATCTCGTAGCTCCTCATCCAGACACCTCCTGAGCACTGCCAGGTATGGCCACTCCCCACCTCCCTGTGCAGGCCGTCCCAGCGCTGAGCACTCTCTGAGAGAAAAAGTTGTTCCTTATGTCCAACGTAAACCTCTTCTGCTCCAACTTGTGGCTGTTTCTTCAGGTCCTGTTTGTTGCCTGGGAGAAGAGGCCGAGCCCCTCCTCATCACAGCCCCCTTCAGGAGGTGGTAGAGTGCAGTGAGCTCTCCCCTGAGCCTCCTCTTCTCCACACTGGACAATCCCAGCTCCCTCAGCCGTTCCTCATAGCCCTTCTCTGAGCACGCTCCACTGAGTATTGACCAACACTACCAAGTCCTTTCCTATCACAGTCATGCAGGCACTCATCCCCAATCCCATAGTGCTGTATGGGGTTATCGTGGCTGAAGTTCAGGACCTGGAAGTTGGCTTTATTGAACCTCATCCCATTCCCCTTATGAGTGTGAGGACGTGGCCTACAGTGAGAACAGCTCAGTTCCTGGACTCAGCAAGCAGAGATCCTTGACGTTACAAATATTTGACACTTAAGAGTTGTGAGATAGCCTGGACACTTCCAGCCTCACAGCCAGGAAATGTGTCTGGCTTTTTGTGGTGAGGCACAGAGCTGTGCCGTGGGCAGCAGTTTGGGCTGTGGGTGACCTCGTGGGGTGCTTTGGAGTCCTCCTCTGCCTTTGTGCTTTCACAGCTGAAGGCAGCGTGGCCCACCCAGCCACAAATGTGTAATGTTGCTGAGGCTTGACCTGAAGGCCACGTGGGTGCTCCATCAAGGCAGCTGTGGTGTAGGATCTGCCAGCTGCCCCTGCTTGCCATGGGAGGAAGCCTGGTGTTCCTGACTTGCTCTTTGGAGCAAGCTTCTGGAGCCACAGGCTGACTGGGGCACCTGGGATGGGCTGTTGGAGCAAGCTGGTTCCCTGTGATGGTGGGCATAATATCCTGGGAGCAGCCAGGAGGGAAAAGAACCTGCACTGAGGTTTTTATGCTCAGGGTGGTGGTGGTTTGTTTTTTGTTGTTTAAGAGAGCTGAGGGACAAGCTCCCATTGTGTGGGAAAAGCAGGGACTGCAGGGACTGAGTCCCACTCAGCCTAAGCAGGGAGCTAAGGGAGGACGTACAAGGAAGGGAAGCAGCAGGCAGCGAAGGGAAGTATGAGAACTTTGGCTGCTGAAGGACAACATCAGCTGAATTTACAGCTGCTCAGGGACACGGAGTCAGAAAAGGGTGCAGCAAGGATGGTGACAGCACGCCAACCCATCAGACAGTAAGGCTAGTAAGGGTTAGAGAAGTGAAACCAAACGGAATCTGTGTTCTAACGGTGCTATTAAATACTCAGTACAGCAGTTTATATGAGAGCTTATTAAATACGTGGCGTTAAGTCTTAACGTGGGAAAGGAAACAGTAGCAGTGTTGGTACGGCTCCAACCTGGCGTGGAGTAGGAAGTGTGCTCACAGGGTTCCTGACTTCTCCTCTGTAAAAACTGCTGCTGGATTTTATCAGTTCGATCTGGGAGGTATGAGCGCACGTATAGGAGAAGTTATCTTTCTAGGAACAGATCTGTCTGCTTCGGGTGATGTGTGCTGCCCTTGGAGAGGCAGTGTTGCTTTGGCTGCGTGTGGAGATGTGCTGCACCCAGCCAGGCAGTGCCTGGGGACAGGGCCAGCCCACTGCAGCAGCTTTGCACGGTGGCTTTCAGGTGGCCTGGTGCTGGAAAGAGCTGTGTAAGAGAACTGAACTCCTTTGTGGTGTGCTGAATGAGGAGGAAATTCATCTTGCTTACGGGTGCTGAAAAGAATTGTAATGCCTTTTTCCTGCAGAGCCTTTCAGCGCTTTCTTGCAGAGATTCCTGTACCTTTCCAGGTTGAATCGGGGAGGGAGTGCCCCTTTAGCCTGCTTGGATAAGAAAATATTCCGTTGTTTAGTGTGGAATATCAAAAATAAACCTGTCAGTGCTTCCCAGGAGAGCTGAGCTGGATGCAGATGTGTCCTGTTGTCAGAGCTGGTGTGTCTGGAACGGAGCATCTCATGGCTAGGAAGGATGAAAGCAGGGTGCACGTGGTCACCGGCGCTGCCTTCTCACACTCCTCTACTCAGGTGTGTCAAAAACATTCCCTTTTTCCCTTGATAATAGATGAATCTTTTGTCATTTTCATACGTGTCCTGAATAAAGGGAGCACGCAAGCACTGAGCTTGAAGAGCAGGGAGCATCGGGGTTTGTTTGCTTCGAGGAGCAGCAGGAAGCGGACAACAGAGCGTGCAGACTGGAGCACAGTGGTTTTAACTCATCTGGCAGATTGCACGTGGGATTTATGACTGCAGCGAGCCACTCTCCAGTCCATTCTGCTGCTGAATGTGTGCTGCTCCTTTCTTCTGCGTGTCACAATGACGCCTGCCTGCTCGTGTGCACAGCAGTTGAGCTGTCTGAATAGGTTTGGAGGTTTGTTGGGAATTTTCCTCTGTTTCCAGGCTGGTTTTGGTGCCTGAAGTCCTGGGTGACTTTGCAGCTGTGTGGCTCTTTAGGGCTGTCCCAAGGGTCAGCAGAGGCCAGGAGGAGATTCCTGCCTCTTCCAGTGCTAGCACAAAACCACCTCCAGAACATGATACTGGTGTAATTTTAATTGCTGGAGTTCATGCTGAAGTACACTGAAAGGTCCCTTAGATCATTTCCACTGCATTGCTTTTGGTTTTCTGTTCTGCAGTAGCTGCAGCTTTGGAAGTGCAGCAGCAGGGTGATGTTTCGGCTCACTTGGGTGGGAAGAGGAGGAATGATAGTTGTTTCTGATACTTCTCCTTCCCGTCCCTGCTGATGCCACGTCTCAACTCAGGCCTGAGGAAGCTTGGAGAGCTTTCCAGCTGTTTGTCACATATCTGTGTCAGCCACAAAGCTGAGTGTTGTTAGGTGCTATAGGCAGCAGAAGGGTTCTTTAGTAAGAATGACAGAATGGTTTGGGTTGGAAGGGACCTTGAAGATGAGCCGGTCCCAACCCCGTGCTGTAGGCAGGGACACCTCCCTGGAGCCCAGCTTGCTCACAGCCCCATCCAGCCTGGCCTCAGTGCTTCCAGGGAGAGGGCATCCACAGCCCAGCTGGGCAACCTGTGCCAGTCTCACTGCCCTCACAGTGAAGAGTTTCTTCCCAATCTCTACTCTCAGTCTGCCTTCTTCCAGTTTCAGACCATTTCCCCTCATCCTGTCGCTACGTGCCCTTATAAAAAGTCCCTCCCCAGCTTTCCCTGTTGAGGCAGGTTTTCCTTGGAAGCAGGGAAGCTGATCTTTGTGAGCTCCCCACCCTGCAGAAGTCTCTGAGTTTGAAGCCTCGAGTATGTTGTGATGAAAACTGCTTGTGATCGTCCTGTCCCAGCTTTGAAGTGGTGCATTGCTCTCATTCCTTTGAGTCATCGAATAGTTTGGGTTGAAAGAAACCATGAAGCCCATGCAGTTCCAAAGCCCTGCGGTGGGCTGGGTGCCCCCAGCTCAGGGTGCCCACAGCCCCATCCACGGCCTCGGGCACCACCAGGGATGGGGCAGCACAGCTCTGGGCAGCAGTGCTGTGGCCTCATTGCCCTCTGAGTGAAGAATTTTCTTCTAATATTTAAACGAAACCTTCTGTTTTAGCTTAAAACTGCTCCCTTTTGTCCTCACAAATGAGATAGCCCCCATTGCTAAGTGCTGGCCCAAGCTGACCTTGGTTTATGCTAGCCAAAATACTTTCATACTCACCTGTGCCTTTGTTAGCGACAAACCTGCCCTCAAGTGAAGAACCTTCCTTATATCATAGTGATTCATCTGGGGGCATTTTTCATGTTATTGGGCAAAGCAGGATGAATTGAGCCTCGAGGAAGGGGCAGATGTCACCAGTGGGGACTCCCTCCTGTGGGAAGGCAGCAGAGCCGTGTGCCGAGCCGACCTGGTGCCCTGTGGGGTTCTGCTGCTTGGGAGCTGAAGGGCACGTCCCTGGGGTGTGCAGGGAGGTGGCAGAGCTCTGGGACAAGCGTGAAGGCTTTACCTGACAGCGTATGCTCTTAGAAGTTGTTCCATGGCTTCTTGTCTCATGAAGCCATTGCTTGGAAGGGAAATGGTGCCCGGCTGGGGACGGGAGGCTGATACGTGCTCAGTGAGGTGGGTGGGAAGTTGGCTGAACTCTGCTCAGCGTGGTGGAGAGGGGTAAAGTCCATCTGGAGGCTGTTCTCTGAGGTCACTATGGGATCAGTACTGTTCTGCGTTGTTTGTTACTCTCTGTGTGTGGCACTGCCATCCAGAGCTCATCATGTGTGGGGCTTTGGGGTGGTTGGGGTCTGTACACCATGTGTGTGATGGGATGGAGCACTGGGACCCACAGCCACGCAGGGGAGCGGGGCAGGAAGCTGTGCCTCTCACCTGGAACAGCTCTTAAACAGTCCAAACCGTGATCCCACACAAAAGGGGAAAAAAAAAACCACCCAGTAAACCCCTTAAAGCACAGACCTGCATGCATGGGGTTTCTGTGTCCACCTCAGGTGTGTGTAGCTCACCCCTGGGGGTCCCTCGCTGTCCCCGGCGTATCGGGATGTGTTGCCATTGCTTACAATAAACAGAACTCATCACCAAATGCATCTCATCGTTGTCAGAGGTGTTCTGGGTCTGCCGGTCTGGGGAAGCAGGGAGTTGGTGTGCAGCACTGCATTCATCACATGCAGCTTTTCTCAGAGGTCCATTGGGGCTTTTCGTGCTGTGAGGCTGCTCCCTGCCGACGGGGTGGGATGGGGATGGGCTGGTGCTGCTTCTTGTTCATCTTCCCCAGAATGGGACGGGAAAAACCAGCAGTTCTGAGCGTAATTCCAGCTCACAACATCAGCTTTTGCCTTTCCTGGAGTTGCCTCCCCCTGTCTGTGTATGTATGTGTATATACATTGTGTTTGCTTCCGTCTTACAAAAGAAAATCACTGCAGTGGCAGACTGGGAGCTGCTGCACGCCGACTGTGTGTGCTCCCAGGAGCTGTGCACTCTTATTGGTGCTGTGTCCCAGGTGCCCTGCACTGCTCCTGCTGCAGTCTGGGGAGGAAGCTGCAAATTTGGGGTATCTCTTTATTCCCTGCTTCACCTCCTGGAGCCCTGGGGGATTGGTTTATCCTAATGGGATGAGTTGATCTATTTTTTTTTTGTTTAAATTGTGTGTGCTCTCTCCCCACCCCCCCAAAAAAAAGCAACAACAAAACAACGCCAGATCATTTCTTTCCCCGCTTCTCATTCACAGGATCGCAGAACTGCAGGGTTGGAAGGGACCTTCCTTTTCTTGCTGTGCTGGAGCTGTGCAGCTCTGTTCCACCAGTCTGCATCTCTCCTTGTGAGCTTGCTTCTCCGTGAGATCCGTGCTTGGGAGAGGCGGAGCACCGCTGTCTGTGTGGTTCCCATCGGACAGGGACGCAGCACTACAGAACTGAGAGATGGTTTTGAAGCATTACGGTCGCCGTGTGTAATTCCCCGCAGACCCACCTCCTTCCTTTGTCTTTCAGATGAATGGCATTGGAAGTGTCAGTCCCTTTGCTGTGCGATGTGCTGATGGGGCTGTTTTCTCCTCCTTGCTTTTGTTAGGGTATTGCCTGGGGACTCTCAGGTCAAGGTCGGTATGAACAGGTGCCTTTCTCATTGCCGGAGTTTTCAGATGTCAGGATTTTCAGGGGCTTTGCCTAGATGTTTAAATTCGGAGGGCTTTTTATATCTGTCTTTCTCAGTCAAATGACCACGGATGAAGAAATGTGTGAACACCGACTGCCAGAGCCAGGTGAGCAGAGCCTGACTGCCAGGCAGCTCGTGGGGCCGGGCTGCTGTGCCCTGGCTGCTGCTGGGGATGTGTGGCAGCTGAGGGCTGGCTCGCTGGCAGCTCCTCGCCCATTTCTCAGCATTCTCATGGAAGAATGGTTGCCACGTTGAGGCTGTGGATGCCCCATCCCTGCAGGCACTCAGGGCAAGGCTGGATGTGGCTCTGCTGCTTGGTGACCCTGCTCACGGCATGGGGTTGAAACTCAGTGATCCTTGAGGTCCATTTCAAGCCAGGCCGTTCTGTGATTTGTTCTGTGTGCGAGTTCAGCCCTTCTTTTGGCACAGTCCAGGGAGGGTCTGCTGCGTCTTGTCCGGCTGCACAGCTTTCTAGATGGAGCTAGATTTGCCTTTTAGAAAGAGACCCTTTGCATGACGCTTTCTTGTCCCGTTGCTGAGCAGCTGGTCTGCAGGGAGCTGCCCCACTCATAGCTGGGGCTCAGAGCCACGTGATCCCAAAGATCCCAACCCGAATGATAAATTGCTGTTGGTGACTGCGGGGCGAAGTGCTGGCTGAGCAGGTTTCCCAGGGTGAAACATCGGTGACACGTGCCAAATATTGCTGAATTCATTCACGTTTGCTCAGACCTGAAATGCTTCCGAGCTGTTCTTAATGGGACAAAGGACGATGGAGTTTGTGGGGTGGAGCTGATGTTTAGGTGCTGAAGCAGCAGCTGATTGAGGTGCACCACAGTTCCGTTGTTTCATGGTTTAATTAGTGGCTCACAGATACTAACACCTCTGAGCTCAAGGATCCCTAATGAAGGCTCTTTCTTGCAGACGTGCTGATTGCTTACAGCCATTTTGGTAACAGAGCACGACGACGTGAGCTCAGGGAAACAAACATTCCCGATATGAATGAGCTCCACGTGTGGCAGAGAGGTGAAGTGTCTCCCAGGTAACATCAGTAGCTGCTCACACCAATCCCTCCCAGCTTCCCGAGTGACCGAACCGCGCTGCACTTCTGGCTCTGCCCTTTTTGTTCCTCCTGGGAAGTTTGCCCCTCCCGGATTTCAACCTGTTTTGTAATACATTTCTGGTTGTCATAAAGGGGTTCCTGTAGAATCCCGAGGTTCAGACCAGCTTTGTGTTTGGCTAATGGAGGGAAATGCCCTCACAAAGCAGCGGGCAGCAGCCGCTGGCGGGATGCAGATGGTGCTCACGGCGCTGTCATTCACTCCAACGCATTAAACACCAATTTAAGTGTTGTATAAATTGGATCACGTGCTGCCTTGCCATCCTGGTGAAAATAACGCAGCAAAATCTCAACCTGTTGTGAGCTGTTCGGTCCCCGAGCTGCGGGCGTGCCAGAGTTCCCACTTTCTGTTGGTTTTGTGGGTAAATTTGATTTGCATGGTATTTAGGGACTCTATACCGGGCTTGGTTGAATGCTTTTGTTTTTCTTCCCCCTGTAAAGCTGTTGCTGTAGGAGGTTTTAGGGGATATCTCCCACGTCCAGCTTGTCGCCGTCATTGTCATGCAATTAGCTGAAGGGGAATTCTTGTACAGAGACAAACCTCGTGGTGGAGCGCGGCTCCGAGCCCACGTGTTGTGTAGACCCGGCGTCCTCTGCATTCAGCTCTGATTATATGTTTCCAAATCAGATTAGCTGAGAATTAGAAAATAACGGCCTTCCCCATAATGTCTTCCCAGAGCTCTAATGTCTTCCCAGAGCCGCGTTCCGGGGGCAACGCGTGTTCGTAGTGCCTCACAGCTGTTCCTCGTGGGTGCTGCTGAATCACAGCATCACAGAGCTGTGGGGGTGGGAAGGGACCTCCAGAGATCACGGAGTCCAACCCCCTGTCCAAGCAGCTCCCAGCCCAGGGTGCACAGCTCGGCGTCCAGGAGGTCCTGAACATCTGCAGAGAAGGAGACCCCACCACCTTCCCAGAGCAGTGATGGAGCACTGGAGCTGTCCAGAGAGTTCTTATGCTCTTTGGTGCTTCAGTCTGTGTCCATTTCCCCTCGTCCTATCACCACACACTGCTGAGAAGAGTCCGGCCTCGTCCCTTTGCTTCCCGCTCCTCGTATATTGATGGACGTGGATCAGATCCCCTCTGAGTCTTCTTTTCTCCAGGCTGAACAGCCCCAGCTCTCTCAGCCTTTCCTCATGCAGGAGCTGTTCCAGGCCCTGTGTCATCTGTGTGCCCTCACTGCACTCTTTCCAGCAGATCCCTGTCTGCTTTGTATTGAGGAGCCCAGAACTGCACACGGTGCTCCAGGTGAGGCCTCAGCAGGGCAGAGCAGAGGGGGAGGATCCCCTCCCTCGACCTGCTGGCCACGCTCTTCTGAATGCAGCCCAGGATCCCATTGTCCTTCTTGGCCACCAGGGCACAGTGCTCACGGCCAACCTGTCACCCACCAGGACACCCAGGTCCCTCTCCTCATTCCTCCTCCCCAGCAGCTCATCCCCAACCTGTGCTGCTGCATGCAGTTATTCCTCCCTGTGTGCAAGACTGTACACTTGCTCTGTTAAACCTCACCCAGTTCCCCTCTGCCCGGCTCTCCATCCTGTCCATCTCGCTGCTTGTGGAGATGAGGAAGTTTGTTTCGTGGGGCATTGTGTTTTCAGCTGTGCTCGCGGAGCTGCGGGGACATTGAGTTTGGAAACAGGAAAACCTCACAGCCCCTTTTGCGTGCACTGGCATTGACCTTATGTAGGATGTTCCTGAGTGCTGTTTTTCTTCACATGTCCCTTCGTTACTGTGTGTCCAATTCATACAGGACATTTTGTTGTGCTGGTGGCATAGCCTTGAGGTTGGGACACGCTGTCTCTTGTCCCCCCCGATGTGGATGTGTCCCTTCAGCAATATGGGGGTGATGTTTGAGGAGGGTCCTGTAACGACTACGTGCAGTAGTTAATGAGGACATTGCTGTGGGCCAGGGGGGGCTGTGGGGCTCTGGGATGTGTGGCCGTGTCTTTGGGCCTGGCACATTCAGCTGCTGGTGGGGAAACACCGCTGGCTTTGTTTTTTAAAGGAAGGTTTGTGTGCACAAAGCCAAGTTCTGTTCTCCGCTACCGAATTCTTCCCTCAGCTGTAGCGGTGGCTGATGAGCCTTTAATGAAGTAAATGCTATTTACACCAGTCGTCCTGGGAACTGCATTTATCCAATAAAGCCGGGAGATGGGAGCACTGCATATGTGTGCATACACGTGCACGAGTTGCTAGGCTACTGATGCACAGTTGTCAAACAATTTTGCTTTTTGGTTGCTCCTCCGGCTATGAAGCCCGTCTAGCAGAAAATCCTTTCGAGTCTGAGATTGAATGTATAGCCTCCTACCGTTTGTATTAATGTTCCTTTTCCCATTTCTCTTTTTCAGAGCGTTCAGTCAGAAAAGAGCCGCGATCGAGAAGGAGTATGCCCAGGTAGGCTCCTGAAGGAAGTTCATATCCAGAATGTTGTTCTCCTGAGGTGATCTATTAGCAGATTTCCACGCAGAATGGTGATGCTGTGTCTTGTGCTCCGTGGTGCGTCCTTCCCTGGAGCTGCTCGGTGCAGGAGTACCTGCTGGCATTCGGAAGCAGGCAGCTGGCTCGGCTGTGTCCAGTCACTCTTGTTTAGCCTGGTCTGTGTGTTTTCTCTGTGGATGTTTTGGCTCGAGGAGGTTTTTGGGCACAGAGGAAATTTTGGATGTATTTTGTTTCGGATTGTTACAGGGTCAGGCGGCTCCTTTCAGCTTTCCCAGACGTTTGCACAGAACTTGAGCGAAGAGTAAAAGCAGGTCAGGCAGGGGAGAGGAAATATGTGCTGCTCTTCCGCTCCAAAACAAATGTGCATTTACATTCTTTGAGTCAGAGCAGCTTCCCATTCAGCTGCAGTAAAAGCGACCAGATCTGAGCTTGGGATGGGGTGTGGGATGAATCCTTGTTTGTTTCTGAAGAAGGATTTGGTGGTTCACTCTCGTTCTGAAATCAGAAAGCAGCTGAGGAGGGGCGGCTCCCTGCTTAATGGACAGTGAGGGCTCGCAGGGCTTAGCTCCAAGTACTGCTGATTACAAGTGCTTTCATTTATTTTGGAGTAGATTAAAAGTAGAATAAAACACACTGAGAAAACCCGTGTTTGCAGTGTGCTGGGCAGTGCAGCCTGAGGTGAGTGCTGCTGATGCCGGGGCAGTGATGGAGGTGAGGATGCTCCCAAACCCTCCTGCACTGAGCAGCCCTTCGGTGCCTTGCACTGCACTGCCTTGAGTGCTCAGAGCACGGAGGTTTTCTGTGTGCTGTGCTGCACTGCCAGGTGTGGGAAAGGGTTTCTGCTGCTCCCAGGCTTCCTGCACATGGTCTGAAAGCGCTCAGCCCTCGCTCTGGTCTGTCCAGCACTCACGGGGCTGTTGGGAGGCTCTGCAGTTAGTGGGGCTCCGCTCCGTTCACTGCCTGTTCACTTTATCTGAGTGTACATCGATCGTGTTGGCAGATGTGCTTCATCTGATTAAAGGTGGTGATTTTTTAATGGCAGGATCGATGTGTGCTCGATTAGAAGCTCTCATGGAGAACGTAACATCAGTTCTGCTGTGGAATATACAAATCTATGAAGAAATGTGTTGTACATGCAGAGCGTTTTGTGTTGGAAGTTGGAACAATAATTGGGTTCTCAGATTTGGAAGGCTCAGTCGAAACAACTGAGGCTTTCAGATGCTTGCATTTAAAAACCAAAGGACGCGGTCCCGGCAGCACTTCCAGCAGTACAGCTGCACTCTCACTTGAGATGCAGGGAATGGCTGCTTGGATGAATGGGGGCTTGTGGGGTCGCTTCCTTGGGTTGCTGATGGGCGTACAGCTCAAAAACAATGTTGGATGTTTCTCCCTGGGCCTCTCAAAGGAGTTCTGTTCTGAGATGGCGACGGGATTTCACGTAGAGCCTTCTGGTGGGAGAAATGGTCCTCAGAAGAAATGGCAAATCCTGTGTCTGTGTGTTTGGAGGGGATGGGGGACTGCACCATCCCCTTGTGCCGCAGGATTGCAGAACCGTGGTGCGGCTCAGCTCACGGGGCTGACGGAAGAGATATGTATCCCACGGTGCTGCAGAGCTGAATGCTGTGCTGGCTGGAGCCAGCCCTGCCCTGGTGCACTGTGCTCATAGGATTTGTGCTCCAGACCCCTCACCAGTTTTGTTGCCCTTCTCTGAACACACTCCAGGGCCTCGATGTCTTTCTGCAGTGAGGGACCCAAAACTGAACACAGCACTCCAGGTGCGGCCGCACCAGAGCTGAGTACAGGGGATGATCACCTCCCTGCTCCTGCTGCCACACTATTTCTGATGCAGGCCAGGATGCCATTGGCCTTCTTGTCCACCTGGGCACACTGTCAGCTCATGTTCAGCTGAGCATCATCCAGCACCCCCAGGTCCTTTCCTATCACAGTCATGCAGCCACTCATCCCCAATCCCATAGTGCTGCATGGGGTTATCGTGGCTGAAGTGCAGGACCCAACACTTGTCCTTGTTGAACCTCATCCCATTCAGCTCAGCCCAGTGATCCAGCTTGCCTAGATCCCTCTGGATTGGCGTGTCATCTGCAGGCTGACTGAGGGTACACTCAGTCCCCTCATCCAGGTCATCAATAAAGATATTAAACAACATGGGCCCCAATACCGACCCCTGGGGGACACCACTCGTAACGGGATGCCAGCTGGGCTTAACTCCATTCACCACTACCCATTGGGACCTGCTACTCCTTCCACTACCCTGCTCATTATCTCACTGAGCTTTCGGTCTTCCTGCCACGCCTGCTGCTGCTTCTGAGCTCCCTGAGCTCTTTTTGCTCGCTGTCTGCCTGCAGTGGGTTCTGCAGGGACTTTTCCAGGCCGTGCTGTGACATCCATGGGAGGAGGACCAGCTGCCAGGTCAGCCCTGCTCCGCAGCTCTGTGGTTTTCTGGCTGCTGTAAGCATGCACTCAGCTTCTCACTACTGCAGTATTTAATGTATGCTTCAAGGCTTATCACAACATTCAGAACCAGCCCTTCTGGAAAGGCTCTCATTTCCCATTAATAGCATTCCTCCTAATGGCATTTAAATTGCAGCAGTGCATTATTATTAGCTGTTCCCCGTGATTAACGGGCTAGCTGAAGTCAGAGGCGAAGAATACTCCTGTGTTAGGTGGAAGCAGAACTCGGTGAATGTGTGCTTCTGTTGCTACCTGATAAAAAAAAAAAAGCCAGCTTTCCCCTGACATGTTAAATGGGTGAAACGGAGATGTTGTGTCAGGTGTTCCGTTGGGGGGACCATAATTCCATCTCCACTGTACTTATTATTCTTATTTGTTCAGCACTTTGAAGTCTGTCGGAGCCTCTGTCACAACCTGAGAGCACGCAGGGTTCCTTCTTTGCCCTGCTGTAGTTCTGCCTGTGTTTCAGAGCAGAATGTGACTGCAGGGACACAGAGTGGCCTGAGTGTGCAGATGCCCTCGGAGCTTCGTGGTGCAGCGTGGGCCCCTGCAGCTACAGCAGAGACATCCCATCTTGGAAGAGGAAAGCAAGGCAGCGTAGCTTATATCCACGAGCTCCTCTTGGTGCCTGTGAATGACGTGGGAGTGCATCCTCTGAGCAGCAATGGCAGTGACCAGGATGGGGGGGGGACTTAAAGCTGAATGCTGAAGGGTGGGCAGCCTGTCCCTGTCCTTGGGGTGGGGGGAGCAGAGGTGGGGCAGGCTGATGGGTTAACGTCCTCCGGTAGCTTCTCTCTACCTGTAGCATCCCTCCAGCTGAGGAGAACTGCTCCAAGTCACAGAAGATGTGGATAGCTGGCTTCTGGGAGGTGATGTAAAGGTGTAATGTTCCACTAGCAACCTGTGTGTGTGTGTATAAAGCGTGTGAAACACGTGCTACGTGTGTTCACCTTTTGTCTGTCTCAGTCTACGTAAGGGCTGCAGTCTCAAAATAGCTGCTTGGTTCTTCTCCTTCACTGCTTCCCTTTTCCACTGCAGAAGGCAGAAGCTGGCTCTTGGGCAGTTCCTGGCTGGGATGCTGTGCTGCAGTCATTAAGATGCAGTGGCCTTTTCTACCGTTTTTCAGTGAATTAACATTCGAAGAGTGAAAAAGAATGAACCCCCCCCCCCCCTCCTTTGTTCTTACTGATCTGCACTGAGACCGATTCCTTTTTCTATCATGTAGCCCAGAGCTGTGCAGCATTAACTGCTTTACCTCTGTCATGCGAGGGCTGGAAGGGCGATGGGCTGTTTGATAAAGCAGGAGGTAAATCCCTGCTCTTTAGAGTGCTTTTCAGCAGAAGCCTTTGGCGATTAATGAACCCATTGCTTCAGGTGTGGAATTCCAGTAATTAGTCTTCCACTGCCGTGCTTGGAGCTTTGTAGGGGATGAGATGAGCATTTATGGCTCAGCTACCTGTGCTGGCTTATTAGAAGGGGGTGAGATGTGCAGGAGCTCTTCTTTCTTGAACTGGAAGCTCTCTCCCACTCTGCTGCCGTGCTCCAGGAAATGCATTTCAGGAAATGCAGGCACCAGGTAAGTGCTTCCCTTCTGAAAATCAGTGCTTCCTCGGTGTAGAAGCAGCAAGAGCAGGAGGATGGAGACATCGAGAGGGCCAGGGTGCCTGGGGACGTGTGAGGGACTTAGAAATGCAGTTCTTGTGGCAGGGAGGAGCACAAGGTGTTGGATCAGAAGTCCCCCGTGCAGCATCTTGAGCAGAAGGATCCTTGGGGTGGGAGCAGACCTCCCCTCGGACTCAGCAGCCGTTCAGCCACCGGGGTGTCAGCTCAATAAACTCAAGGTGCCCACTTGGGAACCCCCCAAGCAGCTTTCTATGAGCTCACTCCCATGCAGCGTTGGAAAGCAGCGTGGTTTTTCAGCCTGGAGGATACAGAAGGTTATTGTGGCTGCAGGGAGAGCAGGAAGAGGTTGTGGGCGTTGGGGGTGGGTCGGTGTCTGGGGATGGGAGCACAGCAGTGTGGATTGTCTGCTTGGTGGCTTGCGTCGGTGATGAGAACGTCCTTTGGGGATGGTGTTGGATTTACTGCTGCCAGGCATCTCTTAGAACGTCCGCACTAATTAAGACACTTGGCTTATTTGTGTGAAATTGATGACTTGGGTGGTCGAGCAGTGATGTAAAAAGCACTGGCGAGGTTGGCCTTTGAGGGTGGTCGTGGTGGGAAAGATGCTGCTGGAAAGCAGTCCTACTTCATCTCGTGGGGATCAGCTGATAACTGGTGGGCGTGTGGAAGCCAGCATTTCTCAGCCTTGTCTTTGGAAGGCGTCAGGTCTCTGCATGGAAACTGCTGCCTGTAGTGATGGAGTGAGCTCACCTGCAGTGAGCCGGGCTGCAGGTGTTCTGTCCCTCCTGCTCATTTGAAGACAGGTAGAAAGTTTTACAGAAGGTTTCCAGACTGCTTTTTTCCTGAGTTTTCTCCATGTAATCCTCCATTTGAGGTTTCCAACATTGCTGAAGCTCTCTTCAGGAAGCGGTGTGGGAGGTGTGTGCTGCCGCGCGGTGCTGGAGCTGGTCCCTGTGTATTACCTATAGCTGTGGGCTGCCTGCCTTCTGTGTTCTGTTTTCCTTCCCAAACAAAACCCACATTTTTGCCCCTCATTACGGATGAACGGTGTCCCCAGCCAGCCCTGCAGCCCCCCCAGCTCAGCAAAGCCTTGCTCCAGCTACAGCTGTCCTGCCCTGTGCCTCTGCCTGTGCAGTGCTCTGGCTCAGGAGAGCTCATTTCTTCCTATGCAGAGCTAACAGCTTCTGCAATCTCGTAATCCAAAGTCTGAGCTGAATGCTCTGCCGAGCTGTAGGAACTCCCATAGGAGTGTCAGCACCCCACAGAAGCTGTGTGTGACTTCTTCTGGGTGCGCTCCCCCAGAGCCCTGTTGGCACAGCTCGTCTGAGGAGGGGGGGAAGATGTGGAGTCAGAGAATCATTAAGGTTGGAACAGACACCTCTGAGATCATCCAGCCCACCCCACCACGCCCGCTGACCACGTCCCTCAGTGGTACATCCTCACAACAAAGATGAACTCCAGCAACAGAGTGCCAGAGCATGGGAGCAGGCTGCCCAGGGATGAGGTGGAGTCTCTTCTGAGGTGATATTCAAGGCCCATCTGAACACCCACCTGTGTGACCTATCGTAAGGTGTTGCTTCAGCAGGGGTGGACTCCATGGTCTCTAGAGGTCCCTTCCAACCCCTACAATCCTGTGATGCTGTGCTGTGCTTTGTCCTGAAGTCATCTGTCTGCTTCGTGAGTGTATATGTATACACACTAAAACAGCTGATCGGTCTTCTGGGGAAAGAAAGTTGAGAAAGAGCCACACAGAAGGCATTTTGCAATCCCTCAGAGCTTCCTGTGCTCATCGGGTGACTCACGACGCTGTGTGTGAGTGTTTGGCCTCTCAGTTATTTATTGCCTTGCTGAGTTTTGCCCTCGAGTTGGTGAAAGCCCAGGATAATGGAGGGCCCTGTGCAGCGCTTGGGCAGCTCAGCTGAGCATGGCTTAGACCAGTGATTTTCTTAGGACATCTGTCAAGTCTTAGTTATTGAGTGCCTAGCATTGTGTTTTCATTAAAATCTCATTGGGTTCTAAGACAAATGCTTCGTAAAAATGTTGTCTCCCTCGTTAGTGGATTGGCAGTCGTTGCTGCTGAGCCAGGACTGGAACACAACACGTGGATCGAGTGGGAAAAATGATGGGAAGCATTCAGGAGTGGCTTTGATGAAAGTACTGATTCTTGCAAGCAGCAGAATTCAGTCGGTCCAAACGTTTTAGGTTTGTTATTCTCAAATGAGAGCTTCTCAATATATATATATCTTGTCTTTTGCTTAATTGGTTTTCCAGCATATACAGATATAGATACAGATAAAAAAACAAAGAGTTGTGGTCCATCCATTTGGGGTCGGTCTCGAGCGGTGTCCCCCAGGGCTCCGCACTGGGGCCACTTCTATTTAATATCTTCATTAACAATCTTGATGAGGGGATTAAGTGCACCCTCAGTCAGTTTGCAGATGACACCGAGTTGGGAGGGAGTGGGAGAAGGGCACTGCACTTCTGGACAGAATGCATCGATAGGCCAAGGATAACTGTGAGTTTCAATAGGGCCAAGTGTGGAGTCCTGCATTTGGTCACAACAACCCCATGCAGCCCTACAGACGTGGAGAGGAATGGCTGGAGAGCTGCCTGATGGAAAGGGACCTCGCTGTGCTGACAGACAGTGGGCTGAATGTGAGCCAGCAGTGTGCCCAGGTGGCCAAGAATCAGGAGGATCAGGAATGGGGTGGTGAGCAGCACTGGGAAGTCATCCTGCCCCTGTGCTCGGCACTGGTGAGGCCTCACCTCGAGTGCTGTGCTCAGCGTTGGGCACCTCAGCACAGAAAGGACATGGAGGTGCTGGAGCAGCTCCAAAGAAGGGCAGCGAGGCTGTGAAGGGCTTGGAGAGTGTGCCCTACGAGGAGAGACTGAAGGAGCTGGGGCTGGTTGGTGTGGGGAAGAGGAGGCTGAGGGGAGACCTCAGTGCTCTCTTCCAATATCTGAAAGGCGCTCACAGTGAGAGCGGGGTTGGGCTCTGCTCACAGTGACAGTGACAGGACGAGGGGAGATGGCCTCAAATTGCACCAGGGTAAGTTTAGGTGGGAGATCAGGAACCACTTCTGTACAGAAAGGGTCGTTAAGCACTGGGATGGGCTCCGCAGGGAGGTGGTGCAGTCACCATCCCTGGGTGTGTTGAAATCCATTTGGATGTGGTGCTCAGGGCCATGGTTTAGCAGAGGGCTGTTGGAGTGAGGGCAGTATGGTTGGGTCGTGGTTGGACTCGATGATCTTTGAGGTCTTCTCCAACTTCAGTGATACTATGATTCTATCTTAAAATCCTTTATGTGAGCGATGCCTTCTGTTGAGTTACCTGGAAGACGTATTCTTCTCAGTCAGTTTCTACCAGGAAGGGTATTGTTGAAGCATCTCCTTCGCCTAAAGACAAGTTTGCTTCATTCCATGCCATCGTTTGGGTTTCGATATTCCTTCCAGGTGATCCAGTGATCTCTGAAGGTGCTTTGGATTCATGGAACCACAGAATGGTTGAAGTTGGAAGGGATGGCCCCTAAAGGCCATCGGGTCCCACTCCCCACAGTGCACAGGGACAACCACAGCTCCATCAGTGCTCAGAGCCCCATCCCCTGACCTCGGCTGTGTGCGGGGATGGGGCAGCACCACCTCTCTGGGCAACCTGTGCAGTGCCTCACCACCCTTACTGCAAACCACTCCTTATATCCAGTCCGAATCTGCCCTCTTTTAGCTGGAAACCATTTCGCCTTCCCCTCTCTCTCAGTTCAGGTACTCAAAGGAAAGTCTGTGCTGGGTTGTTTCTTTTTCCATCTCTCTGATGAGCAATACAGATGTTTTGATGAGCACTGCCTCTCAAGACATGTCTTCCTTCCCTATCCCTTCCCTGCCCAGCACTGCATTTGGTGCAGCACGGCTGTGTTTGCCGTGGCACACACGGATTTCTGCTCCACGCCGAGAGCCGCGTGGGTTTGTTGGGTCCGTGAGCTTTGCAGGGTGTGCTTTACCAGGACGGGATGCTGAGCAGCTCACAGCCCCACCTGCAGCATTGCAGCATTGCACATGGACGGTGCTGGAGCTGCACAGAGCACAGCAGAACCCTCTGCCTCCAGGATGCACGCGTGGTGCCGCCTTTGTGTTGCGTCCCCTCGCAGCCGAGCGCCCTTCGAACAACAGAATATCAACAAGAGGTTCAGGAAGATGGAGCGTGAGACCCTGCTGCTATTCATGCCATTCTTTCCAACAAAGCATGGAGAATCAGTGGCCCTGAACGCCACAAAGAAGTGATCTGCTCCGTTTCATAAACGGTTAAGAACACCATTGTGAATTCTCGAGTAACTTGTCGAGACAAGTTTGACAAATCAGGTGTTATAATGGGATTATTGGTACCATTCTGAGCTTGTCACAGGCCGACCTCGCCGTGCACGTTTCCCTTTTGACTGCGAAACAAGGAGCTCTATAGAATCCTCCATATTAAACGTCCGTTTAACATTTAATATAATATCCTCCGTGTGGGACAAAGGCAGCGTGCCCGCGCAGGCCGTCCCGGGCACTGTGATGGGTGACCTTCTCTTTTTATGGAGATTTCTCACCCGCTCATTCACCGAGTTTTTCTTCTCCGAGGAACACATGTCGGTGCTGAAAGGAGGGGGAAAAGTCAGGTACCCAACGTGGGCTCTGTGGGCTTCTGTGAGATGGACGTTCAGATGGCGGCGTCCAGAAATATTTGCCCGCTTACCAATGATTTCACAAGGCGGCCTTTAAAATGTGGAGCTGTCTTCCCGAGGTTTATATGGAATTCTCCGAGTTAAGCTAATATTTCTCCAAGAACAGAGGTGGACTGTCAGCTGCTATTTTCAGTGAAAACATCGAGTTCCTTATGAAGGGATCGCTGAGCTCGGAGCTGGGCCCTTGCTACAAAGGGAGCCCTTCATGCGGCAGCTGCGTGTTTTTGCTGAGCCCACGCGGGCAGATTGCTCCCTGCTTTCTGCTGCTGTTTTTCTTTCCGATGACGGAGCTCCCGCTGCCTGGGATTCTGGGACGTGGAAGTGCTTTGCTTCCACATGAAAACCTGCATTCTTCATGCCGGGGTTCTGCTTCGCCTTCACGCTGCCGGAGCTGGGCAGTGTGTTGCTGAGTGTGTGCTGCTGCGTGCAGCTCCCAGCTCAGAGCTTTTAAAAGCAGCACGTGGGACTCTTAGGCCTTGGAAGCGTTGGCAGTACCGGCCCTGTGTCACAGCTCAGCCCGTGCTGCCTGCACCTTCCCTCTAAAAGGAGCCTTCATCCTTTGTTGTGTTCCTTCTGTATCTCGGGAACAGTGTGGGAGAAGGGTGTGTTATACTTCTGCACTAGTTTGGGATGGGGGAAATGGCTGTTACGGCCAGGCATGGGGTCTGCACCCTCGTCATGCATCGTGTTATGTTACTGTGGCCACAAGTTATAGCAGAAGAGGTTTACACTGGACATAAGGGACAACTTTTTCCTCTCAAGAGAGTGCTCAGCACTGGATGGCCGGCACAGGGAGGTGGGGAGCTGCCGTCCCTGGCAGTGCTCAGGAGGTGTCTGGATGAGCAGCTAGGGGATGTGGTTTAGCAGCTTGTGGGAGCAGTGGGAATGGGTGGATGATCTTGTAGGTCCTTTCCAACCTTGTGATTCTATGATTCAGACCCCATAGCATACACAGAAGAGTTCAATGAACCCCATAGAGAGCAACAGGAGGACAGGTCAACACATAGTGACCAGAGAGCTCTAGAGAGCTCCAGAGAGCCCCTTAGTGCCCCCATAGAGCCACATAGTGGCCACTAGAGACCCCACTGTCCCCTCAGAGCCCCATAGAGACCAGGGAGGTGATGGGGCCTCCATCCCTGGCAGTGTTCAGGAGCTGTCTGGATGAGGAGCTATGAGATGTGGTTTAGCAGCTTGTGGGAGCAGTGGGAAGGGGTGGATGGTTGAACTATGTGATCTTGTAGGTCCTTTCCAGCCTTGTGGTTCTATGTTTCTATATTCCTAGGGCAGGTAAATAGGGGATGGTGTTCCATCCCCACTCCGGTGACTGTGACCATTTGTTTCATCCTATTTTGAGTGCCTGTGCTTCCTTTCTTGGCAACTGATCCTCACTTCGAAGGCCTTGGCTGTGCCTTCCTTCCAGCACTTTGTTCTCTGCCCTCACTGGCTTTTGGGGCTCCTCTCACTTAACTCAGGGCTGCAAAATTCATCCTAGCTCACAAAGCACTGCTGCAGGTTCCTGGCAAAAAAGTATGAGCTGTCAGGAAGTACATCTGTGAATAAATGTTGGTTTTCCTTAGCCCCAGAGCTTCTAGGGAAAGAGCTGAATACCTGATGTTGGAGCATCACCTGTCACCCAGCATTTTTGTGGATGCCCCCTCCCTGGAGCTGCCCAAGGGTGACTTGGTTTGGTGCTGCTTCTTGGCAGCCCTGGGTGAGCCCTGAAGGCCTTTCCAGGATCCTGCCCTTTCTGCAGCTTTTAGCACACCACGAGCAAGGCAGAAGCATTTGTCTTCGGTTCTTTTCTCATTTTGTTTATGTGTTTTCTCACTTAGCCCCTATTTATTTAAATAGAAGGTTAACAGCACTTCTTTCCCTAACGAGCACGCTCACCAGTGTAACTGAACAACCATCCTTTAGGGAAAGGCAGCAAGCCCTGCACTGACCGACAGCCTGCACGTGCTGCTCCAGAGGGCATCCTCACAATGAAAGTGTTCCTTTAAAAAAGGTAATCTGTGCAGAAATAAAGGTATGTGGGGCTGTGCTCGGTTTTCTCCGTAGGTTCACTCAGCTAATGCAGCAGATTTGTTCTACTGAAATGCAGTGGTTCGTAGAATGACTGGGTTGGAAAGGACCTCAGGGCCACCAAGCAGCAGAGCAGGCTGCCCGGAGCACATCCAGCCTTGCCCTGAGTGCCTGCAGGGATGGGGCATCCACAGCCTCTGTGGGCAACCTGTGCCAGTGCATCACCGCCCTCTGAGTGAGAAACTGCCTCCTCACATCCAACCTCAGTCTCCCCTGCCTTAATTTAAAGCTATTCCCCCTTGTCCCATCACCATCAACCTGTGTCAGCAGCCATTCCCCCTCCTGTTGATACACTTCAGGTCCTGGAAGGCCACAGTGAGGTCTCCCTGCATCCTTCTCTTCTCCAAGCTCAACAGGCCAGGCTCCCTCCACCTTTCCTCACAGGAGAGGTGCTCCATCCCTCTGCTCATCTTTGTGGCCCTCTGGAGCAAGCAGACAGCTGCACTGAGATGCTTCAGAGCTGTTACTCCTTTCTTCTGCAGGACTTCATGTCACACTCCACCTTCTTCAGAGTAATGAGAGGGTGTTGCAGCTGTATCGAACATTTACAGCTCTGTGTATTTGAGGCAGCAAAGTTACACAGTCTTTTTGTAGCTCTCAGATCTCGTGGGCTTCGCTTTCCTGAGGACATCGCCTCCGTTAGCAGGCAAAATAAAAGCAATTCCAAAACCCATTCACTTAAGGCAGTATACAGTTAAAGTTCTTTAAGCTGCGTGTGTGCTGCCACGAGACTTGAATCCATTTCTGCAGGAGTGGCCTTGCATCCTTCCTGCTCTGGGGCTGCCCCTGACCCAGTGATCCCTGTTTTCTCCTGGTGGCTAGCTGGACGGATGCAGGGCAAACCAGGCAGGTTTTGTCGGCTGCCGCAGCTGTTTGGCTCGGACTGAGGGCTGCTTTAAAAGGCACAGTAAAGGTGTTCTTCACTATTTTTAAGAACTGTGCTCCCTTCTTCCCTTTTGCAGCCCTGCAAGTTTCGCTTTCAGCCCTGTACAAACCAGAATGTGTTGACAGCTTAAAGAAAAAAAAATCACAACGCATGCACACCAGAAAAAAAAAACAAAAAAAAAAACAGAGAGAGAATGTTTAAGTCAAATCTACCGTAAATGATTATTCAGCATGAGCCCCTGCGTGTACAGTGGTTGGCTTGTTCAGTTTCGCAGAGATAAAAGGCCTTTTATCAGCCAACCCTGCCTGCCCTCCCGAGGAGGAGGAGGGAGAAAGGAAATGGGAGGCTGCTCGGGCCACTGCGGGTCCAAATGGCAGCTGCACAGCTATAAAGGATGCACTGCTCAGCTGGCAGACGTGTGCTGCAGGAGAGGGCTCTGCGTGCCCAGCTTGGGTGAATGTAGGAACGAGTGGTTTGGGTCTTCCAGAGGTGCACAGACTGTGGAAGGGATGCACCTCCTCTTTGGGTTCGGGAAACCCCATTGGAAAGCATCGTGTGTGAGCTGCTGTGGGTTTAGTTCGCCCTGCCCGTGTTTGGAGTGCCACGTGGTGCTGGTGGCTGGGCTGGCGGTGTCATGGCCACGAAGCAGAGCAGCCCAAGTGTTGCTGGCAGCGCTCACGGGAATGTTAATGTCTGGGTGGTTGCCTGGGTGGGGGATTACAGCCAAGTTGTGGAGCTTTAGGCTGGCAGACGAAGCATTGCTTGGCTTTAAATGTATATATGCACACACGGAGGGATGGGAAGTGATGGAGGAATGGGTAGGGATGGATGGATGGGTGGATGGACAGATAGAGTTGGATGGATGGGTAGGGATGGATCGGTGGGGATGGATGGATAGGGATGGATGGGTAGGGGTGGATGGGTGGGTAGGGATGGATCGGTGAGGATGGATGGATGGATAGGGATGGATGAATGGGTAGGGTTGGATGGATGGATGGATGGGTAGGGTTGGATGGATGAGTAGGGATGGATCGGTGGATGGATGGATAGGGTTGGATGGATGGGTTAGGGGTGGATGGGTGTACAGATAGGGTTGAATGGATAGATAGATGTGTGGGGATGGATGGCTGGATAGTGATTGTAGGGCTGGATGGGTAGGGATGGACTTAAGCATGTGCTTGCAGTACAGTACTAAAGTGAGACCAAAATGGGAAAGGAGTTCTGACATTCATGCTGATTCTGTGAAATCCGTGTATGCTAGTGGGTCTCCTAGTTGCAAATATGGACTAGTGAAAGCATGCTGTGGTTTGAGCTTGGTTACTAGACCTGACAGTATTGCAGCATAACTTTGTGCAGTAGCATTCCTCTTGTTGGTTCCTGTTGGCTGAGCAGTGCTGGGTTGCATCCTTCACTTAAGGCTGTAAGGTTTGTTTCAGGAGACTCCAGTGTGTCTTAAACTGCACTTCTGTGGCAGTGCACACGTGGAGGTGTGGGGTGGGTGGTGGCACAGTGTCTGGTTTATGCAGTTATCACACAGAAAGTGGAAAGCTCTTACAGGGCAGGAACGAATCTTTAATTCTCACGCACATAAAGCTCTCACTTGAGTTGGTTTGGTTCCATGGGTTTACTCCTCTCCCCTTCTCTGGTTTTAGATTCATAGATTCATTAGGTTGGAAAGGACCTACAAGATCATCTAGTCCAACCATCCTCCCACCACCATCCCTACGATGTTTTCAAACATTCCTGTGTTTTCAAACATTCTGTTTTATGCTTGACAGACAGCCTTAGTGCAGTTCACTATGCTTAATGCACCATCTTTTGCAGCTCAAACTGTGTAGTTTGCCATGTTTTGGACAGGAATAAAAGCATGTCCCACACTGGCTGCAAACAAACTAATGGAGTGGGAGGAAGTCTGAGCCTGCAGATGTATGGAAAAAAAAGCCTCAGCGTGGCTTTTCTTAGCTCTGATTGCTCACAAATGTGACTCAAAGCTTTTTTGTTGCTGGTTGACCTTCACAAACCATGAAGAGACGACCGTAAAAAGAAACTGAAAACTAGGGCAGGTCGCATGTCTTTGAGACGTGAGGTTGGTGAGCTGTGAGTGTTCCTGGTCGGGATGCCATGTCTGTTGGCTTTTTGCCTTTCTGTCCAATCAGACTAATGAGGGGTTTGCATTTTCCCTGTCGTAGAATGGTCGAATGGTTTGGGGTGGGAGGGACCGTGAAGTCCATTTGAGGCCTTCAACACAGGAGGGACATGGAGCTGTTGGAGAGAGCCCAGAGGAGGGCTACGAGGAATTGCCGAGGGCTGGAGCACCTCTCCTGCATGGATAGGCTGAAGGAACTGGGCTTGTCCAGCCTGGAGAAGAGAGGGCTGCAGGGAGACCTCACTGCTCCTTCCAGCATTTCAGAGGAGTTTATGATGAGGGAAATCAACTTTTTACATGGGTAGCAGCAGGACAAGGGGGAACGGTTTTCAATTGAAGGAAGAGAGATTGAAGATCAGATGTCTGTGGGAGGTTTTTCACTGAGGGAGTGGTGAGGTGCAGGAACAGGCTGCCCAGGAGGCTGCAGGTACCCTGTTCCAGGTTGGCTGGGGCCTTGGGCAGCCTGATGAGCACTAGATCTAGCAGCCAGCAGCCCTGCCTGTGGCAGAGCATTGCAACTTGGTGATCTCTGAGGTCCCTTCTATCCCAAGCCGTTCTGTGGTCCGGTTGGTTTTTCATCCTTCCCAGTTCTTGAGCTGGAACATCTGCATGAGTCCCCTCCTGTGAGCGTGGCTGGTGAAGGAAGGGCACTGAGCATGAGAAGAGCATTGTTAGCTGAAGCTGTTGCTCGTGTGGCCTTTCCTTTGATCCTGACTTGTGTTCTTTCTGCTGCACTCTGTACTGCAGCAGGACGGCCAGTCTCTGCCTACTGTCACCATGGTGTGTTTCGTAAATGATTTAATTAGCTGCGATTTCATAAACCACGATGCCATGTTCTCCTGTCCCTTCAGTTGTGTGGCTTCCAGCCTGCAGAGCACAAGCTCTGTGCTGAGCCAGTGCTGCAGAACAGGGTCACTGGGCACAATCGTGGCCCCACACAGCACCCGCAGACCCAGACCCTGTGTCAGAGCCCTGTCCCAGCGCTCCCTGAGCTCCAGCCCTTCTTTTATTGCTTGGTTTTTGATTTCAGGGTGTATTTTTTTCAACTTCTAATAGATATTGATGGTTTTCATAATCCTATTCACCCTGACCCCAAGATCCATCTGGTGCAGGAGGTGAGGACGGTCTTTTTTGCTTTGATTGCCTCCCTTCACATTTATTTGTATTGAATTCCATCTCCATTTTGGTCGCCCATGATTGTGACTCCTTAAAACCCATTCCACTTTGACATGGAGCTATTGGAAGGGGTCCAGAGGAAGCCACGAAGTTGGCCCTCCCCTCCAAAATCCCACCCTACAAAACTGTTTCCAGTTCCAAAGGCTTCCCTCGAGGTAAGGTGGGCAAGAAGCTGCTCAGGTGGAAGTGCTGTCAGCAACCTGCTGATGTGTTTTTCAGTTCCTGCCACTCTTGCTGTTTCTGGAAAGCCACAGAGCCGCAGTGAGGCTTAAATTCGAAATTAAGGTCTCACATGGGGCTAAATTTGCCTGGGAATAGAGCAAGTACTTCCCACTTTACAAAAACATCGCTGCACGTCAGTCATCCTATCTTCCAGCATCCCTTCCAACCCGGGCTGTTTCAGTTGCTTGTTTTTCTGAAGCCTCTGCTGGAGGAGCTGCCTCTAAGAGCAGCTCAGGGAAGGGCCGTCAGCTCTGTGCAGAAGGCCGTGCTGTGCTGGGAGGGGTCAGGAGGGACCCTGGAGGTGATTGAGGGTCAGCCTGGTGGTTAACATCAGATTTCAGGTGCTTAAAGCTATGACTGGAGGCTGCTGATTGGATCCTGCTGCCAGGGGAAGTCTGTCAGTTTGCCTAATGGTAAACTGAAACGTGGCATTTGTACTGTGTCGGTGTACATCATATTCCAGTGATCTGGGGCATCTTCTGTCTCATCCTTTTAGATATTCTCCCTCGGAGTCTTTCTGAGCGAACCACGTTGTCAGCTGTCCCCACATTTGAACTTACACTGTCACTGGTTCTGTAAAGACAGTAGAAAGCCCATTCCTTATTTAATTCTTCCGCTGCATACGTGGTCAGTGGGGCTGGTAGACATGTTACAACAGAATCAAAACCAGATAGCCTTTAATTAAATATCAGTTGGCAAATAAATTTCCCTGCTGGGGGAGCGGATTGTGAAAACCAAAGCAGAGAAGGATGGGGGATGGAGGGATGGGAGGATGAGGGATGAAGGATGGAGGGATGGGGAGATGAGGGATGGGGGATGAGGTGTGAAGGATGGGGGGGTGAGGAATGGAGGGATGAGGGATGGAGGAATGAGGGATGGAGGGGTGGAAGGATGGGGGGATGGGGAATGGAGGGACTGAGGATGGGGGATAAGGGATGGAGGGACAGGGGATGGAGGGATGGAGGATGAGGGATGCTGCTTCCTTTCAGCACGGTGCAGGTGTGTATGGGCACATTAATTGTCCCCCATTTGCCATGTGTAGTTATCCCTGCTTACCTGTGGGCTCGTTCAGTGGCTCATCCCCTGCTGCCGGGCTGCTGTGTGTGTGTGTGGAGGTGCTGGTGCTGAGCTCCTTGCCTTTCTGCCATGTGATGTACCTGCCAGCTCCTCCCTCAGCCATCCTGAGTATCTCAGGGTATGGTGAGGCCTTCTCTGCTCCCTCCAGGTTTGGGATTTCAGCTCCCCCAGTCATTTCCTCCTGCCTTTGCCTATCAGTTCTGACTCCCAGATATTCCCTTTGGTCTCTTCCTCAAACCAGTTAGGTTCTGATGTGGGAAACAGTGAGCTGTCTCCTTTCTGTGACCGCTGTGTCGTATTTCACGTTTGTTTTGATTCATTTTTTGCCAGAATAAGTCATCCTTTCTCAGTCATCCTCAGTACGAACATCTTAATTCTTCTACAGCAACTGGAATGAAAGCCAGTGTTTGTTCTAGTTGTCCCCTGGCAATGGAGACTGGTTCTTTGTTGTAATATATAATACTTCTTGCTATAAGCATGAGTGTTTTTCCATCTCCCCTGAGTTAGAGCTAAGCTCCCTGTTTGTGAAGCTCTGAAGCTTGTTTCCTCTTTTTTTTTCCAATCATTTCCTTGCTAATTCTCGTCCATGCCCCCAGAACACTGCCAGGCTTCTGCACCTCCTGCTCTCAGCTCCTTCTGCCTGCCCTGGCTGCTGCTGGCTTTATTTCTCTTGCAGATCCTTCCAGGTAGGAGATCTCTTTTTGTCGGCGTTTGCAAAGAGGTGTGCAGCAACATCTGCACGCTTTCTAACAGCACACCCCTGGAGATGTTAATGAAGTCACATCAGAGTTTGGCTCATTGTGTTGAGATGAGCACTGTTAATGTGGGGACCGAGGAGCCAAGGTGAAAATCCCGCTGAAGAAAGGTTTGAGTGGAGGGCTGATGTCTGTCTCCCAGGAGCAGCTGATTATTTACAGTGGATTTCTTTTCCCTCTTCTTGTAGCAAACAGTTTGCTCCACCTAACTCCAGATAACACCCGAAGAGCTGAAGTATTTTAAGAGTGAGTGGCAGAGGTGCCTGGAACGGGAGGGAACCCCACCACACTGTGAGCCCCTGGCTGTTGCTTAACAGAGCATCGCTGCTCAGTGGGGGCCCTGCCTGTGAATGTGCACAGCCCTTGTGTGCATGTATGGAGGGGAATATGGGCTGGAAAGGTCACAGGGAGGAGACCGACTGGATGTTTGTTAGAGCAGGCATGCTTTGTGCTCTCCTTAAGAAATGACATTTTAAACCTTTTTCTGTATTATAAATGCTTTTGGTGTGCGTATTTATTTCTTAAATATCTAGACAAAAAGGATCAATAATCATACCTGGCTTCTGCTGAATGAAAGAGCAGGACCTGTAGTCCAATGTTTACGTACAATCGTGTAATTCCAGCTGCTGGTGATCTCCTAGCACACACACAACTTCCTGATGTGCAGAATCAAGCCCCAGAGCAGTACCACTGCTGCCACGGCCTGAAGACGAGCTTTAATTCAGCTACGAAATGTGACTTACTTCTTTTATAGCCATACCCATGCTAAAAAAGAGCAGCGTTGGCAGCAGCGAGGCCGAGAGCAACCAAAGAAGTGTCAGACTGAAGATGTACGGTGAGCACAGATGGAAAGAGCCAGATCCAGGAAGGGACACAAAGCAGCGGGGGGTGAGGTTTTGTCTCTGGTGAAAGGAGTGAATGGTGAAGAGCTGCGGAACGGCATCAGAATGAGATTATGGGAACGGCCGATCCAGGTCTGCGTTGGCAGGACAGGATGAAGAGTTAGAGGTACGTGAAGAAGAGGGAGATGCTGAGCTGGAAGGTGCCAGAAGTTGTAGTGGAAATGGTAGAAAGGGGGGAAAAGTGAAATCTGAGATGTGCGTTCAGAAGATTGAGTGGATTGCTGGTGTTGGAAATGCAGACACAAGGAGTGGTGAGAGGAGGGAATCAGAGCATCACAGAACTGTGGGGGTTGGAAGGGACCTCCAGAGATCACGGAGTCCAACCCCCTGCCCAAGCAGCTCCCAGCCCAGGGTGCACAGCTCGGCGTCCAGGAGGTCCTGAACATACATACTGATGGATGTGGATCAGATCCCCTCTGAGTCTTCTTTTCTCCAGGCTGAACAGCCCCAGCTCTCTCAGCCTTTCCTCATGCAGGAGCTGTTCCAGGCCCTGTGTCATCTGTGTGCCCTCACTGCCCTCTTTGCAGCAGATCCCTGTCTGCTTTGTATTGAGGAGCCCAGAACTGCACACGGTGCTCCAGGTGAGGCCTCAGCAGGGCAGAGCAGAGGGGGAGGATCCCCTCCCTCGACCTGCTGGCCACGCTCTTCTGAATGCAGCCCAGGATCCCATTGTCCTTCTTGGCCACCAGGGCACAGTGCTCACGGCCAACCTGTCATCCAGCAGGAAGGCAGGATGGAAGGCTGAGGTGAAATGCATCACCAGGTAAGAGCTGCATGGGCTGTGGGAATGGAAGACACTGCTGCTGAAGGACTGGGAATAACTGAGAGCGAGCAAGCACACAAAGAGAAAGAGCTGGAAGGTACTTGGAAGGTCTACAGAGTACAGAGAAAGCAGCGGGCTGGTTGATCCTGCAGGAGCTTCGGCCAAAAAGAGAGAGAGAATCAATGGAGCTGATGGAAGTGCAAAGTGCCTGAGGGATGGGGAGGAAGGAGGAGTGTGATGCTGTAAGTAAAGAGCAAATGATCACGGCATGATTGCAGCCAGGAGAGCCATAATGAAGGCAGCGTACATACGATGAACATATGTCCGATCTGCACTGAGCACTTCTGGTTGTGAATTCTGCTGAATGAGGGCCGGCAGCGATAGCATCCCTTATGTAAGGAGGATTTTAGGAATGGCTTAAAAGCAGCGGCACGGGCTGCCAAGAAACTGCTTTGAATTAGAGATCAGCGTGAAGTCTTTCAGTTGTCGTCATCGTGATGGAGGGGATTGGTGCTGGAAACAAACTCCCAGCAAGGAGGGAGGGAAGCAGGGCATGTGTGCTCTGGGAAGCAGGCGTGGGGAGGGAGTGAAGCAAAGAGAAGCCAAAAACCCCCAAGTTTCATAAAGTTTTGTAAAGCAGTGCCTGGGGATGGTCCAGAATGAGGAATGGCCTTGTGTTTTTGTGGACGGGAGCTGGAAGAAGCTTGCGTTGCTTTAGCTGATGTGGAAGAGGAATTACTGACCTTTAACTCTCCAAATACAGATAACTCCCACAGATTGCTCCCGTATGTTATAATTGGCAAAACGTGGTGGCTTGCTGTAAGTCTGCCTGCACTGTCGTGGGGGGCACTGATGGGAGGAACTAATGACAGAGTGCCCCAAGAGATGGAAAGGAGTGTGGAAGGCAGAGCGTGACATGAAGTCCTGCAGAAGAAAGGAGTAGCAGCTCTGAAGCATCTCAGTGCAGCTGTCTGCTTGCTCCAGAGGAGGGCCACGAAGATGAGCAGAGGGATGGAGCACCTCTCCTATGAGGAAGGGTGGAGGGAGCCTGGTCTGTTGAGCTTGGAGAAGAGAAGGCTGCAGGGAGACCTCACTGTGGCCTTCCAGGACCTGAAGGAAGTGGAGCGTATTGACAGGAGGAGGAACGACTGCTGACATGGGTTGATGGTGACAGGACAAGGGGGAATGGCTTCAAACTAAAAGAGGGGAAATTTAGCTTAGATGTGAAGAGGAAATTCTTCCCCCCAGAGGTGGAGAGGCACAGCACTGCTGCCCAGAGCTGTGCGTACCCATCCCTGGGGTGACAAAGCCATGGGTGGGGCTGTGGGCAATGGGTATGGCCGTGGAGGGTTGGGGATGGGGA
Organism: Callipepla californica brunnescens; assembly: GCA_023055505.1. Lineage (NCBI taxonomy): Eukaryota > Metazoa > Chordata > Aves > Galliformes > Odontophoridae > Callipepla > Callipepla californica. The sequence continues at coordinate 1,225,138 of JALIRH010000072.1, read as the reverse complement.
GGCTCTAAGTCCCTTCCAGCCCAAACCAATCTGGGGTTCTGTGATTGACACTGCTCTGGATCTGCTTACAAGCAGAGCACAGTTCCCATCTCCCAACTGCTTTGTCCCACAGTGGAGTATGAGGGAGTGAGCAGAAGAGCTGTGAGCAGAGAATGCATTTCCTGGGCTCTGAGCTTTGGGTTGGACCCCTGGCAGCTGTGCTCTTCTATGGAGATCCCAGTGGATATCCCATTGGAGATCTCAGTGGATATCCCATCGGAGATCCCATCGGAGATCTGATTGGAGATCCCATTAGTGATCCCATTAGAGATCCCATTGGAGATCCCATTGGACATTCCATCAGAGATCCCATCAGAAATCCCTTCGGATATCCCATTGGTGATCCCGTCAGAGATCCCATTGGAGATCCCATCAGAGATCCCATCAGAAATCCCTTCGGATATCCCATTGGTGATCCCGTCAGAGATCCCATTGGAGATCCCATCAGAGATCCCATCAGAGATCCCATTGGAGATCCCATTAGTGATCCCATTAGTGATCCCATTGGAGATCCCATTGGAGATCCCATCGGAGATCCCATTGGACATTCCATCAGAGATCCCATCAGAAATCCCTTTGGATATCCCATTGGTGATCCCGTCAGAGATCCCATTGGAGATCCCATCAGAGATCCCATCAGAGATCCCATTGGAGATCCCATTAGTGATCCCATTGGAGATCCCATCAGAGATCCCATTGGAGATCCGATCGGAGATCCCATTAGTGATCCCATTGGAGATCCCATTGGACATTCCATCAGAGATCTCATCGGAGATCCCATCGGATATCCCAGCGGAGATCCTGTCAGAGATCCCATTGGAGATCCCATTGGAGATCTCGTCAGAGATACAATCAGAGATCCCATTGGAGATCCCATTAGTGATCACATTAGTGATCCCATTGGAGATCCCATTGGAGATCTCAGTGGATATCCCATCAGAGATCCCACTGGAGATTCCATCGGAGATCCCATCAGACATCAGTGTGAGCGTTTGTTGGCCGCAGGGCTGCGCTGCTCTCTCCGTCCGCGTTCCCTCCCTTCTTTCTCTCCGTTTGTTTTCCACATGAGTGGGAAACAATCGCTCGTTGCACGCGGAGCCCTTGGCCCATTGCTGGGAAAGTGGCAGGGCATGGGAAGATTTGCATAATCGTCTTTGGTGCTATTGTGGGCGGGCTCGGGCTGCAGAGCGGCCACCTGTCCCCAACAAATGGACTTCGCCTTTGTGTCTCCTTATCTGCTTTTCCACCGGGCTGTTTTTCCGTAATGAATAACTCGATTAAAATGCTCTAAAAGCCCTCGCTCGTTTGCCGTAGGTTTAAATGCACCTTCGGAGGTGAGGGGGACGGGATTTCCTCTCCGGGCATCGGCACGGCTCCGTTTGATCGGCGCCTTTGTGAAATTATCCTCATGAATATTAATTGCGGGTGTGGGAATCGAAGCCTCACGCCGATTTGCATTCGTCCTCGTGTAAATGATAAATTAAGTGTTGCCTGATGTTTCCTGATGGGTTTCAACTGTGTGGTTGGGTCTGGGGCAGGAGGGCAGGAGAGGATGCTGTCCCACCAGCGCTCCTGCGAGGATCCCCCGTGATTTGTGTGTGCAGGGTTGGGTCTGTCCTCATCCTTTGTACCCTGGGACCAAAGGCAGCGAATCAGTTCTCACCTCCTGAAATGCATTCCTTCGGGTACCTGGGAGGAATGGCTGACACAGCGGAGGGCTGTGCTGCCTTCAGAGAGAGCTGGGCAGGAGGGAGAGCTGGGCAGAGGGGAAGTGGGTGAGGTTTAACAGAGCAAGTGTATAGTCTTGCACACAGGGAGGAATAACTGCGTGCAGCAGCACAGGTTGGGGATGAGCTGCTGGAGGGGAGCAATGAGGAGAGCGACCTGGGTGTCCTGGTGGATGACAGGTTGGCCGTGAGCACTGTGCCCTGGTGGCCAAGAAGGACAATGGGATCCTGGGCTGCATTCAGAAGAGCGTGGCCAGCAGGTCGAGGGAGGGGATCCTCCCCCTCTGCTCTGCCCTGCTGAGGCCTCACCTGGAGCACCGTGTGCAGTTCTGGGCTCCTCAATACAAAGCAGACAGGGATCTGCTGGAAAGAGTGCAGTGAGGGCACACAGATGACACAGGGCCTGGAACAGCTCCTGCATGAGGAAAGGCTGAGAGAGCTGGGGCTGTTCAGCCTGGAGAAAAGAAGACTCAGAGGGGATCTGAGTCATCAGCTGCTTTGCACAACTGCAGGCAGGGATGTCACACTGCGGTGCCACCAGTTACTGCACATCAACCTTTGCACAGAGAGCATCTCGTGGACGAGACCGAGTTCCAGTTGGTGCCACATTGCAGAGCACAGCAAATCATTCTGTACTTTTTATTTCGGCCATAAAGCACATGTAAACTTGCCCTTGTAACGAGGTGGCCGTGCTGCTTTTTATTGCTTCCATGCTTTATCTCTTCCTGTGGGATTCTTCAAAAAGCAGTGGTCAGAGTCCTGTCCAAGTGCCAGTGTGTGAGCTGTGAACAGGAAAGGACATCAGTTTTCTTCCCCTGACCCCTGCCTGCCTTTCTTTCCCTTAGCAGTGATGCCCTGAGCCCTTAGAACATGCTTTTATTACTTACTGTGACTATTATTAACCGTTCTTTAGCCCCTGTCCAGTGCCCTTCCTGCAGTGCTGCTGCTCAGATGCACATTTCCCTTTGATTCCCCGGTTCTGCAGCCGTTTCAGGAGCGTTGCACTGCTCCCTTCCCAGGTGAGCTGTGCCAAGCTGTGCTCAGAGAGCTGCCTGCACAGCCTGGCTGGTCCGGCCCTGTGTCCTTCTGTTCTAAGAGAGAGCACTGACACAATGAAACGGGGCAGTGCTGTTTGAATTGCCGACCGTTCTAGAGCTCCCAAACCCCGAGTAATGCCATCATAGAGTCACGGAGTCCTCTGAGTTGGAAGGGACCTCTGAGGGCCATCCAGTCTGACCCCTGCAGTGCACAGGGACACCACAGCTCCAGCAGGTTGCCCAGGGCCTGACCCAGCCTCACCTTGAGCGTCTCCAGGGATGGGACACCCACCACATCCCTGGGCAGCCTGCTCAGTGCCTCACCACCTGTAACAGACCTTTTCCTTATATCCAACCTAACTCTCATGTCGTTGAGCTTGAATCCATTCCCCTTGTTCTATCCCCACAGACCCCACTCAGGAGTCTGTCCCCTCCCTTTCTATCACTCCCCTGTAGATACTGACAACCGCTCTCAGGTCCCCTCGCAGCCTTCTCCTCTCCATGCTGCACAGCCCCAGCTCTCTCAGCCTGTCCTCGTAGGAGGGCTGTTCCATCCCTGGGATCACGTTGTGGCCCTGGATGCTCCCCAACATCTCCGTGTCTCTCCTGCACTGAGGACTCCACACGTGGACGCAGTGCTCCAGGTGAGGCCTCACAGCACAGAGCAGAGGGGCAGATCCCCTCCCTCACCCTGCTGGTCCTGCTTTGGATGCAGCCCAGGCTGTGGTTGGCTTTCTGGGCTGTGAGGGCACAGTGCTGGCTCGTGCTCAGCTCCCATCACGTTTTCTCAGCTCGTGCTATTTAAAACCCGATAAATCAGTGAGCTGGGCAACCTGTGTGTGTGATGGGTCAGGGTGCTGCAGGCAGCAGTGTGTTTCCTGCTCCCACCCTGGTGCTGACAGTGCCTGGGAGGTGCTTTTCCCCCTGGGCCACAGAGTGCCCCGCTTCTGCCCCACGTGTCTGATCTACAGCTGCAGAGCAGCGTTTCTCAGAGCTGTTCTCCAGACATGACTCAGTGGGGGATTCTGTGGGACGCAGCCCCTTTCCCCACTGCTTCTGGAGGAGCTTTGCAGCTGCTGTCCCGGAGCTATTAGGCAATGATGCTTAGTAATTAATAGCTGGCCATCTTAAGGGTCGGAAACGTGTGGAAAGAGGGCTCTGCTCCACCTTGCCGTGCTCTAACCTTGCTGCCTGGATTTGGCTTCAGAAGGGTCTCCCTTTGAAGAGCAGTGGGGAAGGCGGTCATCTCTTCGCGAGTGCTTTGTGCAGCCCTGAGCTGTGACAGAATCCCTGTCTGCTCTCATCTCTGCACACGGGGAGTGCACAGAGAGCCGTGCAGAGGGGGAGATGAGCAGAGCTGTATTTCATGCACGTCTTCCCAGATAACATTTGTGAAGCCCCTTCCTGTTGAGTTTGCTTGTATCTCCGTTGGGGTTTTTTTGTGTGTTGTTTTTTCTTTTCCCCTTGTGCTTGGTAAGCTTTAAAGAAATCCTGCCCTCATATTTAATACTGCAGAAAGGAGGAAAGCAGTGACACGTGGCGTGGGCATTGTTTTCCTTACAGTCGGTGGCTGTGAGGTTTATGAGTGACCGTTCTGGGCAGCTCACAGAGAAATCATTTCCAGTAACTCCATGTCCTACAGGGAGTGCTGAGATCCCATTGCAGCCGCATGGGGAAGGGCAGTGCAGTGCATCCAGGTGGTCGAGGAGCCTTGCACTGAGCTGCCCACATAGAGGACCCTGTGGTTTTGTGCACTGCTCCCATTTAATCTGTGGAATTAAGGCACGATTGGGAGCTTCTGCTGATCACCAAAGCAGAACCTTGTGATAAATGAGGTCTGTGGGTGTCTGTGAAATAAACACCTGTTTCTAGGGTACTCATTTCAGTCCCCCCTATTCAAATGATGTTGAGTTAAAACTGTGTGTTTCTGTGTGTGTATTTACCACTAGACTTTAACTGATCTGTCTCTGCTATTGCAGACCTCATTGCTTAATCCATACATGAGTAAACTGCAGAGCTGGGACTACATACGTACAATTCTTCTCTACTTTTCCCGTCCATTTAAGAACCAAGTCACTCTGAGCCCAGCTAGGTTTGACCCAGGTGCTGTGGAGTGCCTTATGGCAGCATTTCTCTCTTACCCTTCTGTATGACCCTCCCAGGAAGCTGACGTGGGGATCCCAGAGTCCAGGTTACATGCCACAGGGCTTCATAGCTGCTGGGTGAAGCAAAACTGCCACAGAAACGGCAACGAGAAGCAATCTGGAGAGCTGACAGAGGTGCTGCCAGCTCCCCTCCCTTCGTGCCATGCCCCACGGGGACCAAGCAGTGCTTTCCGTGTCCAGGTGGCAGTTCTGAGCCGTGAGGTGCAGATAGGAGTCCCCAGGGCACGCTTACCACGTGAGGCTGAAGGGACGCGTGCCATGAGCACCTGAGCACAGCCCCTCCCTGCTTCTTACACCACCCTTGGCTGCTTCCATCTCTGCTCATAGAGCAGCGTGTTGGTTTCTTTCCAGACTGCTCCTGCCAGGTTCTTTTCCAAGAGAGTGGGAGGGAGGATTGGCTCCTGTGCGTGAGGTCACACCGAGCTGAACTTGGGTTCGCTTGGGAGCTCTTTGGTTGCCTTATAACTTCAGAGAAATCGTACTTTCTAATGGACTGCTCCTGCTCTTAGTGAGTGCTTCAGCACCGGGCTGGGGAGGGTTTCTGTTTGTTTCCTTTTTGGTAGTTCTGTGCTTTGCTGTTATGCTGTGGTTGACTCCATGGTCCTTGTGGGTCCCTTCCATCTCAGTGTGCTCTTTGCTACAGATCATAGAGTCACACAACAGTCTGGGTTGAGAAGGACCTCAGAGATCATTGAGAGTTTCAACCTCCCTGCCGTGGGCAGGGCCACCAAGCAGCAGAGCAGGCTGCCCAGAGCACATCCAGCCTTGCCCTGAGTGCCTGCAGGGATGGGGCACCCACAGCCTCTCTGGGCAACCTGTTCCAGTGCATCACCGCCCTCTGAGTGAGAAACTTCCTCCTCACATCCAACCTCAATCTCTCTGTCTTAGTTTAAAGCCACTCCCCCTTGTCCTGTAACCATCAACCTGTGTCTTGAGCCGTTCCCCCTCCTGTTGATACCCTCTGCTCCCTTCAGGTCCTGGAAGGCCACAATGAGGTCTCCCTGCAGCCTTCTCTTCTCCAAGCTCAACAAGCCTGGTTCCCTCCACCTTTCCTCATAGGAGAGGTGCTCCATCCCTCTGCTCATCTTCGTGCCCCTCCTCTGGGCCCATTCAGGAGCTCTGTGCCTTGTGCTGGACGTACAAATGTGTGAACATGAACGAAGTCCTCACCATCTCTGCAGCAGTCGCAGCAACTGCCAGCTCCTGTGTCACCAGATCTCTTCAAAAGAAATAGATGAAAGATTGCCTTGACTTAAGGTACCAAGATGCCTCCAGATCCCACGTGTACTGCCACGGAAAAGGGCATCTCCTCACACGTTTCCTCTATGATGGGATTTAGGATGTAAGAAGGCAGCTGTCCTAGAAAAGCACCTCAGGTAATTTCATCATTAAATGACACTGTCCTTTGACTCAGAGGTTAAGGGTTCCTGACAGTGCCATTTTTCTTCTGAGCTCAGCTGAAAGACCCAGGAAACTTCTGAAGAAGAAAAGGAGCAGAAATGTGAGCCATGTCATTGCCAGCATTGCTCTGACTGATGCATAACCAAGTGTGACATTCAGAGAGGTGGAAAGGAGTCACTCAGTGCCTCTTAGTTTTGGTTGGGAATATCCTCCAGCTTCTCTCACCTGAGCAGAGATTTGTGGAGAGATGCAGTGTTACCCGTGGAGATGGGCCGTGAATCCCACTCGTGCTGCAATGCATCTGCCCTCCCCACAGCCACACAAAGGAACATTCATTTGTCCTCGGCCACACTTCTCCTGAATTTGTATTTCTCAAGCTTTCTACTTCCTTCTGCATTTCTCTGCATGACTCATGGTGATGTTTGTTGTTACCTCCATGCATGAGCTCAAGATACTTCAGAAAAACCACTTAAGTGGAAGTCTCCTTCCCTGGGATGCATCTGTGCTTCCCACTGTCAGTTTCTGAGAAATGTGTGCTGCCCCATTCAGCAGTCAGTTCTCACAGGCCAGCAAGAGGAGGGAGATAGGGAGGAGGAACTGCAAGGTCTGCTGATGTCAGATGCTGAATGTAGAATGACAGAAGGGTTTGGGTTGGAAGGGACCTTGAAGATGAGCCGGTCCCAACCCCGTGCTGTAGGCAGGGACACCTCCCTGGAGCCCAGCTTGCTCACAGCCCCATCCAGCCTGGCCTCAGTGCTTCCAGGGAGGGGAGCCTGGCTGGGAAACCAGTGTCTCACCACCCTCACAGTAAAGAATTTCTTCCCAATCTCTAATCTAAATTTACTGTCTCCCAATTTAAAGCCATTTCCCCTCGTCCTGTTGCTGCCTGCCCATATAAAAAGTCCCTCCCCAGCTTTCCTGCAGGCTCTTCCAGGTCCTGGAAGGCTGCTATGAGGTCTCCTTGGAGCCTTCTCTTCTCCAGGCTGCAGAGCCCCATCTCTCTCAGCCTGTCCTCATGGCAGAGCTGCTCCATCCTGTGATCATCTCCATGCCCTCCCCTGGACCTGCTCCACCAGCTCCGTGTCCTTCTTGTGCTGGGGACCCCAGAACTGGACGCAGTGCTCCAGGTGGGGTCTCACGAGATCAGAGCAGAGGGGCAGTGTTGGGCTGTATATGCTTGGGTCCTAGAATCCTAGAATGTTGGAAGGGAGCCATGAGGGTCACAGAGCCCAACCCTTGGCCCCACACAACCCTCCCAAACACCATCACAGTGGCTGAGATTGGTGTAGCAGTGCTGCAGAGCTGCAGCAGCTCAGGGCTGTGCCCATCTCTGGGGCAGAGAGCCCCTTTGGCTCTGGGGCTGTGGAGCAAAGCTTGGGCACGACTGTCCTTGTCCACGTGGGAGAGCTCTGGCCTCGTGTCTCACCTCACTGAAGTCTGTCATGTTATGTAGATATGGACATTTCATTGCTACCTGTCCTCACTGAGATAATCATTTCCACTGAAAATAGTCCCCAGACCAAAGAGAGGTCAGGCTGTGTGGTTCTGCTCTAGAAGACATAGTTTTTAGGGAAGATTGCTTTACATGTGGGACACGTGGTGACTGCGGGACAGGAGGTACCCAAGGACAAGGTGCTGGCACAGTCATAGAGTCACAGCATCACAGAACTATAGGGGTTGGAAGGGACCTCCAGAGATCACGGAGTCCAACCCCCTGCCCAAGCAGCTCCAGCCCAGGGTGCACAGCTCGGCGTCCAGGAGGTCCTGAACGTATCTATCGATGGACGTGGATCAGATCCCCTCTGAGTCTTCTTTTCTCCAGGCTGAACAGCCCCAGCTCTCTCAGCCTTTCCTCATGCAGGAGCTGTTCCAGGCCCTGTGTCATCTGTGTGCCCTCACTGCACTCTTTCCAGCAGATCCCTGTCTGCTTTGTATTGAGGAGCCCAGAACTGCACACGGTGCTCCAGGTGAGGCCTCAGCAGGGCAGAGCAGAGGGGGAGGATCCCCTCCCTCGACCTGCTGGCCACGCTCTTCTGAATGCAGCCCAGGATCCCATTGTCCTTCTTGGCCACCAAGGCACAGTGCTCACAGCCAACCTGTCATCCACCAGGATGATGGGCCCCAACCTGCACCGGTCAACAAATGCCTTCAGGCTTTAGCATTTAAAATCACTTTTGAAAGAGAAGGGATGAGAAACACGAGCAAAACCCAACGTGTGCCGCCTGCCTCGTGCCCACAGTGCTTTCCAGAGCTGAATAGGTTCATGCAGATGGGGCCATCGTTGGAGTACTGAGTTCATTCCAAACGCAGTGTTGTGTTTTTGGGAAAGCTTTGTGTTTTATCCCCTGAGGAGTGATGCACACATCTTAAGTGATGTCAAATCATGACTTGGAGAAGTGGAATATGAAGGATTACCTCATCCAAATGCTGAAGGTCTAATGTGCTCGAGAGTCAATTATCAAATGCAGAGTTAACTTTGATGGTGGGGTGGGATGAATTTGAGAGCAGTAAAACTTGAGCTGTTAAAAACCAATCAGTAAATACGATGTGAAACACAACACGTTTGATGCTTGCTTGCCAGCTGTGTTGGAAAGGGAGGGGAGGAGGAAAGGGCGGTTGTGCTGTGTGCAGCACGGAGCTCGTTAGCACTGTGTGATCCTGAGAACATGCAATTAAGAAGTTCCCACTGTGCAGGATGGGCTGGCATCACCTAGGAGCTGTGTTGGAAGTGCTGGCATCACCTTGGAACGACACTGGGAGCACTGCTATCTCTCCAGCTTGAATTCCTCCATCTCCTTCTTTTGCTTGAGCAGCGATGCTGAGGTTGAGCAGTGCAGTGGTGTGCATGGGGCTGTTCCCTCAGGTCCTTAGCAGGGCTAACATGGCTCAGGACGGGGCCAGCTGTGTGCTCCTGTGTCCCCACGTGGAAGTAGCTGCCCCTGCTGATGTCCCTGTGCTGTTTTTAATGAATCTGTCGGGTAAACGAAGCTGCCCATTGCTGCACATGTCAGCTGGATGTGCTAATATGGATGCTGAGTTTGACGGAATCGTGCCTGCTTCCTGGCCTGCGTCTCTTAATCTTACTCTTCTGTATACATCTATTTTCTTAAAATTAACCTCGGCTTTGATTGGAGCCAAAGCATCACACAGAATCACTGGAGCTGGAAGGGACCCTTGCAATCCATCCAGTCCGACTGCTGCAACGAAACTTCCTTTTCTCAAAGGGAAAAATAGCGGTGTCGGTGATGACAGACTGTGGGTAAGAAGAGCTAACACATTTGGGAACTCCGTTTATTGGGAAGCTCCAAGAACTGTCCAGAAGCTCTGTTAACTACTTGGAGCTGCATTAACCTTTTTGCTGCTCTCATTACCAATGCCTTGGCCCAGCCAGCAGTTCTGGTGCCAGTACTGAAAGCACTCACACAGGCAGCCCATGCATGTCAGTGCCTTCAGACCTGTCTCACTGAAAGGCAGAGAAACAGACCTTACAGCAGCACCAGGTGCCTTCAGAGTCGTGTTCAGGAGCTCCTCTTTGTGCTTTGTGTCTCTTAAAACAGAAGTGAGGAGGGATGTGTACCACCCCATTGCCCCCTCACGGCCCATATAAGGTTTGTGCATGGTGTGTTTGGCACGGAGGAAGGATGTGGCATCTGTTTCACAGCAGGCAGGGCAGGCTGGTGGGACCGGCTCATGGGGAAGTGGTTGTTCTTTGAGTAAATGCTATTACTTCTTTTTTTTACGGTCACTTTTCTGTGCAGGGTTGGTTTGAGCATTGTATGGAGGTGTTAATCTAGAGATGGCAAGGCCTATCACCACACACTGCTGAGAAGAGTCTGGCCTCGTCCCTTTGTCTCCCGCTCCTCAGATATCGATGGACGTGGATCAGATCCCCTCTGAGTCTTCTTTTGTCCAGGCTGAACAGCCCCAGCTCTCTCAGCCTTTCCTCATGCAGGAGCTGTTCCAGGCCCTGTGTCATCTGTGTGCCCTCACTGCCCTCTTTCCCAGCTCCTTTTACCTCTGACTGGAAACACATTGATGCTTTCTGCTCCTACGCACACAGCTTTTGTGTTTGTGTTTGGATGCAACAGCTTTGGAGAAGTCGTGTTGTATCAGGGCTGTATGCTGCAAGAGTGCCACGGGTGATGCTTACGGTGAGTGCCAGTTCATTTTTAGCTGCACTGCAGCAGTGCTTCAGTCACAGAGCAGAAGAACTGTCCGTCAGTGCTTTGTCCTCAGCCCATACTGCAGATGGGAGCAAGTCAGGTCCTGCATGCAAGCCCTGCACTCAGTCTGCCCTGAGCAGAGCTTGCTCATTAAATCATTAAAGGTTTTATTGAATCTAGCTCTGGTAAATAAAGTACCGCTTGAAGCAATTGCAGTGAGCACCTCGTATCTCCCTGGGGATTGAGCACTGATCCTGAATCACTGCAAGCACTCAGGAGCCGAGCCCTCAGTGCAGTGCACGCCTTGCCCCGTGCTACACGTGGCCCAGCCCTGTCCACATGCGTAGAGGAGATGGTCAGCCCTGCAAAGTATGCTTCAGGTTACTCTGTGAGCCTGGGGAAATGCATCTGCCTGATGGATGCCGTTGTCTGAGGTCGCTGGCATTGAGTCCTCGCAGTTTGGGTGAGCTCCGTCAGTTCGTCCAGCCTTACTGACCTGGGACAGGAATTTGAGGGTGCCCGAGGAGATGCTGTACTGTGACCACATGCAATACAGTGCTTTGGCACAGCTGATTTTTGGCATTTTTCTCATGCTCTTCAAAACATGGGGTCCTCATTCAGCTTCGCAGCGTGGGCTTTAGGGGTCCAGCTGTTATCAGCACCTCTTAATTTGTGCTGACAGACATAACGGGGCTGAATTGAATGTCATCGTTAAGGTGTCTTTTTCCAAAGCCTCTGTCAGTTATCTTCTGAGTCATCTTTCTCTCCACAGTCACTACTCACCGTCCGTTATCTGTTGGTGTTGTAGCTGATATTCCCTGAGTTCTTCCTTTCCTTTTCCTCCTCCAACACCCACCACCACCTCCACGAATGCCCCTCCAATGCCCATTGGCTGCAGGAGCTGCCACGATGCCAGGACGGGAGTTCCGATGGTGATTCCTTTAAGCAGAACATCACATCAGCTGCTGGTGCCGTGGCTCTGCACAGTTCTTCGTCCCTTCCCTTCCTCTGTGGGGTGTGCAGGGAGTTGGTCTGTAACGGGGATGTGCTTGTGGTGCGGTGATACAGTGTGGGTTGCGATGGGGAGAGAAGGGAGCAGCTCAGAGGAGGGTGGCCTTCAGCTGGGTTAGAGTTGGGTTTGGAGGATAACCGCTCTGTTTCCACTCGATCATTTGCCCTTTGTTAATCCTCTGAACTGGGTGAGTGACAGATGAGTTGGGAGTCACCGCTGTGGTGGTGAACGGACTCACGTGCAGCTGGTCGTGAGTGGTGGGGGTGGGTAGCGGGGCCCGTCCTGTTTGGTGTCTTTGTTGATGATCTCATGAGGGCATTGAGTGCACCCCCAGGATGTTTGCAGGTGCCTGGGGGTCCGTAGGCCCTACAGAGGGACCTGGGCAGGCTGGTCAATGGGCTGAGGCCAATGGGATGGAGTTCAACAAGACCCAGTGCCAGGTCCTGCACTTTGCCCACACCAGCCCCATGCAGTGCTGCAGGCACAGGGCAGTGGCTGGAAGCTGCAGGAGGGAAAGGATCTGGGACTGATCACGAGCCAGCAGTGTGTCCCAGAGGCCAAGAAGGCCAACAGCATCCTGGCTGTGTCGGACCTTCAGACATTCTCAGCCTTTCACCTCCGCAAGCATCGATGTGAAATAGTTTACCTGAGAACAAATCAGTATATTCAATTGTGAGTAGAATTCCCAAATAAATAACGTTTACTCAAACTCACTGGCAGATATCAGAGGAGGAAATGGAAAAACTAAAACGGAACGAACTGCCAGTGTTGCTCAGAATGGCCAGTTTGGGAAGCTCAGGGCACCTGGTGACATAGGGGCAGGTCTGCGTGTTTGAAGTAGTGGAACATTGCTGGCTGTTCAGCAGCCTGCCAGAATGAGAGGGTGAGCTTCATTTTGCTCGACTTGAACCGAGGGTTTACACTGTAATTCGTGTCCTTTCACAACTCTCCTGCTCACTGAAGCTCCGACCAACGATCTGCAGTTCCTCCCTACGCTATGGGATGTGCGTCCTCGAGCAGTCTGTGGGCAGGACAGCCCTCTGCTGGGGCTTCTCTCATTGCCTCTGCACAGATCTGCCCCTCGCTGAGCTGCCACCACCCCCTGCCCTGTGTGTGCACCATGGGGTGGAGCTGGGCAGCTCCTCAGCCCGCAGCATCCCAGCAGCAGCCCCACAGTGGCACTTTGTCCGCGGCGGCCGAACAAGAAGCCCTATTGAGGGAGGAACAAGGAGGATCTTATCCTAAAAAAGCTGCAGTCAGCGTCAAGTTTAAGAAAGCAAACGTACTCCCATCTCATCGAAAGCCGTCGTTTGCCCTCAGCAGCCGCGTGTGGAATGCAAACGTTTGGTTTATCAGTTTTCGTGGAAGGTTCCCAGGGAGGGCTGCAGCCCTCTGCCCTGCTGCATTGGTGGCTGTAGGGCACTCCGTGGGCTTGGAGTAGTCAAGCTTTCGTACTCATGGCAGTCCTGTGGTGACATTGTCAGGAGTTGGGTTCCAGGGGCCGAAAGGGGTTTTGTAGATCCACACAGTGGATTTTGTGCCTCAGCTGCCAGCACATGTTGCCATAGAACCATAAAGATTGGAAGAGACCTCTCACGTCATCGCATCCAACCCATCACCACCGTGTCCACTCACCGGACCATGAAGGCTGGAAGGGACCTCCAAGATCCCTGAACCCAGCGCATCCTTCCATGCCCACGGACTGTGTCCCTCTGTGCCACATCCACACGGTTCTATAACACCTCCACACCTCATGCAGCCCGTTCTGCAGCTCTCTGCTCTGTGCTCTGAGCCCTTAGCCCTCAACGAGCTGCCCTGCAGTGAGCAGGGCCTTGCTTTTGAGGGTTCTGTTGGAGCATCTTCACCTGGCTGTTGCTGGAGGTGCCTCTGGTCCCAGTGCTCCCTGCAGGCAGCATCCGCCCATTGCAGCAGCTGTCCCTGCCTGGCTTACAGCTCGGTTTTCTGCTCTCCGAAGTTATCGATTTTTTGAGGTTTGCAAAGTGCATTGCAGAGACTGAGCGGCGTAACGAGCATTAATAATTAAAACCGAGCTGCTTTTCTCTATCCGTCGTCTGTTGTGCTCTCCCAGGCAAAGTCTCCACGCTGGAGGACAGGAATTCCCTGTGGACGGTGCTGCCCACAGTGACCAGAGTTGCTCAGCTCCATCCAAGGACAGATGGCCTCGTGTCAGTGCTTCTGAGAGCCCCTCTCAGCGGGAGCAGTGCATCCATCACAGAGGCACTTCTGCAGTGCTGTGGCTCCGAGCGCTGTCCGTGGTGTTGGATGTGCGGGCACTGCTCACATGGATGGAGCTGGAGTGTGGGGTTCGGTCACAGCAATAAGAACTTCTTTAATATATCTCAACAGAAACCTATAAAGAAGAATAGGAGTAATCTTCCATCGTATTAGCTTGTTGAAACTAAACACAGATTGCTTCTTTGTAGTTCCAGCTATCCGTTGCTTGGCGCTGATAGAAGAGCAGACGTGGTTTCTTAGGTGCCTAACATTTGTCTCCTTCTTTCAACAGAGCATTCAGAAGCTGGCCAGCCAGTACTTGAAGAAGGACTGGCTCGGGATGAAAGCTGATGAACGAGCTGATTATAGGTAATGGGGCAGTTATGTATCTCAGAATAGCTGTGTGTATCTTCCATTTGTGTAGTTATTGTGCTCCACCATGCAGCACCGCTCTTCTGCAGCTGAAGTGATCTGTTTGCGTTGGTGCTGTGCGTTGCTGGCTGAGAAGAGAGCTTTGTTTCCTTCTCAAAGTTTGAAGCAGGCTGAAATAGCGTTTTGTAACGTGAGTGATTGAGGGGGGTGGGTAAAAACAAATGGCACAGTGGGATAGGAGCTGTAACTGTGCGCCTTCCTCGGGTGTTAATGTTGGGGAAGATGGTGTGTGTGTTTTGTTGCACAAAGTTATTTCTGCACACATGCACACACCTGTGCATACTGACCAATCTGATGGAGGTAAAGGAGAATGCCAGCAGACAGGAAAAAAGACAAGGGGAAGGAGAAAGATGTCAGCACACTGGGAAGGCAGAAAATGTTTCCTAAGAACAAAGGTGGGTGGCCGAATAATAATGGACACATAATAATGGTTCCATTAGAAGCATGAGTGTTGTTTTGTGGTGGATCTTTGGGCTGCTCACAGCTGCCGTAGCCTTAGAAGAAGCTGTCAGCATCAGAGCAGTCTGGTTTGGCTGCTGCTTTCTGTGGGGTCTGTTCCACAGGAGCAGTGGGTTTGGCCACAGGTTATCACCATGAGCACTGAGCTTCTGCTTCCTTCCTGCAGGAGCATGTACTCCGTTTGGAAGTCGCTGCTGGAAGGCACGATGCAGGTGGCCCAGTCCCGACTCAATATCTGCGAGAACTATAAAAACCTGATTTCAGAACCAGCCAGGACTGTGAGGTGCTTCAAGGAGCAGCAGCTGAAAAAGGTACGTGTCCTTCTCGGGGCTTTCAGTGTAGGAATTCAGACGTGTTTTAGTGTGGCACCTGGGCGCTTCTCAGTCTCTGTGCCCTGGTGGCCAAGAAGAACAATGGGATCCTGGGCTGCATTCAGAAGAGCGTGGCCAGCAGGTCGAGGGAGGGGATCCTCCCCCTCTGCTCTGCCCTGCTGAGGCCTCACCTGGAGCACCGTGTGCAGTTCTGGGCTCCTCAATACAAAGCAGACAGGGATCTGCTGGAAAGAGGGCAGTGAGGGCACACAGATGACACAGGGCCTGGAACAGCTCCTGCATGAGGAAAGGCTGAGAGAGCTGGGGCTGTTCAGCCTGGAGAAAAGAAGACTCAGGGGGGATCTGATCCACGTCCATCACTATATGCGTTCAGGACCTCCTGGACGCCGAGCTGTGCACCCTGGGCTGGGAGCTGCTTGTGCAGGGGGTTGGACTCCATGATTTCTGGAGGTCCCTTCCAACCCCTACAGCTCTGTGATGCTGTGATTCTGTGGATGGGTTCTGTTTTTAGGAAAAGCTCTGTCTTAAACCCGAAGGAATGATTTGAGCTCTCCTCAAGATACAAAACATGGGTCAGTCCGCCGCGTCCTACAGAGGCATCCCTTCCTTCTCTTTGGGGAAGGATTTGTTCCTCATTTCCAGGCTGACCCTCCCTTGGCACAGTGTGAGTCCATTCCCCCTCATCGCTGTTTCCCAGGAGCAGAGGCCAACCCCTTCCATTTGCATCTTGCAGCAGCCACACAGAATTGAGTCGGACAGAGCTGAAGGGCAGCAGAACCCAACTGCTGCGTGAGAAGCAGCTTTCTGTGTGCCTGCCCCAACCAGCAGCCCTGTGTCACACATCCCCCTGGGTGCTAAAGGCACAGAGCTGGATGCTGGGATGTTTTCCAAACGTCACTGGTACCAAGTGGGGCTATGTGATATTTCAGTTCTTGGATGCCAGCAGGAGGCCTCAGGGATCCAACGACTGACTGATGTAGCAGAACCCCACTGTCCAATATATGCAGGTTGTTCTGCCTTCCCTTTTCCTGCCCTGCACTCCAAGGTTTCCAAAGAAAAGCACATTTTGCCCTTCACGTCACTGATGTGCACATGGGAAATAAGAATGGGAACTTGTATCTAACAGCCAGTGGGAGAAGGAGTATTTTCAGTGAGTGCCGCGTGAGGAGAAAGTGAACAATTTCTGGCAGAAGGATGAGCTTATTCCAGGTGACTGGAGGAGGGCTTTGGGCTGTGGGTGCAGCAGGGCAGCCACGTCCTGGCCCTGGGGGTCCCTGCCCATGGAGGGATTGGCTCTGCTCTTGGGAGGACAGACCAGCAGCTATTTCCTCACACTTCCACTGACCATGTGTTACTCAGAGCTCAACAGGAGCACTGTGAGATGGCACCGGTGTGTACCTGAGTGAGGCTGGGTTAGGGACCATCCTTACTGATCTCTTGTAACACTGACAGTTCCCTTTGTGGGGGTGAGGTCATATCTCCTTTCCCACACGTGTCTGAAACAGGTAAAGGCTTTGGGGAATTGCTGATCAATTCATTCTTTCTCTGCTCTTCCTTTGACTTCTCTTTTCCGATACTGCCTGCTTGAGTTGCATCCATGGAAAGGAATGGAATTATCTTTTACCTCTTCAGTGGCCCAGGGGTTTTCTTTTATCATTCTGATAGAACCCAATCAGAGCTCAATAATGTCATCACATTGTTCTTGGCTCTATTGTGCTGTTCTCCTCATTCAGTTTTGCCTTTTGTTTTAGATCTTAGAGAAGGAAGGACTGAGCATTTCTCATCTCACCTCTGCTGAATTGCCTTTGGGCTTTTCCCCATTGTATTCCAATCATTTCAACTAATTATCTCATCAAAGGCTCGCAGAACTTTTATGTTTAATTTGTGAGTTCTCGTTTGGATTTGAGTAGTTCAACAGCAGTTGAAGGAAAGAAATACCATTTTATGTTCAGATTGGCTTGAAAAGAAAGGCACAGATAATGGGCTGGGATTGACTTGGAGTCTGCCTCGTTCTGTATGAAGTGTAATGAAGAGCAGTGAAGTGGTGACAGTGGTGTTTGCATGCAGGCACTGCTCACGTTCTGTTTCCCAAACGTTTCTTTCAGTATGTGGACCAGCTGACAAGGATCCAGGCTGAGCTACAGGAGACGGTAAAAGATTTAGCTAAAGGCAAGAAGAAATATTTTGAGACTGAACAGATGGCTCAAGCAGTGCGGGAGAAAGCTGACATTGAGGCCAAGTATGTTTTTGTAATAGCATATGTGTAAATAATTGCATGTGTAGAACCACGTTCATCGCTTGTTAGTTTTTACACTCCATGTTCGTGTGGGAGAAGGGCAGCTGATTTCAATAAGCTCGTGCCAGTTCATTTTCTTACCTCCTTACAGAGGCAGAGTGGGGATGGGGATGCAATTTTCCACTCTTGGAGGCAGAATGTTGAGGCTCTGTTGTTCTGCTCCTTGGCATCCTCAGGAGGTCGATTCCTCTTGCTTCAGGCCAAGCAGCTCTCCTTAGGAGTTTGCCTTGTGCCGTGGGAGCTCGCCTCACCATTGCTTGCCACTTCCTTTATTTGTCATTTGGATTTATTTGTTGTTCTCAGATGAAGCCTTTTGGGGAACTGTACAAACACAGCTCTAGGTGCAGTGGCCTGTTGGCCCGTGGCTTTGGACCAACGCTGCGAGACACTGATCTCTTGGGCTTTTCTTTCTGTTTTTTGCAGGTCCAAACTTAGTCTTTTTCAGTCAAGGATAAGCCTGCAAAAGGCGAGTGTGAAGGTGAGTCCGTGTTTGTTACTAAAGTGCATGTGAGTGAAGCTGTGTGGGCCTGGGGACGTCTGATGATGGGGAAGGGGTGTTGGTAGGAGTGGTCTGATGAGAGCCAGCTCTGCCAGGGCTCACTGCAGAGCTCCACGTGGCCGATGGACAGGGGAATTGTCTTCTGTTTCCAAAGAACCACGTGTGAAATGTCAACCTGCATGGGAGAATCCCAAACAAAATCCCCTCGGTGTTACCAGTATCAAGCTACAATCCTGAGTTTTGGCCACTCCTTACTCTTGATACTTTTTCAGTCGTTCACTTCTCATTAGTACGTGTCTTTTCTGTTTGTTGTTGCAGTTGAAAGCACGACGGTCGGAGTGTAACTCCAAGGCCATCCACGCCAGGAACGATTACCTCCTCACCCTGGCAGCTGCCAACGCACACCAGGACCGCTACTACCAGACAGACCTGGTGAACATCATGAAGGTGAGGAAGCTCAGTTGTGTGGGAGATGGGACGTGCAGAAGCCTGGACAGCAAAGTTAAGAGTGTATAAGGCCTGGGGTTGCTCTGCAGCAGCACTGCTGGCAGATGTGTGCAGTGCCATGGGTCCTGTGGCAGTGTGCAGTAGCCTTGGAAACAGTAATCAAGCACAAGGCTAAGCAGCTGCCTTTTTATTTTTATTATTATTCACCTCGCTTCTTTATTATTATTTCATAATGGAGCTCAAAGAAAGGAGTCAGGCTTTTAAAACTCAGACTTGCAGTTCCCTGTTTCACTTCTTCAGGGGGTTTGGTGTCTGTCTGCCCAGAGCTTTTCCTCGTGGCACAGCTGATGGGAATGTGTCTGTTCAATCTCTTGGTCTGAAACCAGGAATCTCAGGGAGCCGTGCCCAGCTGAGTTGGTGCTCAGAGTCCTGGCAGCTGGCGTGCTTAAGGAGTTCAAATCCAATTGCTCACACGTTTCTCACACCATCTTTCTGAAATATTCTCTATTTTCGTAGCTCAGGTAGTTGAGAAGAGTTGTGAAGTTGGTAGTATCAGCCAGGCAGAGCTGATGGAGACTTGCTGTAGTTGCATTCCGTGCACTGATGTTTTCACAGTCTGTTTTGATTTCCTATCTGTGAGCTATTTCAGGGCGACGCAGTCGGGCATAGCGACTGACTCCTTTGTAATTTGTGTTTAAAATTGCATTGTTGAAGAGGTTAACACCTTCCTGAGCTGCACTTTTTGGGTAGACTTTCTCAGCTGGGACAAGGGTTGCAGGTGGCAGCAAGTCACCACGTTAACAGTGTGCTTTTGTGTACTGGAAGAGGAGATGTGTGGATCTGAAATTCAGCTGATCGAATTGGCATTGGAGGATCACAGAATGGTTCAGGTTGGGAAAGACCCCCAGGTCTAAAGGGTCCGGGGGGGACCTGGGGACTCTGAGATGCCCAAATCCAACCTCAGCCCATCCCCACCATGTCTGCTGCCCGTGTCCCTAAATCAGGAGAAGTAGAAGATCAGGGACTGAAAAATGCAGTCATGGAAAGGTGAGTGATAGCACTGCTGTCCCTCTGTGTATGTGCTGATGGCAGGGAGCATTCTGCTTCCCCAGGGCCCTGCCACCAAGGCTGCTGTGGATCCATGTTAGCACTGCTAGTTTCTTTACCCAGGTATCCATCTCCCTTTTGCCCACTTGTTTCTTTTGCAGAACCTGTTGTGAAACTGTTTTTCAGTCTCAGTGTCTTTTTGCTATAGAAATCTCTCTGTGCGGCCTATTCCCAGCTATCAGTGAGTGTGGTTTGCTGAGAACCCGAATTGCAGCCACTCCCATTGAGCCAAATTTCCTTCGGAAGGGAAGGGTAACGCTCAGGATTCTTTTCCTGCATCCTTTTTCAAACATCTGTGGTGCCCATATCTCTCAGCCTGGCGAGGAGCTGCGTTCCTAGTGAAGATCTTCCCGTTTGGCACACACACCTCCATGCAGCAGGGCAGCGAAGGAGAAGGTGAACCTATAGGTGAGGGGTGCTTCTGAGATGTCTGCTGAGTGCACGTAGAGTCTCAGGACCTACAGAAAGCAGCAGGTGTGTCCCAGCTGTGAACCAGGGCTTCAGGAGTGAGTTATGCACCAAGAAGTGTGACTTCCCCACAGGAGGACGGGCAGCACTCATGTGGGATTATGGCCGAGTGGGAATGATCCACTGTGGTTTTTGAAGAGGGAAAGCATCCCTCAGAAAGCCATGGGAAGCTGAGCCAGGGGTAGAGCTGATCCCTTTGATGTAATTCTCTGCTTTGCCCAGAGCTCTCAGCACATTTTCCCACTCCTTTTTTTCTGCTGATGTGAAAGAAGTGTGTTCCTGCAAGCAGGGCTGATCTCACCCATCCGTAACTGATGAAGAGATACAGAAGATGTGGGATTAAGGTGAATATTTGGGCACTGGAGTGGGAGGAGGCGTGCCAGCAAGGTGCTGGTTTCTTCCTGATCTCTATCTCTTCCTCCTGAAGGCTGGGGGGAGGTCATGCTCTTTAAGGTACTGAGACAATGATTTTGTTTAGCATCATCATTTCACAGACAGTGTGGGAAGGGAACTGAAGAGTGCAGCAGTGACTTGAAGGTGCAGACATGTACCATGCATGTATTTCTTGTATATGACCAAGAAGTGTCATAAGACATTGATGATTTTGGATGACCAGGCAAGAAAACAGCGTGAGAAACCTGTGACTGCTTTCAGCTTTTTTGCCATTTAGGGATACAAACATTGCCTGCAGAATGTGGAGTGTTCTCAGAGTAGCCATTGCCCTTTGTGCTGGATATGGGTAAGGGGATGAGGACTTTGCCTGCCGTGTTCCTGATGCCACCCCTAGGTACCATCCCTAGCAAAGGAGACCTTGTGCAGGGGTTTTCAGCTCTGTGCTGACAGCAGCATGGGTGGCAGCCTGACCCCAGTGCAGCTGGAGCATCTAACCATGCTGGTGGATGTGTGCCCATGAGGATGGGCAGCTTTAGCATGCTCCTGTTGCTCATGGAGGCCTTCTGGTGTCTGCATTGCTGCTATCAGTCGTCTCTGTGATGGAAACAGTGCACCTTGTGTTTGAACCCCTCGGGGCTGCCCATGTTTCTGGGTAGCTTCCATTTTGTCCTTACGCTCTTGAGATTGTGTCAGTCCTGCCGTGCTTTGGGGGTTACTGGCTTCTTGCTGGCACTCAGCTTTGCTCGTTTGTTCTCTCGTGACCTTTCCCTGGAGGACACAACTGGAAAACCAGCTGTGTGGAAGAGAGCAGCCTGGTGTGGGTGAGATGGAGCACTGGGTGGGATGGGAGCACCTCTGCCATCACAGGACCTGTCCAGCCGTGGGCTGCTGCAGTCTCATAGAATCACAGAATCACCAAGGCTGGAGAAGTCCTCCAAGATCATCCAGCCCAACCATCCACCTATCACTAACAGTCCTCTCTAAGCTATGTCTCTCAACACAGTGTTCTCTAAATACCTCCAGGGTCAGTGACTCCACCACCTCCCTGTGCAGCCCATTGCAGCACCTGAGCCCTCTTTTGGAGGACTACATCCAGTCTGAATCTCCCCTGGCACAACTTGAAGCCATTCCCTCTCATTCTATCACTTATTACAAGAGTGAAGAGGCCGACCCCCAGCTCACTACAGCCTCCCTTCAGGTCATTATACAGTGAGCTCTCCCCTGAGCCTCCTCTTCTCGCTGAACAATCCCAGCTCCCTCAGCCATTCCTCATAGCCCTGTGCTGCAGACCCCTCACAGCTCTGTTGTCCTTCTCTGGCCACACTCCAGGGCTTCGATGTCTTCCTTGCAGTGAGGGGCTCACAACTGAACACAGTACCTCGCCTTCCCTGCCCACAGCATTGCCCTAATTCTCACCTGAAGAGTGAGTTTTACAGCTTCCAGCAGTGATGTTACAGAACAAACAGCAGCTTTAGGAGCTCCTGTTTCAAAGACAGACCTTCTGCACTCCTTTGTCTAAACAGCCCTACATTGGATTGAGCTGGGTGTGCACACGTGGCACTGCAGGCAGAGCTGCAGCTGGAGAAGGCAGGGATGCAGGGAGAGCTGGGAGCAGCCTCCAGCAGCTGTGGGAAGGAGGGCACGGATCATTTAGCAGGGACTTTGTGATAGGAGAGGGGGAGATGGTTTCCAGCTAAAAGAGGGCAGATTTAGATTGGAGATAGAGGAGTTGTTTACATCAGGCAGTGAGGCACTGCACAGGTTGCCCAGAGAGGTGGTGCTGCCTCATCCCCGCACACAGCCGAGGTCAGGGGATGGGGCTCTGAGCACTGACAGAGCTGTGGCTGTCCCTGTGCACTGTGGGGAGTGGGACCCGATCACCTTGTGGGGTCCTTTCCTACTCCAACCACTCTGTGTTCTATGACCCTGATGCACCCTTGGCTTTCAGACAGCCTGCACGTCAGCTCCTCGTGGTGCTTTATAAGCGGTGAAAGTCCGCACCAGTATTAACAGGTGAGAGGTGTTAAAACAGGATGGAGAAGGGTCTGCAGCACAGTGCTGTGGGAGAGGCTCAGGGGATGGGATGCAGAGGAGCTCAGGGCAGACCTCATGGCCTGGAAGGGGGTGGTGGTGACGGGGGGGTAGGACTCTGCTCCAGGGTAACAGCGATAGGATGAGGAGTGATGGCTTCACATTGCACCAGGGGAGGGTCAGGTTGGATGTGAGGAAAAGAGCAGCCGGGTGCTGGCATGGGCTGCCCAGGGAGTGGGGGGTCACCATCACTGGGGGTGTTCCAGAGCCATGGGGACGTGGCACTGAGGGACGTGGGCTGTGGGCACAGTGGGGTGAGGCTCTGGGAGCTTGGAGGTGTTCTCCAGCTGTGATTGTGTGAGAAGGACAGACACGTGCAGGAGCAGGAAGGTGAT
>JALIRH010000071.1:2413186-2472232 GCA_023055505.1 Callipepla californica brunnescens | reverse complement strand
GCCTTCAGGTTTTAATTGCTAATTAATTAACCCCATCCCACCCCCTCCAATTCACTCATTCCGCAGCGCAGTGCGACCACAAGCTCCGCCCCCCCGCCTCCAAACGCCGCGCGCTGATTGGCCGCACCGCGGGACTTCCGCCTTCCCATTGGCCCGCGCGGCAGAAGGAGGCGGGGACTCAGGGAGCGCGGGGTGCGGAGAGGCGGGAAAAGGGGGCGGTTCTCACTCCGGTCCGCCCCTCGGGGTATATAAGGGCGCTCCGCCCACTGCTCCCGCTCAGAGTGGGGGCGGGCGGGGCGCTGCGTGGGGGGTCCGCGCGTTACGTCCGCGTCTCAAATTTCTCCCAGTACCGTAAAATAAAAGCGAATAAAAGAAAAAAAAAAACCCAAAGCGAGCGACTCAGCCCTAAGCGCTTTTTGTTTGCTTGTTTGTTTTTTGTTTTCCTTCCAGCGAGCGGAGATGGCGCTTCCCCGCAGCGCTTCGGAGCGGAGGGGAGAAAGCGATAAAAACCGCAACCCAAACCTTCCAACGACGGCGAAGGAAACGAAACAGAAACGATCGTTTGTACCCCAAAAAAATAGCGGTGCGGAGCTCCTCAGGACGCGCCCGAAGCCCTCAGGTAAGAGCCCGGATAGCTCAGTCGGCAGAGCATCAGACTTTTAATCTGAGGGTCCAGGGTTCAAGTCCCTGTTCGGGCGCGTGTGTTCCCTTTTGCCGCTCTCCCTTCCCAGGGTGGGATCCTTCTCTTCATCCTCCTCTTCCTCCCCCCCCCTCCCCCCCCTTCGTTTATTTTCGCGGTGTCACCGGCACGGAGCGCAGCGTCGTGTCGTGTCCCGCAGCGCTGCCCGCCCGGGCGGTCCCATGGTGTAATGGTTAGCACTCTGGACTCTGAATCCAGCGATCCGAGTTCAAATCTCGGTGGGACCTAACCGCCTCCTGTCTTTTTTTTTCTGTCCCTGTCTTCCTCATCCTCCTCCTCCTCGCTTTCTCTCCGCGGAAAGGACGTCCCGTTGCTTTTGGTTGCGTCTCCTTGGGGGCACAGACCCCCGTCTGGGATCGCAGCGGTGACCCGTAGGGTTTTACCCGCAGCCTCACTCCACCTCCGAGCGCCGATGGGGAACGCGTGTCCCGCTCCCCTTCTCAATTCCGAAACCTGCAGGAGATCAGACCCCGTGGGGCAACGAGGAGCTGGCCCAGCAGGTAAAGCTTCCCTCCTTTTGCTCGGAAATCCGACAGAGTTTCTCCCACGGAGAGCTCACGGAGAGCACCAAGTCCCGCATCCGAGCGCTCAGCTGATGGCCATCAGATCCCTTTAATCCCGAGTGCTGCTTCTGGGTGGGTTTTTTTGGTCCCTAGAAGTCTGTTTCCTCGACCGACATGAGTTCTTTTCCATTCCGAGCTCTCACCTCTTCCCCTCTCTTCCATCCTCCTTCCCACACGCCGAAACAGAAGGAATTCATCGCCGGTTAAACCCTCAATCCCCATCTTGGGTCTGCCGGGAGGAGGATGAGGGTGGGAGGAAGAGCACCCGAGGGAGGCAGCGCCGAAGAAAGGAAGGCGGAAGGTAATTGGCGTTAATTAATGTTAGTTAAAACTGCCCTGAAATGCCACGCTTTTCCTTCTGGCTCTCAACCCTCCGTCTCTTCTTCGTTCTCCTTCGACACCGCGCAGATGTTGGGATCTAAAGGGGGGGGGGGGGTCTCGTTTAGGAAACAGTGACTTAATTATAACTCAATAATCGCTGTGATGACGGCACCGACTGAATTCCCCCCACTGTGTCCGTCCTGGAGCCCCATATTTTGGGGGGGAACCACCAGATATTGCCTTTTTTCCCCCCGATCTCGAGGCGCTTTGGCCCAACTCTCCCCCCCAAAAAAAAGAGTGTTATTCGAGGGCGCGTTTGCTGCTGTGCCTCTGTGTTCGAAACGGGAATCCGAAAGGAGCCGAGCTCCTCTTTCCTCTGGCTCCGGGCGTGGATATCAGCGGATCCATCAGGCGGTAAGAGGTCGCCCCGGGACGTGGTCGTTTCTGAGACCTTCTCGGGATCTCGGCTCCCGGTTGGAGTAGGATGAAATAAAGAGAGGTCCGCTTACGGTCCTGCGACGTTGGCACCCGACGTCTCGGGGTCGATCTGAAGCTGTGCGACCTTAGGAAAATGCGTCACGCGAAGACCCGATCACGGCGTCGCGAGGGGAAATAAAAGGTGGGCTTCACTTTTTGACCGTGGAAAAGGGGCAGGGAAGAGTGAAAGGGGAAGAGAAGGGGTGAGGGACGGAGCTCAGGTGGAGGGCGAAGTTGTGAGGGTGCAAACGGCGGCGGTGGGGGAGGGGGAGGTGATGAAGAAGATGGAGATGATGATGATGATGAAGGTGGTGGAGATGATGGAGAAGATTGAGGTGATGAAGATGGAGATGGTGTAGGTGATGAAGATGATGGAAATGGAGATGGCGGAGGTGATGGAGATGATGGAAATGGAGATGGCGGAGGTGATGAAGATGATGATGGAGACCGAGATGATGGAGGTGATGATGAAGAAGATGGAGATGATGGAGGTGATGATGATGAAGAAGATGGAGATGGTGATGAAGATGATGAAGAAGACGGAGATGACGGAGATAATGAAGTTGATGAAGATGGAGATAGATGATGGAGGTGATGATGATGATGAAGAATTTGGAGATGATGATGATGAAGACGGAGATGACGGAGGTGATGACGGAGATGATGGAGATGGTGATGAAGAAGACGGAGATGACGAAGATGGAGATGACGGTGATGATGATGATGATGAAGGAGATGGAGATGATGATGAAGGAGATAGAGATGATGGAGTTGGTGATGATGATGAAGGAGATGAAGATGGAGATGATGATGAAGGAGACGGAGATGACGGTGATGATGATGATGAAGGAGACGGAGATGACGGTGATGATGATGATGGAGATGGAGATGAAAGAGATGGAGATGATGATGAAGGAGATGGTGATGATGATGAAGGAGATGAAGATGGAGATGATGATGAAGGAAACAGAGATGACAGATGATGATGATGATGAAGAAGATGGAGATGACAGAGATGATGATGAAGACGGCGAAGGGGATGGAGGTGATGACAACGATGATGGTGAAGGAGACGGAGATGATGATGATGGAGATGAAGATGATGAAGATGGAGATGATGAAGGAGATGGAGATGATGATGATGATGAAGGAGACGGAGATGATGATGATGATGAAGGAGACGGAGATGATGATGGTGAAGGAGATGATGAAGGAGACGGAGATGATGATGATGAAGGAGATGATGAAGGAGACAGATGATGATGATGAAGAAGGAGACGGAGATGATGATGATGGAGATGAAGATGATGAAGATGGAGATGATGAAGGAGACGGAGATGATGATGATGATGAAGGAGACGGAGATGATGATGATGAAGGAGACGAAGATGATGGTGAAGGAGATGATGAAGGAGACGGAGATGATGATGATGAAGGAGATGATGAAGGAGACAGATGATGATGATGATGAAGGAGACGGAGATGATGATGATGGAGATGAAGATGATGAAGATGGAGATGATGAAGGAGATGGAGATGATGATGATGATGAAGGAGACGGAGATGATGATGGTGAAGGAGACGAAGATGATGGTGAAGGAGATGATGAAGGAGACGGAGATGATGATGATGAAGGAGATGATGAAGGAGACAGATGATGATGATGATGAAGGAGATGGAGATGATGATGATGGAGATGAAGATGATGAAGATGGAGATGATGAAGGAGACGGAGATGATGATGATGATGAAGGAGACGGAGATGATGAAGGAGACGGAGATGGTGATGAAGGAGACGAAGATGATGAAGATGGAGATGATGAAGGAGACGAAGATGATGAAGATGGAGATGATGAGGGAAACGAAGATGATGATGATGATGAAGGAGACAGAGATGATGATGATGAAGGAGATGATGAAGGAGACAGAGATGATGAAGGAGACAGAGATGATGACGATGATGAAGGAGATGGATAATACAGAGATGGTGGTGACGATGAAAGAGATGACAGAGATGATGACAACGATGATGATGGTGATGATGACGATGATGAAGATGATGACGAAGAAGACGTCAGCGAAGTGCCGATCCCGTGGTGTCTGTCAGGGACAGAAATGGACGCGGAGCTGCAGAGCTCCGTGACCTTCCGACCAACTCTGCCCCTCACGTCCGTATCCGTCCCGTTTTGGGGTGAGGATGGCAAGGAAGTCCACGCGGGTGACCCCGATTGCCACGGGACGACATCAGTTCCCCTCAGTGCTCATCTCCGACCCCAAAATTCTTCCTTACGCCCCGAGGATCTATGACCCCAAAACGGGGTGACCCAAATCTGACCGACCCACCCCGAAATGCAACCGCCGTTCCCGAAGGACCGCGAATCCAACCCCAAACGCCACAGCTTCTTCTGTGGGACCCCCGGAATCTGTAGGAATCCCACTCAAAAACCCAACAAAACTCAGGACACCGTCCACCAGCGGCACTTTGGGGTCGGAGTGTCACATCCCCAGGGGGACTTTGGGGGTCGCATCCCCAGGGGGACCTTGGGGGTGATATCCCAAGGGGGTCTTTGGGGGAAGGGGACCTTGGGGGTCGCATCCCAGGAGGGACTTTGGGGGTCGCATCCCAAGGGGGACCATGGGGGTCACATCCCAAGGGGGGCTTTGGGGTCGCATCCCAAGGGGGGCTTTGGGGGTCGCATCCCAAGGGGGACTTTGGGGTTGCATTCCAAGGGGGGACCATGGGGTCGCATCCCAACGGGGACCTTGGGGTCGCATCCCAAGGGGGTCTTTGGGGGAAGGGGACCTTGGGGGTCCCATCCCCAGGGGGACTTTGGGGGTCCCATCCCCAGGGGGACTTTGGGGGTCACATCCCAAAGGTGACTTTGGGGGTCCCATCCCAAGGGGGGCTTTGGGGTCGCATTCCAAGGGGGACTTTGGGGTTGCATCCCAAGGGGGGACCATGGGGTCGCATCCCAAAGGAGACCTTGGGGGTCGCATCCCAGGGGAACTTTGGGGGTTGCATCCCAAGGGGGACCTTGGGGGTCCCAACCCAAGGGGGACTTTGGGGTCACATCCCACGGGGGACCATGGGGTCACATCCCAAAGGTGACCTTGGGGGTCGCATCCCCAGGGGGACTTTGGGGTCGCATCCCAATGGGTACAGCCTGCGTGGCAAACCCCAGTGGGGTCGGCGTTGGTCACCTCCTCGGGGTCAGCGCTGTGTCAGCTCCGTGTGTCCGTCCGTGACGCGTGGGGAAGTGACGTCACCCCGTCCTCTCGCAAAGGGGAACTGAGAGCAGCCCTCCCCACACTCCCCATCCCCGAGCTCCGCGAACCGACGTGCCATCCCACGCGGGACGTCCCACGGGGGTGACGTTCCCGCGTTGGGCGTCGCAACGACAACGGGGACACCGCGGTGCCACCCCACGGAGGGTTGGGGGGGGGGGGGAGGGTGAATTTAATACCGGTTTTGACGCAGGATCTGTTGACCACGGGGCATCCTGCCCGACGAGGGGAACTGTAGCTCTCTGCCGGCTTCCGCTGCCCCTGATCTGCTTCTCCTCGCGGCCCCGATGGCGGTGGTCCTCATTTTTGGTGAGTGACAGCGGGGCCGTGGGGGGTCGGTGGCCACGCGTGGGTCCAACACCGCGTCCCTTTGTAGGGTGGTGGCTGGTGGCGGCGAGCGGGGCACGGCAACGTGAGTATGGGGACGACGGGGACGGAGGGAGGGGGTGTTAAGGAAATCAAGCGGGGACGGGAGGGTCTGTGGGGTCGATCTGAGCGCTGTCCCCCATCCCAGTGCCCCGACCCTCCGTGTCGCTGCACCCCAGCTATGGGGTGTCCCTGGGGGACAATGTCACCGTGCGGTGCCACGTGCCCCACTCGCCTTCCTGGGTCTGGCTGTACCGGGGCGTTACTTCGGAGCCCTACAGGACAGCGGACACCGAGCGGGACACGGCCGAGTTCTCCTTGCTCAACGTGGTTCGGGACGATGCGATGACGTATCGGTGTCGGTACAAGGTATTGGGGTCAGAGCAGACGTCGGAGCTGAGCGACCCCGTGGAGCTGGTGGCCATAGGTGAGGGCAGTGGGGGCGAGGGTTGACCCCGAGTGGGGTGCCCCCACGGGGTCGCGTTCCCATCGCCGTCTCCTCTCAGATCACAGATACCCCAAACCCGGCATCTCCCTGAGCCCCGCGGGACGCGTGGGGTCGGGGGAGCAACGTCACCATCCGCTGCCAGGGCAGGGACTACGGGGGCCCCACCCTCCTGTACAAGGACGGGATCTCAGCCCCTATCCAGCACCGGGACCCTGATGTGGGGGGGGACGGCCGTCTTCACCCTTTTTGGGGTCACCCCAGCGGACGGCGGCACCTATAGGTGCTCCTACCGCATCGGGGGGTGCTGCTCTCTGTCCTCCCCCCTCGGGGACAACGTGACGCTGGAGGTGGTCCCCCAAGGTGGGTGCGAACCCCACGCTCAGTCTCCCGTGGGTCACCGTGCCCCACCTCCATTTGGGGGGGGGGGGTGGGGACCTCGGAACTCCTGCACCCCACAGGTGACGGTGGGGAGCTCCGGTGGACCCCGCCGTGGACGGGTGGTGGGGGGCTGCGTCGCTGCCTTCGTCTTCATCCTCATCTTCGTCGTCTCCTCTCCTCCTCGCCGCCCGCAGACGACGGATGCAGAGAACTGGGAGCCCTGGTGGGGAAAAGGGGTTCCGTAGCCCCGATCCCCTATAAATCCCCTATAGATTTCTTTGGGCCCCACGTAACCCCGCACTCCTCCCCCCTTTTTTTTTTAATCCCAGGTGCCCCCTCCAGGAGCCCCGAAGCCGTGCAGTCCCAGGTCGGTACCCAGCTCCGGAGACCCCCAAACCCCATTGCACCCCTTTACCCCTCCCCTACTCCTCACCACGAGACCCCAAACCCAGCCCGTGGGGACCCCAAAGCTCCCCATGACGTGCACCCCCCATATCCAGCCCTCCAAACCTCCACCACGGGGATGCCCTACATCCAATCCCCCCACGCTCCGAGCCTCCAGCACCCCCAGGATCTACGGGCACCCCCAAACCCCAAAGTCGCACCCACGGGTGACAACCGCTGTCCCCCGTGTTCCCCAGGTGTCCCCCGCTGACAGCGAGGGTCTGACCTACGCCGAGCTGCGAGCCGTGACCCCCAACACCCCCGGCCCTTCCCCTGCCCCCGAGCACCCCGTTATCTACGCCGAGGTGTGCGCCGGGGGACCCCACTGATGACCCCATATGTACGCGGTGTGCTCACCCTCGCGTGGAAATTACACCCGTGTACCCACACGTGTGACTCTGCACTACGCGGATCCCCGCACCCCCCAAACCAGCGCCCGTCCCACGGCCGATTTTGGGGTGGGATTCCCATTGTGAAGCACCGAGCCCCAGTTTTGGGGTCAGGATCCCCACTCTGAAACACCGAACCCCAGTTTTGGGGTCAGCATCCCCACTCTGGAGCAATGAACCCCATTTTTGGGGTCAGGATTCCCACTCTGAAGTCCTGAACCCCATTTTTGGGGTCAGGATTCCCATTTTTGGGGTCAGGATTCCCACTCTGAAGCCCCCAAAGCCCACTTTTGGGGTCAGGATTCCCATTGTGGAGCATCGAACCCCATTTTTGGGGTCAGGATTCCCATTTTTTGGGGTCAGAATTCCCACTCTGAAGCCCCCCAAACCCCACTTTTGGGGTCAGGATTCCCACTCTGAAGCCCTAAACCCCATTTTGGGGGTCAGGATTCCCACTCTGAAGCCCCAAACCCCATTTTTGGGGTCAGGATTCCCGTTCCTGGAAGGATCCCCCTTCCCTTTATCCCATCCCCACACACCCCGCCCGTGGTTGTAGGGTTTCTCTGTCGCTAAACGCAGTGCAACCTTGGATCGTTCCCCGCATTCACTGATGACGTTTTTAATTAGCAGCGGCGTTAATGAGCCGGCGGAGGCGCTCGCTGCGCTCTGTGGGTCTGGTCCTTTGGGGTTTCGGGTCGGGGTATTTTTGGCCGTGGGGTCGGGGGGGGGAAATGGGTTTTTGTGGCGGTTCGGGGCGGAGGGGATGTGAGGTCTGCAAGAAAACGGGGGAGAAAGGGGAAGTTTGGGGGGAAGGGCGGAAGAGCGGACTGCACCCCCGGGAAAGGGGAAACGGCGGGGAGTTGGGGGGCGGGGGGAGATCTGGGGGTCCGGGGGGAGGTTTGGGGTTCGGGTGGAGGATTTTTGGGGGTCCGGATGGAGGGTTTGGGGTTCAGGTGGAGGATTTGGGGTTGGAATGGAGGATTTGGGGTCCAGGTGGAGATTTTTTGGGGTCCAGATGGAGGGTTTGGGGTTCAGGTGGAGGATTTGGGGTTGGAATGGAGGATTTGGGGTTCAGGTGGAGATTTGGGGGTCTGGATGGAGGTTTGGGGTTCAGGTGGAGATTTTTTGGGGTCCAGATGGAGGGTTTGGGGTTCAGGTGGAGGATTTGGGGTTGGAATGGAGGATTTGGGGTCCGGGTGGAGATTTGTGGGTCCGGGTGGAGGTTTTGGGGTTCAGGTGGAGGATTTTTGTGGTCTAGATGGAGGGTTTGGGGTTCAGGTGGAGGACTTGGGGTTGGAATGGAGGATTTGGGGTCTGGGTGGAGATTTGGGGGTCCAGGTGGAGGATTTGGGGTCCGGGTGGAGGATTTGGGGTTGGAATGGAGGATTTGGGGTTCAGGTGAAGATTTGGGGGTCTGGATGGAGGTTTGGGGTTCAGGTGGAGATTTTTGGGGGTCCAGATGGAGGGTTTGGGGTTCAGGCGGAGGACTTGGGGTTGAAATGGAGGATTTGGGGTCCGGGTGGAGATTTTTGGGGGTCCAGATGGAGGGTTTGGGGTTCAGGTGGAGATCTGGGGGTCTGGGTGGAGGTTTGGGGTTCTGGTGGAGGACTTGGGGTTGAAATGGAGGATTTGGGGTTCAGGTGGTGATTTTTTGGGGTCCAGATGGAGGATTTGGGGTTGGAATGGAGGATTTGGGGGACCGGGTGGAGATTTGGGGTTTGGGTGGAGGATTTTTGGGGGTCCAGATGAAAGATTTGGGGTTCAAGATGGAGACTGGGGGGTCTGGATGAAGACTGGGGGGTCCAGATTGTGATTTTTTGGGGTCCAGATGGACGAGTTTTGGGTCCAGGTGGAGGATTTGGGGTTCAGGTGGAGATTTTTTTGGGGTCCAGATGGTGGATTAGGGGTTCAGGTTGAGATTTGGGGGTCCAGATGGAGTCTGGGGGGGGGTCCAGATGGCGAATATTTGGGTCCTGATGGAGATTTGTGGGTCCAGGTGGAGATTTTGGGGTTCAGGTTGAGTTTTGGGGGTCCAGGTGAAGGATTTTTGAGTCCACGTGGAGGATTTGGGGTTCCAGATGGAGATTTGGGGGTCTGGACTGGGAGGGGGTCCGGATGAAGGATTTGAGGGTCCAGAATGAGATTGTTGAGTCCGCATTTAGGATTCGGGGGCCCAGACGGAGGATTTGGGGTTCAGGTGGAGATCTGGGGGTCCAGATGGAGGATTTGGGGCTCCAGATGAAGGATTTTTGAGTCCACGTGGAAGATTTTGGGGTTCAGGTGGAGACTGGGGGTCCAGATGGAGATTTTTGGGGTCCTGATGAACTATATGGGGGTCCTCATGGAGGATTTTGGGGTCCAGATGGAGATTTTGGGGTCCAGATGAAGGATTTTGGCTCCAAGTGGTGGATCTGGGGGTCCAGGTGGAGGATTCTGGGGGTCCAGGTGGAGGATTTGGGGTCCTGACTTCGGAGCGTCCCAGAGTGCGAAGAAGGGAAGCTGGGGGTGCCCCCCCTTCAGCGCACCCCATAAATGAGGAACCATTTGGGGCTGGGGGGGGGGGGTCCATCAGCTGGGGGGCTCCAGGGGGTACAGGAGAAGAGTGGGGTGCCCCCGTTGGGGGGGGGGGGTCCTCAAGGTGCTTGAGCTGAGGGTGGGGCCCCTGGTGTGGATATGGGTGGGGGCTGCAGTTCTGAGGGGGGCTTAAATTTGGGGGACGCCTGTGGGTTCAGCTGTGGATTTGGGGCGTCTGTGGGGTCTGGAGGTGTTTAGGGACCGGGGGGACCGCAGGGGGTTCGTTTTGGGAGTCCCTATGGGTCACTGGGGGTGCGTTTTGGGTCCCTCCATGCGGTTTGTGGGTGTCTGTGGGATGTTTGGGGCACAAAAGGCTTCAGTGGGTCTGGGGGGGGTTCGATTTAAGGTGTGGGGGTTCCTCACAGTGCAGATTTGGGATCCCCATGGGTGTGGGGTGGGTGGGGGGAGGCACGTAAATGTCGGGGTGCGACGTGGGGGATCTTTTGAGTGGGGTTAGTGGGCGCTCAGTGGGGATTTGGGGTCGGATGAAGGAAGGATTTGGGGTGCCCCCCGAGCGCGGTTTTTGGGCTGGATCGAAGAGGATTGGGAATCTCGAGGGGTCTTACGGGATCTGAGGGGGATCAGAGGGATTTTGGGGGGACAGGATGGAGCGGTTTGGGGTTTGCTGTGTGTGGGAATGAGATGACGTTCACACGTGGGGAATCTTTGGGATTTGAGGGTGTAAGAGGGGGAAGCGGGGTACAAGAGAGCTCCGAGAGGGGAATTTGGGGTGCGACCCTTTCAGTGCACCCTACAAATGAGTCTCCAGGAGCGTGGGGGTATTTTTGGGGTCCCCCAAGGCCTGGAATGGGGTCTGGGGGAGGTGGAGTCACGCTGGTGAATGGGACTGATACTGGAGGACCACGTGTGGGCTTTTTGGGGTGTCCTTCTGTGGTTTGTGGGTGCTTTATGGGGCTTTTTTAGGGCCCGTGGGGCTGCAGTGTGCTCGGAGGATGGGGTTCCCCTACGGTGAGGATTTTTGGGTTCCCCGTGGAAGTTGGGGGGCTCGTGAAGGCAGAGTGAACCGCAGCGGGACCGGCGATCCCTTGGAGGGTTTGGGTTTTCCCCCGGTGGGGTTTGGGGTGGATCCAAGGGGGAAAGCTGGGATGCGAGGACCGTTATCGGGATTGGCGCGACCTCGGGGATTTTGGGGGGATGCTGGCGTTGGAAAGCAGGTGGGAGTTTTTGGGGTCACACTCAAGGAGCTTTATAGGGGATCGGAGGGGACATCACGGGGACGGGTTGGGTTTGGGGATGGGAGTTGTTGGGGTCTCACTCAAGGAGCTCTATAGGGGATCGGAGGGGACGCTGTGGGGGTCGGTCAGGTTTGGGGGCTGGGAGTTGTTGGGGTCACGCTCAAGGAGCTTTATAGGGGATCAGAGGGGACGCCGTGGGGATGGGACGGGTTTGGGGGTGGGAGTTGTTGGGGTCACACTCAAGGAGCTTTATAGGGGATCAGAGGGGACATCAATGGGGACGGGTTGGGTTTGGGGATGGGAGTTGTTGGGGTCATGCTCAAGAAGCTTTATAGGGGATTGGAGGGGACACCGTGGGGATCGGTCGGGTTTGGGGGTGGGAGTTGTTGGGGTCACACTCAAGGAGCTTTATAGGGGATTGGAGGGGACGCTGTGGGGACGGGTGGGATTTTGGGGGATGAGGAACCCCTTCCTCAGCACGGCTCCCGTCTCCCCGTCTCCAGAGGCTGCGGGCGGTGAGGGTGAAGAAGACCCCGAGGCCGAAGACGAGGGCGGCGACGAAGCCCCTCAGCAGCGCCGTCCCCAGGTGGGCACGGGACCGCTCCTCCGTTGGGGTCGGAGTTGTTTGGGTGTCCCACCCATCCGTGGCTGTGGGGGCACCCGAATGGGGTTGAGACCCACTTGAGGGGGCAGGGGTGGGCGTCACCTCCAGCGTCACGTTGTCCCCGAGTGGGGAGGACAAAAAGGGGTGACCCCAGAGGCGGTAGGAGCACCTATAGGTGCCGCCGTCCGCTGGGGTGACCCCAAAGAGGGTGAAGGCGGCCGTGCCCCCCACATCGGGGTCCTGGCGCTGGACGGGGGCTGAGCGCCCGTCCTTGTGCAGGAGGAAGGCGGCCCCGTGGGGTTTGTTCCAGCAGCGGATGGTGACGTTGCTCCCCATCCCCACGCGTCCCTCCGAGCTCAGGGCGATGCCGGGCGGGGGGAGGCTGCGATCTGGGAGGGGAGAGCACCGCAATGGGATCGCGGCACTGCGGGGTCGGCCCCGTCCCCGTGACCCTCACCTGTGAGCACCAGCTCCACGGGGTCGCTCAGCTCCCGATGTCTCCTGAGACCCGACCGCCTCGTACTGGCACCGGTACGTACCCGCGTCGCCCCGCACTGTGCTCACCAAGGGGAACTCGGACACGTCCCGCTCCTCATCCAGCATTATTCCGTTCGTCTGACGTCCTTCCTGGTGCAGCCAGACCCAGAGAGCGGGCCGGGGCAGGTGGCACCGTAGGGTGACACTGTCCCCCACGGCCACCCCATAGCTGGGGTGCAGCGACACGGAGGGTCGGGGCACTGGGACGGGGGACAGCGCTCAGATCGACCCCACAGACCCTCCCGTCCCCGCTTGATTTCCCAACACCCCCCCTCCCTCTGTCCCCATCGTCCCCATACTCACGTTGCCATGCCCCGCTCGCCGCCACCAACCACCACCCTACAAAGGGACACGGTGTCGGACCCACGCGTGGCCACCGACCCCCACGGCCCCGCTGTCACTCACCGAAAATGAGGACCACCGCCATCGGTGCAGCTTGGGGACAGCGGGGACGGGGAGTGGCCAGAGATCCACTCTCAGTTCCCTTTGGGGGCTGGGTGACGTGATGTCACCCCCCCCCCCGTGTGGTGGCACTTGTGTGTGTGACACAGCGCCGTTATTGCGGTGTCCCACACGGGCTGGCAGCTGGCAGCTGACCCCAAAGTGCCACCCGCACCCCACAGGACGCGTGGCTGCAATGGGGTGACCCCTATAGGATGCTGTCCAGACCCCACTGAGCTTTGCCACGCAGGCTGTCCCCCTTGGGATGCGACCCCAAAGTCCCCTTTGGGATGTGACCCCGGGGTCCCCCTTGGCATGTCACCCCAAGGTCCCCCTGGGGATGCGACCCCAAAGTCCCGCTTGGGATGAGACCCCAAAGTCCCCCTGGGGATGTTACCCCAAAGTCCCCCTTGGGATGTGACCCCAATGTCCCCCTTGGGATGTGACCCCAAAGTCCCCTTTGGGATGCAACCCCAAAGTCCCCTTTGGGATGTGACCCCGGGGTCCCCATTGGGATGTTACCCCAAAGTCCCCCTTGGGATGTGACCCCAATGTCCCCCTTGGGATGTGACCCCTAGTTCCCCCTTGGGATGTGACCCCAAAGTCCCCTTTGCGATGCAACCCCAAAGTCCCCTTTGGGATGTGACCCCGGGGTCCCCATTGGGATGTCACCCCGAGGTCCCCCTTAGGATGTGACCCCAATGTCCCCCTTAGGATGCGACCCCTAGTTCCCCCTTGGGATGTGACCCCAAAGTCCCCTTTGGGATGCAACCCCAAAGTCCCCTTTGGGATGTCACCCCGAGGTCCCCCTTAGGATGTGACCCCAATGTCCCCCTTGGGATGCGACCCCTAGTTCCCCCTTGGGATGCGACCCCGAGGTCCCCCTGGGGATGCCACCCCTAAGTCCCCCTGGGGATGTGACCCCAAAGTCCCCCTTGGGATGCGACCCCGTTGGGATGCGACCCCAAAGTCCCCCTTGGGATGTCACCCCGAGGTCCCCCTTGGGATGCAACCCCAAAGTCCCCCTTGGGATGCGACACACCGACCCCAAAGTGCCGCTGGTGGACGGTGTCCTGAGTTTTATTGGGTTTTTGAGTGGGATTCCTACAGATTCCGGGGGTCCCACGGAAGAAGCTGTGGCATTTGGGGTCGGATTTGCGGTCCTTCAGGAACAGCAGCTGGATTTCGGGGTGGGTCAGTCAGATTTGGGTCACCCCGTTTTGGGGTCATAGATCCTCGGGGCGTAAGGAAGAATTTTGGGGTCGGAGATGAGCACTGAGGGGAACTGATGTCATCCCGTGGCAATCGGGGTCACCCGCGTGGACTTCCTTGCCATCCTCACCCCAAAACGGGA
Source organism: Callipepla californica brunnescens (assembly GCA_023055505.1). Lineage (NCBI taxonomy): Eukaryota > Metazoa > Chordata > Aves > Galliformes > Odontophoridae > Callipepla > Callipepla californica. The sequence goes on along the minus strand of JALIRH010000071.1, from coordinate 2,458,155 downwards.
CAGATATGGACATGAGGGGCACGTGGCAGCCGTGATGTCCCAAAAGTTGGGGGGGCCGAGGGGGGCAGACCCCAAATTCACTGCTTAGTGCCCCCTGACCCCTCCCCTCCCCCCATCAAATCCAGATCCCCACATTATCACCTCGAGAGCCGCAAACCCTTTCCAATCCACGCCAAAACCGCACAGGACCCCACCCCCGCCCCATAGCTCCCCTACGTTCCCCTCTGGATCCCCCCAGCTCCTCGTCCCGTGCTGGGGGGCACCGGGAGGGGGCAGCACCGGGACGGCTGAGCTCTGCCGGACAAAGGGACGTCTGTGGGATGGCTGTGAGTCCGAGCGGATCTCTCTCACTCTGTGTCCCAGAGCCCATCACGGAGCGATCACCCGAGGGAGCACAGGTGGAGGCAACGCACCCGTGTGACCCCGAGAACTGGGACGCATTGGCAGTACTTTGGGGTCGGGGTGACTTTGGAGTGGGGACGGAGCGCGTGGGGCACCTCCGTGGTTCCCCCGCTCCGTGAGCGCTTCATCGTGGGCCGTCCCACGATGCCGCCGCCCCTCGGGGACCACAAAAGCCACACGAGGAGGTGACATCGTGGCATCCTGTCCCCGAGGGGAGAAGAAAGTGGATCTCCTGACACTCCCCGTCCGTGCTGCCCCCCGAGCTGCTCATTCTCACGGCCCCGATGGCGGTGGTCCTCATTTTCGGTGAGTGACAGCGGGGCCGTGGGGGTCGGTGGCCACGCGTGGGTCCGACACCGCGTCCCTTTGTAGGGTGGTGGCTGGTGGCGGCGAGCGGGGCACGGCAACGTGAGTATGGGGACAACGGGGACGGAGGGAGGGGGGTGTTAAGGAAATCAAGCGGGGACGGGAGGGTCTGTGGGGTCGATCTGAGTGCTGTCCCCCGTCCCAGTGCCCCGACCCTCGCTGTCGCTGCGCCCCAGCCATGGGGGGCTGTCCCTGCGGGGCAGTTTCACCCTGCGGTGCCACGTGCCGAGCCTGGACGCGCGGGTCCTGCTCTACCAGAACCAACGCTGGATATCCTATAAGGAGAAGGAGAAGGAGCAGACCACAGTGGACTTCCACTTTCTTAACATTAATCTGTCTCACTTGGGGGTGTACTGGTGCCAGTACAGCGTGTTGGATCCACGCGGAACGTCCGCCAGGAGCAACCTCGTGGAGGTGCTGGTGACGGGTGAGGGCCGTGGGGACCCTGCTCGGCAGCGGGTCGTCTCCTCCGGACCTCCTCGCGTCACTTCTTCCCCTCTGCACTCAGATCACAGCTACCCCCAGCCCGGCATTTCCCTGAGCCCCGAGGGACAGGTCAGAGCCGGGGACGACGTCGTCATCCGCTGCTGGAATCATAACTACGGGGGCACCATCTTCCTGCACAAGGACGGGCGCCTCGTCCCCATCCGGCACCAGGTCCCCGATGTGAGGGGCACGGCCGCCTTCACCATTTTTGGGGTCACCCCAGCGGACGGCGGCACCTATAGGTGCTCCTACCGCCCCAGGGGTTTCCACTTTCTGTCCTCCCCCCTCGGGGACGGCGTGGCGCTGAAGGTGACGCCTGCACCCAAAGGTGAGCCCGGGTTTCTTTGTGTCCTCATGTCCTCGCGGTGGCCGAGGATGGGGGGCACTGAAACGCCCGCACCCCACAGGGGACGTGTCGGTGGTGGGGGTCGGGGTCGGCGCTGCCATCGCTGTGTTCATCCTCGCCCTCATCATCGTCATCGTCGTCGTCTTCTTCCCCGATGCCGTCCCGTGCAGGATATGGGCAGGTGAGAGCCGTGGCTGGAATGGCTTCCATTTCTTCCATGCCCTCTTGCTCTCTTCCATCCCACTGACTTCTGCCTCCCCTTCCATCCCCCATAGATACCCCAAACGTCCCCCATTCCCCCCTGTAACCCCCCCACCCCATAGCTCCCCTCTTCTTTTTGATGCAGACCCCACACCCCAGAGTCCAGAGGCCGTGCAGCTCCAGGTCAGTGTCGGCATCAGCCAACCCCGAATCCCGATCTCGAGCCCCCAGACCCACCCTGGGACCCCCAATCCCTGCTCATGGGGTGACCTCAAGACCCCAAGCCCCCGTGACGTGCCCCCAACTCTGTGCGCACCCAACCTGCACCACGGGGGCTCCCAGGCCCCACATCGAAGCCCCCAGACTCGCCGGTTCCCACCGAGCCCTAAACATCCCCCAGACCCACACCCTCCAACTGAGTAACGGGACCACCATCTCTGACCCCTAGGGACCCCCAAATCTCAACCCCAAACCCCCTTAGCCCACTGGGGACCCCCATGGGGGCACCCCACCGTCCCCCTCTGCCCCCAGGTGCTGAGCAGCGAGGGCCTGACCTACGCCGAGCTGCAAGCTAAGCCCCACAGTGCTCTTTCCCCCCCTGCTGCCCCCCAGACCCCCGTTATCTACGCCGAAGTGTGTACCGGGAGACCCCACTGATTCCCCTACACGAGCGTGCGGCCACGTTGCGCACGTGCTCACCATCACCCTCACGTCTGTGTCCTCCACGCGGGCGCCGTGTCCGCGCTTTCGGGATCGGCGCTTTTGGGATTCCCGTTCCTGGAAGGGTTTTACCTGGAGGAGGATTCCCGTTCCGAGGGGTCTATCATCCCACTTCTTTTTTATTTTTATTTTTTTGGGGGGGGATTCTATTTCTGGAAGTTTTTACCCTTTCTTCGGCTTCCGGAGGGGTTTCGTTCCGTCTTTCGAGGACAGATCCGAATTCTGGAGGGTTTTTTTTATTACCTGACCTTTATGGGAGCGTGTATCATTTCCGAAGGTTTCACGGTGGTTTCTGGCAGAGGTGTTGTTTGAGGACGGGTTTATCCCGACTTCTGGGGGGTATTCTGATTTTCTGGAAGGTTTGATGCTGCTTTTGAGGGAGGATCCCGGCACGCGGGAGATGTAAATCTCGAAGAGTGGGCTCAGAGGAGGGGAGGGAGGGGAGGGAAGAGGAGGGGAGGGAAGAGGAGGGGAGGGAAGAGTGGGGAAGAAAGAGAAGGCAAGTAGAAAGGATGGAGGGAAAGAAAGAAGAGGGGATGGAGGGAGGGAAGAGAAGGGGATGGAGGGAAGGGGAGGGGAGGGGAGGGAAAGGAGGGAGGGGATTGGAGGGAAGGAAAGAGGAGGGAAGAGGAACTAGAAGAAAAGGGAAAAAAAGAAGAGGGGATGGAGGGAGGGAAGGAAAGAGAAGGGAGGGGAAGAGAAGGGGATGGAGGGAAGGGGAGGGGAGGGGAGAGAAGAAGGTGGGAGGGAAGAGAAGGGGAGGGGAAGGAAGAGGGGGGAGGGGAGGGAAGAGGGGAGAAGGGAAAGGGAGAGAATGGAAGAGGAGAGGAGGGAAGAGGAACTAGAAGAACAGGGGAGGGAAGAAGAGAGGAGCGAAGAGGAGGGAAGGAAGGGGAGAGAAGGAGGTCTCATTTTTGGTAGATGAGCACCCACACGATGCTCGTGTTCTGTACCCAACTAGCAAAGTCTCTCCACAGCCCAGGTCGGTTTCCCCCCACACCGCCGGTGGTTTCGCTTCTAGTGCTGCAACCAATCCCAAGGGGCACCTGCTGTCTTCCAAGAATCGTTCTGGCGATAAAACCTCGGCAGAACGCTCGGTCACCACATCCTCCCCCTCCGAGTCAGGCGCTGTTATCTTCGGTTCACGATCTCTCGCTGAAGCATCGAGCCACGCCGTGCTATCTCTGTGAGCTCGCTTTTTCAGCTGGGAAACTCCTTATCACTGCTCCTCCTGACTCAGTTCCTCCCTCCGTTTGGTCTTCTGCTATCAGCGCAGCACCTCAACCTCCACGGTGGGGGTCTCGAACCCTCAACCCCCACACCGGGTCTCGAAAGACATCCTTTGGCCAAACCCCGTATCCATCGTCAGCCTGCATTGTGCTGTCCTTTACCTACTCGGATCTTCACCCCTCTGAGTTGCTGGTGGGGCTGATTAAATGCCTCATGGCACTCGGAGAGCTGCGAGAAAGGAGAACCTTAGGAACCTCCCGGCGACGGCACTCCCTCTGTGAACTGACTCGTCCCTTTTCTCCCACCCGGAGGGCAGGAATCGATCGATTCCTCCACCCTTCGTTCCCCTCCACATTTCCACGTCGTGGTTGGGGCTACCCACGTGCCGGGAGAACTGATGCTTGTTCAGATCGCAGCTCACTCCCTCCCGTACTGAATACCTCTTTTCCATGGTGCTCCGCTTCCGCGTGGCCTCGTCCCTGCGGGGATAACTCCTCCAGGGATGCCCGGAGGCAAAGGGCATTGCTTTGGCAGTGCCCCCTTTCCCCAGCGAGGGATCCCAGCTGCCGGGCTTCGTGCTCAGGGATGAGGGTACAGGTTTTGGTCCCCTGGTTCGGCTGCGGGGCCGTCCTGGTGGATGGCTCTGACCCTAACACCGTTCTTCCCTTCACAGAGGCGCAGCAGCGCCGGGATCCGGGCGCTCCTCTCAGCCTCGGAGGGTTCCCTGAGGTTCAGAGTCATCAGAGGTGGCAGTGGGGAATGGCACGGCCTGTGTCCCCCGCAGGGGAAGTGTTGAATCGTGGCCTGAAGCAATGATTGATCGCTGGAGGGGAGCGCTGATCCAGGCGTGGGAGCACAGGTGGAGGCAATGCACCCGTGTGACCCGAAGGGAAGGAGCCCGACCCCACCTCTCCTATAAAAACCTCATCCACCTGTGTGACCCGAAGGGGCTGAGTCCGACCCCACCTCTCCCCGACCCCATTTCTGACCACCCCTGGGAAAGGATTTCTCTCCGGAGATCGCTCCTTTGGCGTTCCCTACCTGGGACACGGGTGAGCGTTTTCCTTTCTTTCGATCGCAGTCATCTTTCTGCCTCTGCCATCCGTAAAATATTTCAGCTACGACACGATTTGGCGTTATTCACTCCGTAAACCACACAGTTCCCCCCCCCCAATCTCGCCACCCACGGGGCACAGCTGTGTTGAAAACCACAGGGCTCGGATCTGTCGCTATCTGGTCCCCCCCCGGGGCCCCGCGTTGGGCACTACAGATTCTGCTGCGGTTTAACCGGGCGGAAGCTCAGCCCCACGCGGCCCCCTCCCCTCGGTGGGGCTGGGGGAGAGAGCTGGGGATAAAAACCATGAGTAGGGCTCGAGGGATGTGATAAAAATAATTGAGGAAGGCAGGAAATGTTGAGAGAAATAACCGTAACGGTGACGTGCGGGTGTGTCTGTGGGATAAGTGATGCACGGCGCAGTCGCTCACCGACCCCAAATGAAGACAGCCAACTCCACGAGCAGCAGCTGCCCCTCCTCCCCCTTCCCACCCCATAAAAATCCCCTCTGAATGACAGATTTTCACGCGATGCCACGCAGAGTGGGACATCCCTTTGTCCGCTGGAGCTCGGCTGTGCCGGTTCTGTCCCCTCCCAGCCCCTCCTGGTGCCCCCCAACCACCGCTCAGCACCTGCGGGACCGTGGCTGTGTTGTCAGCACTCGTTTGCTCCCAAAGCCGACGAGGTGGGAAAAAAATGAGCTTTATTCGAGGGCAGAAAGAGGAGGGGTACTTGGAGAGGGCGGCGTGGAATTGGGAGATACTCATCCATGTTTATAGGGGATCCAATTGGGAGATACCTATCCATGTTTTTAGGGGATCCAATTGGGAGATACTCATCCATGTTTATAGGGGATCCCCGTGGAATCAGTTCAGCTTGAAACTTCCACCACCAGCGCCGTCATCTCTGTGCGCCCAGGACCTGCGGGCGTCCAGGAGGAAGAAGAGGCCGAGGCCGAAGATGAAGGCAGCGGCGCATCCCCTCACCACCGCCACCGCCAGATTCCCGTAGGGCTCCTCAGCGCCTGTGGGGTGCGAGCGTTGGGGTGAGTGCACCCCTGGAAGGAGCTCCGGATGGGTGGCACAAGGGGGCACCCAAAGGTGGGGCTCCCACCTACCTGGGGCCGCGGGGCTGGGTGTCACCTCCAGCGTCACGTTGTTACCAAGGGGTGAAGATAGAAGGTAGTACCCCCCGGGGTGGTAGGAGCACCTATAGGTGCCGGCGTCTGCTGGGGTCACCCCGAAGAGAGTGAAGGTGGCTGTACCCCCAGTATCGGGGTTCTGGTGCAGGATCGGGGCTGGGCGCCCGTCCTTGTGCAGGAAGGTGGAGCCGTTGTATCTGTTCCAGCAGTGGATGGTGACGTCGGTCCCCGTCTCCACGCGGACGGTGTCGTCGGTCCCGTTTTTGTCGCATCCTTTGGGGCTCAGGGAAATACCGGGCGGGGGGGTACCAGAGATCTGGGTGTAAATAGGGGACGGCAATGGGGCACGGCCCTGTGGGGACAGCCCAGGGCCGCCAGTGCCCCCCACCTGTCACCACCAGCTCCACGGGGTCGCTTTTTTCCGACGTCCCCGGTGGCTCCAGCGCTCGGTACCGACACCGATACCTCACGGCGTGTTTCATCTCGGTGACGACGAAGGAGAACTCGGAGGCGTCCAACCCTTCCTCCTTGCGCTTGTGAAGCCTCAGATGCTCATCCTGGTAGAACTCAACCTGGGCGGCCACGCGCGGCACGTGGCACCGCAGGGTGACAGTGTCCCCCATGACCACCCACTGGCTGGGGTGCAGTGACAGCGAGGGTCGGGGCACTGGGACGGGGGACAGCACTCAGATCGACCCCACAGACCCTCCCGTCCCCGCTTGATTTCCTATCACCCCCCTCCCTCTGTCCCCATACTCACGTTGCCGTGCCCCGCTCACCACCACCAGCCACCACCCTACAAAGGGACGCGGTGTTGGACCCACGCGTGGCCACCGACCCCCGCGGCCCCGCTGTCACTCACCGAGGACAATGACCACCGCCATCGGTGCCGCGAGGAGACGCAGATCGGGGACTGCAGCGGGGTCAGAGCTGCTCCGTTTCCCTTCAGGGGCCATGATGTCACCTCGTCGTGTGGCTTTTGTGGTCCCCAGGGGGTGGTGTCACCCGCTGAGCGTCGCACGCCGTCCCCAGAGCACTGAGCTTCCATCGCTGTCCCCAGAGGACGCCGAAAACACGACGCTGCTTCCCAGCTCTCCACGTTGGACTCATCGTTCCGTGAGCAGCTCCGAGCTGAGCTACCTCTGGCTGACGTTTCTGCCTCCCCCAGCGGTTCCTAAGGTGGCTTCAAAGTGCCCCGAAGAAGGTTAGAACTGCTAATTTTGGGTGGTGGGGGGGGGGGAAAGACCCGAGCAACATTTGTGTTCGTAGCTGAAGTCGTGTTTGTAGAGTGTGTCCTCTGCTGTCGGCTTTGGATGTGTCGGCCCTTGGAGAGCTCTGGTCTGTGGGCAGCCCCGTATGGCACCCAGGGCTCTGTACATCATCTCTGTGAGGACCTGAACCCGGGGTGGGGGGTCCCACGCAGCGGGGGAGGGGAGCAGGCGTGGGTTCAGGAGGATTGACAGCCCCCAGGTATGGAGGTGGGACCGAGGGTTGGACTGAGGACAGCTCGGGGGTCTCACGGGATGGGGCAATCCCTATCCAGCACAAGACGACGTAAGGAGCAATTAATCCACTAATGGGAGGCAAAATTGGGTAATGTTGTAACGACAGTTAGTGAGCATCGTGGACACGGGTGCTTGGGGTAAGGGCTACTCCCTTATCAACCGCTTGAAGGCACATTCACCCCATGGCGACGGAGGAAAATCGAGCAAAGGAAGGAGGGGAGAGAGGAGGAGAGAAGGAGAGGGAGGTGGATGTTGTATTTCTCCTCTCTCGGGCCTTGAGTCGCAGCTCTCGTGCGGTAGCGGAGGTGAACGCGTGCGACGCATTTCCACCTCTCCCGGACCCCGTTCCGGGGCTGAACACCGCTGGGGAGGAATCTCTTTCTTGAGATCACTCGATCATCGTCGGGATTGGGAGGGGATCCTCTGGAGTCCGACCCCAGAGGGGCACCAACTTCGTACCCGAAAAAATCGCTCCAGGAGAAGCGCGAAGAAGATGTGGTGGGTGGGCTCCGCTCCTTGGGTGAGGAATCGTCCGCGTGGTCGCGCTCAGAAGAGCTACGGCCGAGGGCTCAAAGTCCACGTGGAGAACACCGATGTGCTGAGCCCCGTCGTGGGTGACGTGGGCAGTGGGATCGAGTGGGGGATCGGGGTGGGGGAGGGTGGGGGGGAAATGAGGAAGGATTTGGGTTTTAGAGATAAGCTTTTAAGGGCTTGGCGGGGTTAGGGAGGAGTTTGTAATGCCCCGGTGAGATTGTGGGGCTGCCAGCGTGTGTGAGGATACGTGGGGGGAGGTCAGGAAGGGTTTGAAGGTAGGAGATGAAATTGGGGGAGAGTGGGGCACCGCCGCGGTGGTCCTCAGCCCCGCTGAGAGGAGGGCACACGCGGTGTGAGGATTTTTGGGGTGTCCAAGGAGGTGGGGGCAGGGGGTTGAGTTATTTGGGGTCCGAATCCGGGTGTTCTTTGGGGGGTCGCGTTAGTCGGCTCGGGGGGAGATGAGGGTTTAGGGTTGGGAGGGTCTGTGGGTGTCATGGATGGCAGTTTCCCATGGGGCAGGGATTAGGGGTCCCCACGGGTGCGGTTCGGAGGTCTCGTGGCTGGGTTCGGTGCGCCCGTGGGGTCTTTGGGGTGAAGATCTGCATCCGTGGGGTCCCGACGGTGCGGATTTGGGGTTCCTCAGATCTCCTTTCTCACTGGGGGGTGCACGTAGAAGTAGGGTGAGCCGTATGAGCTGGGGGTGCTTCGGGGTCCCCGTGGGCTGCTGTAGGGTTTCTCCGGTGGGGTTTGAGGGGGAAACGAGGTGGGGGGGTTGGGATGCAGACTCCCCTTATCTGGAACTGCACGGGCTTGGGTGTTTGGGGGTGGGCACTGGTGTCAAAAATGGGGTGTGGAGCGTTGTGGGGGTTAGCGGGGTGTCATAGTGGATGGAAGTGGAGGCAGAGGGGTGTTATGGGGTTTATAGGGGATGGAAGAGGGGGGTGGGGAAGCCTTGAGGGGGGACGTACGGGATCAAAGCGCAGCCAGAAGGCGTCGGGAGTGAGAAAAGGGGAATCAAACCCTTTTAACACCTCCCCCACCCACGTTCTCGTCTCTCCGAATCCAGAGGTTCCGGGCGTCGAGGACGAAGAAGGCGCCGAGGCCGAAGACGAGCGCAGCAGCGCAACACCTCACCACCCCCACCGCCAGGATCCCACGGGACCCGACGGTCAGAGCCCGCGTGGTCGGGGTGTCCGCGTGTCCCCAACCACCACCACCCCCGTGGGGAGAGGGTGCGGTGACACCGCCGACTGTGGACAGCACCGGGGACCCCCGAATGCGGCTCTCAGGGGGCGCGGGTGTGAGCGACACCTCCAGGGTCACGCCGTCCCCGAGGGGGGAGGACAGAAAGGGGTAACCCTTGGGGTGGTAGGAGCACCTATAGGTGCCGCTGTCCGCCGGGGTCACCCCGAAGAGGGCGAAGGCGGCCGTGTCCCCGTTGCTGAGGTCGTGGCGTTGGATGGGAGCCCTGCGCCCGTCCTTGTGCAGGAAGGTGGTCCCGCGGTACAGGTTCCTACACAACACTGTGACGTTGGTCCCCACGTCCACGCATCCCCGGGGGCTCAGGGAAATGTCAGGTGGGGGGAAGCTGTGATCTGCACCACGGGAGGGAGAGGTGGCAGGGCTCGGCCCCGCGAAGACAGCTCAGGGCGGCCCCGCGGGGTCCCCAAGGCGCTCACCTGTCACTATCAGCTCCACGGGGTCGCTCAGCTCCGATGGCCGCGCTGCCTCAGACACGCGGGTACCGGCACCGGTACATCCCCGTGTGCACCCACTTCGTGATAACGAGGGAGAACACGGCCACGTCCCGAACCTCGAACTTCAACATGCACGGGGTGACGTTTCTCTCCTGGCAGAGCTGGACCCACACGGCCGGACGGGGTAGGTGACACCGCAGGGTGACGTTGCTCCCCACTTCTACCCCCTGGCTGGGGTGCAGCGACAGCGAGGGTCGGGGCACTGGGACGGGGGACAGCACTCAGATCGACCCCACAGACCCTCCCGTCCCCGCTTGATTTCCCAACACCCCCCTCCCTCCGTCCCCGTCGTCCCCATACTCACGTTGCCGTGCCCCGCTCGCCGCCACCAGCCACCACCCTACAAAGGGACGCGGTGTTGGACCCACGCGTGGCCACCGACCCCCGCGGCCCCGCTGTCACTCACCGAAAATGAGGACCACCGCCATCGGGGCCGCGAGGAGGAGCGGATCGGGGACAGGGAGCGTCAGGAGATCCGCTTTCTTCTCCCCTCGGGGACAGGATGCCACGATGTCACCTCCTCGTGTGGCTTTTGTGGTCCCCGAGGGGCGGCGGCATCGTGGGACGGCCCACGATGAAGCGCTCACGGAGCGGGGGAGCCACGGAGGTGCCCCACGCGCTCCGTCCCCACTCCAAAGTCACCCCGACCCCAAAGTACTGCCAATGCGTCCCAGTTCTCGGGGTCACACGGGTGCGTTGCCTCCACCTGTGCTCCCTCGGGTGATCGTTCCGGCCGCGATTCAGCTCTTCCCATACGTGGGGCACGGGATGGCACGAGTGCCCCCCAACACCCCCAGGCAGAGCCCCGTCCCCACTGTGCTCTCCTCCTCCACCCCCCGTTGGGGACGGCAGATTTGGGGTCACGGTGTCACCCGCACGGACCTCGATGTGGGAACACGGAACGCGGAGGCATTTCTGACACGGGCTCCGGGGAGAGAGGGAATATTGGCCCTTCCTTTATGGGATCGTCCTTCCTTCGGTTGAAAGGAGGCACCCCCAAATCCGCCCCGTGGGGGGCTCACGCACACGGGGGGGCCCCACAGCCCCACAGCCCATCCCCCACGCTCTCTGCGGTGCTCCGAGGTTCCGTGTGTGGGCAGCCCCAAAGTGCGGTGGGGCGGATGAGCACGCATAGGGTTGGGGGAGAGGGAGGGGGAGGGGAAGGGTTAGGATTTGGGTTAGGGTTAGGGGTGGGGGTTGGGGGTTAGGGTTAGGGTTGGAGGTTAGGGGTTAGGGGTTAGGAATAGGGTTAGGGTTAGGGGTGGGGGTTGGGGGTTAGGGTTAGGGTTAGGGGTTATGGTTGTGGTTATGGTTAGGGTTGGGGGTTAGGGGTTAGGGTTGGGGGTTAGAGGGTTAGGGTTGGGTTTGGGGTTAGGGTTATGGGTTAGGGTTAGGGTTAGGGGTGGGGTTAGGTGTTAGGGATTAGGGTTAGGGTTAGGAGCAGGGTTAGGGTTATGATTAGGGTTAGGGTTATGATTAGGGTTAGGGTTTTACGACCTATTATCAGTACTCCCAACCACCCCATCCCACAGAGGACTTTGCGTGGAGGACATGTGTGCACCCCCCACCCCACACCCCCCAACACACACACACACGTGTCAGCGCTGCCCCCCAGCGGCCACTTCAGCGTAGATAACGTGGGGCTGTGGGGTGGCGGGGGGGTTGGGGGGCTGCGTGCTGGGGGTCGCAATGTTCAGCTCGATGTAGGTCAGACCCTCGGTGGCAGCGGGGGGCACCTGGGGGGACAGCGGGGTGTCAGCGTGGGGGTCCCACAGGCGATGTTTGGAGGTCCTACCACACGGCGTGGAAGGGTTAGGGTCAGGGGGATCAGGGTTGGGGGGGGGGGGGCTCAGATTTGGGGGTGTCCGTGATGGGAACCGGAGTTCCTCGCGGGCTGGGTTAGGGTTAGGGGTGGTTTAGGGATAGGGTGGGGTTAGGGTTAGGGGTAGGGGTAGGGGTAGGGGTAGGGGTAGGGGTAGGGGTAGGAGTAGGGTTAGGATTAGGGTTAGGGTTAGGGCTAAGTTTAGGGTTGGGGTTTAGGTTAGGGCTAAGTTTAGGGTTAGGGTTAGGGTTAGGGTTAGGGCTAAGTTTAGGGTTAGGTTTAGGGTTAGGGTTAGGGTTAGGGTTAGGGTTAGGGTTAGGGTTAGGGTTAGGGTTAGGGTTAGGGTTAGGGGTAGGGGTAGGGTTAGGGTTAGGGGTTGGGTTAGGTTAAGGGTTAGGGTCAGGGTCACAGGTTTAGGGTTAGCATCGGGTTAGGGGTAGGTGTAGGTTCAGGGTTGTATTTTAGGGTCACGGTTAGGGTTAAGGTTGGGATTAGAGGTTAGCATTAGGATTTAGGATACGGTCAGGGTCATGGTTAGGGTTCGGGGTCGGTGTAATGTTAGGGTTAGGGGTACTGTTAGGGTTATAGGGGTGGTGGTCGGGTTTGGTTGCTGCCTGGCACGGATTTGGGATTCTCACGCGGCGTAAGGGCCTCCCGAAGTTTGTAGGAAAGTTTGTGATGTCTGCGACGGCCATTTGGGGGATGTTTTTGGGATTAGCGTACACCAGAGTGGATTTGGGGGATGTCAAAGTTGGCACCCAAGGAACACGGGTTTGGGGTTCCGCATGGGCTGGATTTGGGGCGTGCAGATCAAGTTAGGGTAAACCATATAGGGCTGGAGGAGCTCTGTGATCGCCACGGGAAGGATTTGGGGTTCCCCCCGTGGCTCTGCAGGGAGGGGACAGGGGACGGTTTGGGATTCGAGGTCACCTCGCGCAGAACCATACCCGGACCTTGGAGATCTTGCGGGGTTCGCCTGCATCCAAAAGGGGAAGGGGGGAAAAGATTGGGGTTATGGGACATCCCGGGGGGGATTTAAAGGACGCAGGGAACTGTGGTGGGTGCAGGGGGGGGGCAGAAGGGGGCATTTAGGGGCACTTATGGGGGATGAAAGCGTCGAAGCCGTTCCCCACCTGGGGTCCGTATCCGGCGCCTGCGGGTGGCGAGGAGGAAGGAGATGATGAGGATGAGGCCGAAGGCGGTGGCGCAGCCCCCTGCTGCTGCCATGAGCAGTCCCACACGGGATCCCCCGTGGGCACCTGCGCGGTGAGGGTGTTTGGGGTGATGCCACCCCATAAAAACCACCCCATAAAAAACACCTCCCCGAGGACGGGGACACCCGTGGGGAGTTCAGACCCACCCGGGGGTGCGGGCGTCACCTCCAGCATCACGCTGTCCCCGAGGGGGGAGGACACAAAGGGGTCATCCTTGGGGCGATAGGAGCACCTATAGGTGCCGGCATCGGTGGGGATCACCCGGGAGAGCGTGAAGTTAGCGCTGCCCCCGTCCTGATGCTGCACGGGGAGCCCGTCCTTGTGCAGGAGGACGGTGACCCCACCGTCCCGGTTCCAGCAGCGGATGGTGACGTTGGTCCCCGTCCTCACGTGCTCCTCGGGGCTCACGGAAATGCCGGGTGGGGGGTACCTGCCATCTGCGTGCAGGGAAAGGGGGGGGATTCAGGGCACCGCACCGCAGGGAAAGCCCAGAGCCGCTCAGCGTCAGCAATCCCCTCACCGATCAGCACCAGCTCCACGGGGTCGCTCAGCTCCGATGTCCCCAACGGCTCTGAGACGTGGAACTGGCACCGGTAGATCCCTCCGAGTTCCCGCACCGTCCGAACGAAGGAGAACTCCGCCGCGTCCCGCTCCTCCTCCTTGTACTTGTTGTGCGTCCGACCCCCGTCCTGGTACAGCCAGACCCACGCGGCCACGCGGGGCACGTGGCACCGCACCGTGACATTGCCCCCCACGGCCACCCCATAGCTGGGGTGCAGCGACAGCGAGGGTCGGGGCACTGGGATGGGGGACAGCGCTCAGATCGACCCCACAGACCCTCCCGTCCCCGCTTGATTTCCTATCACCCCCTCCCTCCGTCCCCGTTGTCCCCATACTCACGTTGCCGTGCCCCGCTCGCTGCCACCAGCCACCACCCTACAAAGGGACGCGGTGTCGGACCCACGTGTGGCCACCAACCCCCGCGGCCCCGCTGTCACTCACCGAAAATGAGGACCACCGCCATCGGGGCCGTGAGAATGAGCAGCTCAGGGGGCAGCGGGGATGGGGAGCGATGGCAGAGCCGCTGTCGGTTCCCCTTTTTGGGACAGGATGCTGCGATGTCACCGCCCCGAGTGCCACGTTTGGTCCCCAAGGAGCGGTAGCGCTCATAGCAGCACACACGGCCCCACTGCGGGGCCCCACACGGTGTGCGGCCCCGCTGCTGTCACACATCGTCCCCCAAGTCAGCGTGCGGTCCCCATGGGATCCCCAAAACCGCCTCCACGCGATGTCCCACGCGCGGTCCGCAGAGCTCAGGGCCAGCTGTGACCGCACGCTTTGGGCACCGCTTCCTCTGCTGCTCCCTCTGGGGACAGCAGAGCTATGGGGCACAGCGATGGGCTCTGGGACCCCGAGTGGGGTCGGGGTTTCCCAGCGGAACCCACTGAGGTCCAAACGTCATTAGCGATCTTAATGAGAACCTCTGCTCCGCGACGCTGCTCTGGGAGGGGAACGTAGGAGAGCTATGGGGCGGGGGGTCCTGTGCGGATTGGAAAGGGTTTGTGGCTCTCGAGGTGATGATGTGGGGATCTGGACGCTGGTTAGATTTGATGGGGGGAGGGGATTTGGCGGTGGGAGAGGGGTTCCGGGGGCACTCAGCGGTGAATTTGGGGTCTGCCCTGACTCAGCGCGTTCCCCAGCCCCCCAACTTTTGGTGCCGTGCTCGGGTAGGGGGTGGAGCCGCGGTGTGACGTCCCACCCCGAGGGGCCTCCGTGCGAGCCCCACCTCTTGGGAACCACAAAACCCACACGAGGAGGAGGTGATGCTACCACATCCTGCCCTGAAGAGGAGAGCAGGGTGAACCCCCACTGATTTCCCGTCCCCGCTGTCCCCGCTGTCCCCGATCCGCTCCTCCTCGCGGCACCGATGGCACAGCAATGTGAGTACGGGGAAAACGGGGGCATAGAGAGCGGAGCTCTCCTTGCTTGGGGTGAAGGACGATGATCCTTTACGTATCCCCTACGGATACCCTATGAAACCCCTACAGATCCCCTATGGATCTCCTACGAATCCCCTACAGATCCCCTACGGATCCCCTACGGATCCCCGACGGATCCCCGACGGATCCCCTATGGAACCCCTACGGATCCCCTAGGGATCCCCTATGGAACCCCTACAGATCCCCTACGTATCCTCTACAGATCCCTTACATATCCCCTACAGATCCCCTATGAATCCCCTATGGAACCCCTACAGATCCCCTATGGATCCCTCACAGATCCCCTACAGATCCCCTACAGATCCCCTACGTATCCCCTACAGATCCCTTAAGTATCCCCTATGGATCCCCTATGGATCCCCTATGGATCCCCTATGGAACCCCTACAGATCCCAAACAGATCCCCTATGGATCCCCTATGGAACCCCTATGGAACCCCTACAGATCCCCTATGGAACCCCTACAGATCCCCTGTGGATCCCCTACAGATCCTAAACAGATCCCCTATGGATCCCCTACAGATCCCCTACGTACCCTCTACAGATCCCTTACGTATCCCCTATAGATCCCCTATGGATCCCCTATGGATCCCCCACAGATCCCCTATGGAACCCCTACAGATCCTAAACAGATCCCCTATGGATCCCCCACAGATCCCCTATAGATCCCTTATGTATCCCCTACAGATCCCTTATGTATCTCCTACGGATCCCCTATGGAACCCCTACAGATCCCTTACGTATCCCCTACAGATCCCCTATGAAACCCCTACAGATCCCCTACGGATCCCCTATGGATCCCCCACAGATCCCCTATGGAACCCCTACAGATCCCCTATGGATCCCCTATGGATCCCCTACGGATCCCCTATGGATCCCCCACAGATCCCCTATAGATCCCTTACGTATCCCCTACAGATCCCTTATGTATCTCCTACGGATCCCCTATGGAACCCCTACAGATCTCCTACGAATCCCCTACAGATCCCCTACGGATCCCCTACAGATCCCCTACAGATGTCCCCTGTGTGGCAGAGACCCTAATTCCTCTTTCGGGACCCCCGATGCTCTCTTCCCCCCCCTCTCTGTGACTCCCCTAAAACCCAACACCCTCAAATCCTCACCGGTGCCCCCCCCCCCAGGTGTTTCCCAATCACACCGAATCCCTAAATCCTCTATTTTAACCTCTGATTAATCCTCTAATTAAACCTCTAATTACAGCCCCCTTCCTCGCGCCCCTCAGGCCCCGCAGTACATTTTCCTACACCCAAACCCTTCCCAATCTGCCCGCCCTCTGATGTCAGTGCTGTGATCTGTCCCAAATCCACCACGATCCCGCTGACGGCCCCCACCTCTGCCTCCCCTCCCACCCCATAGAAATCCCCCATAGGTCTGGCTACAGATGTCAGCGCTCTCTTCCTCGTGAACAGGTTGACATCTCAACATCTGAGCTCCAGAGCTTTGGTTTTTTTTTTACCCCATCCCATACTGGGAGGGGTCGGTGAGGGAAGGGCTGCGCCGTGGGGCACCAGCACATCCCCCCGGTCCGGCTGTCCTGGGGGTCGGGTCCGACCCCAGTGGGGCTAACGGAACCCTAAGGAGCGATATCCAGAAGGAAATCCCCCAGCGGTGGTCAGAAATGGGGTCGGGGAGAGGTGGGGTCCTTCCCTCTTGGGTCACACGGGTGCATTGCCTCCACCTGAGGCTCAGCGCTCGCCTCAATCAGAGCTCTGAATTCCCGTACAGCCCCAGGGGTATTTTCTTCCCACAGAGGGCACTGACAGACGCGGGAAGACCCCCAGCACCGTGCGATGCGGTGGGTAACAAGGAGGGGTCCTTCGGGTGCGTTGCTCAGCGATGGAGAGCGCGTCCCCTGCCGAAAAGGGGCTGCGACCGAAATTGGGGAGGCTGTGGGACGCGGGAAGTCCTCCACCTTGGTGGGTAATTGGATTCCTACACCCTCACGTCCCCGATCCTCCGGGTGGGAACTGGGGGAGCGTTGTCCCCCCCCGGGGGTGGGCTGCATTCGGAGCTCCTGGGGAAGGCGGAGGAGCTCCTGAGGGTCGGACTCGGGGTGCCCCCGTGAGCGGGGAGCGGGCTGCCGTTCCCTGGCCGCTCCTTTTTCCCTTTCTCAAAAGTCAGAGTGATGTTTCCCCTCTTCGGTCGCTGCGTACGTCACCTGGCGATTCTCAAACGAGATCCATCTTGTGCTGGAGCACGTCTCCTTCCCGACCTGGGACGCGTGTCCTCCAGCCCCACAACTCGGACACGTTCAGCCCCACAAGACCACCTCGGACATCCTCTGCTCTTCCAGCGGGGTCGGTTTTGATCCGCATGCGTCCTCAGACTGCTCGAGTCAGAGCGATGTTTGCCACCTCTATCTGTGCCCCCAGAGAGCCGCTGTGCCCCCAAAGCTCTCTGCTCAGTGGGGCTGGGAGGGGAAAGCGCAGAGCTGGCTGTGAGTTTTGGGGACCGCGTGTGGGACGCCTCATTGGAGCCATGCGTCGTGGCATCCCGCGAGGAGCACCGCTCGTGTCCCTGTGCTCTGGGGACAGCGTGGGGCAACAGAGGGATTGTTATCAGCGTGCAGCGCTCTGAGCGTGTCACCCTACCGGGGACCAAGCAGCGTGACCACAAATGGGGGAAATCTGTCACATGAGGAGGTGACATCATGTCTTCATCCTGTCCTCGAGGGGAAATGAGATTGCCTTTCCGGACACTCCTCGTCCCCGCTGCCCTAGAGCTGCTCCTCCTCACGGCCCCGATGGCGGTGGTCCTCATTTTCGGTGAGTGACAGCGGGGCCGCGGGGGTCGGTGGCCACGCGTGGGTCCAACACCGCGTCCCTTTGTAGGGTGGTGGCTGGTGGCGGCGAGCGGGGCACAGCAACGTGAGTATGGGGACGACGGGGACAGAGGGAGGGGGTGTTGGGAAATCAAGCGGGGACGGGAGGGTCTGTGGGGTCGATCTGAGCGCTGTCCCCCGTCCCAGTGCCCCAGCCCTCCGTGTCGCTGCACCCCAGCTATGGGGTGGCCGTGGGGGACACGGTCACGGTGCGGTGCCGCGTGCCCCGCATGGCCACGTGGGTCCAGCTCTGGTTGAACGGCACGCTGAGATACAACATTGAGAACGACGAGGAGCGGGACGCTGTGGAGTTCTCCTTTCCCTTCGTGAGCCTGAAGGACGCGGGGACGTACCAGTGTCGCTATCAGGTGTCGGAGCCGCTGTGGACGTCCAACAGGAGCGACCCCGTGGAGCTGGTGGTGGAAGGTGAGGGCAAAAACATCCCCTCCTCCCTCCGCACAAAACCCCGACTCAGCGCTGCCCCGAGCTCGAGGAACAAGAGCTGGGACGACGGCCGCGCTGCCCCATCCCTCCGGGGTCCCCACGGACCCCACCGGTGGGGCACAGCCGCCTTCACCCACTTATGGGGCACTCCGGCCCTACAACCTCCCCCTCCAACCCCATCCTCAGCCGTTGGGGACAGCGTGATGCCAAAACCCGCAGCTGCACCCCAAGTGGGGTCTGAGATCCCACCCCCACAGTGTCACCCGTGGGTGTCACCGCCCCGTGGTGGGGACACCCAAGCACCCCCGACCCCACAGGCGCAGAGGGGCGGTCCCGGGGGAACCTGGTGGTGGCGGTGCTGAGGGTCTGCGCTGCGGTTTTGGTCTTCGTCCTGGGACTCTACTTCGTCCTCGACGCCCATGGCCTCCGGACACGGATCCAGGGGAGCCCTGGTGAGCAAGGAGTTAAACTCTCTCTGCCCCCTACGGACCCTCACCCCAAAAAAGCGTCCCCTCTCTGCCCTTCGATCCCCTACGGATCCCCCGCAGACCCCCAGATGTCCCTCGAGGACTCTACATAACCCTTCCCCCTTTTTGACACAGGTGTCCCCCCCGAGGCCGGGAAGTTCCAGGTGAGTGTCCCCGAACCCCAAAATTTCCCCTTGGGGTCCACATCGCCACGGAAACCCCAATCCTACTCCATCAGGACCCCAAACGATCCCCCACGTCGCACCCCGACATTTACGTGCCCCCCCACCCCACACCCAGCCCATGGGGATCCCAAATCTGCACTGTGGGGAACCCCCACACCTTAAATCGAACCCCCCCCCAGACCCACTGAAGCCTTTTGTGCCCCAAACACCCCACAGACACCCACAAATCGCATGGAGGGGCCCGAAACGCACCCCCAGTGACCCATAGGGACCCCCAAAACGAACCCCCTGCGGTCCCCCCGGGCCCTAAACACCACCAGACCCCACGGACGCCCCAAATCCACAGCCGGACCCACAGGCGTCCCCCAAATTTAAGCCCCCCTCAGAACTGCAGCCCTCCCCCATACCCACACCAGGGGCCCCACCCTCAGCTCAAGCACCTTGAGGACCCCCCCCCTAACGGGGGCACCCCACTCTTCTCCTGTACCCCCAGGAACCCCCCAGCGACAGCGAGGGGCTGACCTACGCCGAGATGCAAGCCGTCCCCACCTCGCTCCCCCAGCCCCACGGACCCCCGGCTGGACCCCACTCCCCCACGCTTTACACCGAAGTGAGCACCGGGGGACAATGCTGACGGACCCCCCACCCCCAAACCCCCCACGGTTCCTCATTTATGGGGTGCGCTGAAGGGGGGGCACCCCAGCTTCCCTTCTTTGCACTCTGGGACGCTCCGAATTCAGGACCCCAAATCCTCCACCTGGACCCCCAGAATCCTCCACCCGGACCCCCAGATCCACCACTTGGAGCCAAAATCCTTCATCTGGACCCCAAAATCTCCATCTGGACCCCAAAATCCTTCATCTGGACCCCCATATAGGTCATCAGGACCCCCAAAAATCTCCATCTGGACCCCCAGTCTCCACCTGAACCCCAAAATCTTCCACGTGGACTCAAAAATCCTTCATCTGGAGCCCCAAATCCTCCATCTGGACCCCCAGATCTCCACCTGAACCCCAAATCCTCCGTCTGGGCCCCCGAATCCTAAATGTGGACTCAACAATCTCATTCTGGACCCCCAAATCCTTCATCCGGATCCCCCCCCAGTCTCCATCCAGACCCCCAAATCTCCATCTGGAACCCCAAATCCTCCACGTGGACTCAAAAATCCTTCACCTGGACCCCCAAAACTCAACCTGAACCCCAAATCCTCCATCTGGACCCCTCAAAATCTCCACCTGAACCCCAAATCCTCCACCTGGACCCAAAACTCGTCCATCTGGACCCCAAAAATCACAATCTGGACCCCCCAGTCTTCATCCAGACCCCCCAGTCTCCATCTTGAACCCCAAATCCTCCATCTGGACCCCAAAAAATCTCCACCTGAACCTCAAACCTCCACCCGGACCCCCAAATCTCCACCCAGACCCCAAATCCTCCATTCCAAACCCAAATCCTCCACCTGAACCTCAAACCTCCATCCAGAATCCCAAATCACCACCTGAACCCCAAATCCTCCATTTGAACCCCAAGTTCTTCAACTGGACCCCAAATCCTCCATTTCAACCCCAAGTCCTCCACCTGAACCCCAAATCCTCCACCCAGACCCCAAATCCTCCATTCCAACCCCAAGTCCTCCACCTGAACCCCAAACCCTCCATCTGGACCCCAAAAAATCTCCACCTGAACCCCAAACCTTCATTCAGACCCCCAGATCTCCACCTGAACCCCAAATCCTCCACCCAGACCCCAAATCCTCCATTCCAACCCCAAATCCTCCACCCAGACCCCAAATCCTCCATCTGGACCCCAAAAAAATCTCCACCTGAACCCCAAATCCTCCATTCCAACCCCAAATCCTCCATTCCAACCCCAAATCCTCCACCCGGACCCCAAATTCTCCACCTGGACCCCCAAATCTCCACCCAGACCCCAAATCCTCCATTCCAACCCCAAATCCTCCACCCGGACCCCAAATCCTCCATCTGGACCCCAAAAAATCTCCACCTGAACCCCAAATCCTCTATTCCAACCCCAACTCCTCCACCTGAACCCCAAATCCTCCACCCAGACCCCAAATCCTCCATTCCAACCCCAAGTCCTCCACCTGAACCCCAAACCTCCATCTGGACCCCCAAATCCTCCACCCGAACCCCAAATCCTCCATTCCAACCCCAAATCCTGCACCCGGACCCCAAATCCTCCATCTGGACCCCCAAAAAATCTCCACCTGAACCCCAAATCCTCCATTCCAACCCCAACTCCTCCACCTGAACCCCAAATCCTCCACCCAGACCCCAAATCCTCCATTCCAACCCCAAGTCCTCCACCTGAACCCCAAACCTCCATCCAGACCCCCAAATCTCCACCCAGACCCCAAATCCTCCATTCCAACCCCAAGTCCTCCACCCAGACCCCAAATCCTCCATCTGGACCCCCAAAAAATCTCCACCTGAACCCCAAATCCTCCATTCCAACCCCAAATCCTCCATTCCAACCCCAAATCCTCCACCCGGACCCCAAAAAATCTCCACCTGAACCCCAAATCCTCTATTCCAACCCCAACTCCTCCACCTGAACCCCAAATCCTCCACCCAGACCCCAAATCCTCCATTCCAACCCCAAGTCCTCCACCTGAACCCCAAACCTCCATCTGGACCCCCAAATCCTCCACCCGAACCCCAAATCCTCCATTCCAACCCCAAATCCTGCACCCGGACCCCAAATCCTCCATCTGGACCCCCAAAAAATCTCCACCTGAACCCCAAATCCTCCATTCCAACCCCAAATCCTCCATTCCAACCCCAAATCCTCCACCCGGACCCCAAATTCTCCACCTGGACCCCCAGATCTCCACCCAGACCCCAAATCCTCCATTCCAACCCCAAATCCTCCACCTGAACCCCAAACCCTCCATCTGGACCCCCCAAAATCCTCCACCCGAACCCCAAACCTCCCCCCGGACCCCCAGATCTCCCCCCGCCCCCCAACTCCCCGCCGTTTCCCCTTTCCCGGGGGTGCAGTCCGCTCTCCCGCCCTTCCCCCCAAACTTCCCCTTTCTCCCCCGTTTTCTTGCAGACCTCACATCCCCTCCGCCCCGAACCGCCACAAAAACCCATTTCCCCCCCCCGACCCCACGGCCAAAAATACCCCGACCCGAAACCCCAAACTGCGCCGCGCGGACCCACAGAGCGCAGCGAGCGCCCGACGGCTCATTAACGCCGCTGCTAATTAAAAACGTCATCAGTGAATGCGGGGAACGATCCAAGGTTGCACTGCGTTAGCGACAGAGAAACCCTACAACCACGGGCGGGGTGTGTGGGGATGGGATAAAGGGAAGGGGGATCCTTCCAGGAATGGGAATCCTGACCCCAAAAGTGGGGTTTGGGGTTTCAGAGTGGGAATCCTGACCCCAAAAGTGGGGTTTGGGGCTTCAGAGTGGGAATCCTGACCCCCAAAATGGGGTTTGGGGCTTCAGAGTGGGAATCCTGACCCCAAAAAATGGGGTTTGGGGTTTCAGAATGGGAATCCTGACCCCAAACAATGGGGTTTGGTGCTCCACAATGGGAATCCTGACCCCAAAAATGGGGTTCAAGGCTCCACAATGGGAATCCTGACCCCAAAAATGGGGTTCAGTGCTTCAGAGTGGGAATCCTGACCCCCAAAAATGGGGTTTGGTGCTCCACAATGGGAATCCTGACCCCAAAAATGGGGTTTAGTGCTCCACAATAGGAATCCTGACCCCCAAAAATGGGGCTCGGCGCTCCAATGGAATCAGGCTCTGCCCCCTCCGGTCACGCTGGTGCATTGCCTCCACCCACCCCACGTCACGGACGGACACGCAGCTGCTAATTGAGCTTTTAATTAGCGCTTCGGCCTCTTTATGGGGCCCGTCATCAGCCCTATGGGGCACAGAGCACCTCCCCATGGCTGTGGGGCACTGGGGGTCAGATCCGTTGGTCCACGCTGACCCCAAACCCCATCAGACATTGGGGACAAAGCCGAGTCATGTCCACGGGTCTTTACTGACCCCACTGACCCCATCTGTGGGTCCGTGTTGATCCACTCACCCCACGGGACAACTCAGCGCTGACCCCACAGACATTGGATGCATCCGTGGGGCCTCGGTGACCCCGCAGACGCCGGACCCGTTCCTGACCTCCCACCCTATTAAAACTACCCCACCCACGGCGACCCCATTTACCCCACAACCCCTCCTGATTGAGTCCCACTCCCTCCACCCCACACTGACCCCATTTATCCCATAACCCCCTCCTGGTTGGGGTCCACTCCCCCACCCCACCCACGTCGACCCCATTTACCCCATAACCTCCTCCTTCACCCCACCCACATCGACCCCATTTACCCCACAACCCCTCCTGATTGAGTCCCACTCCCCCCACCCCACACTGACCCCATTTATCCCATAACCTCCTCCTGGTTGGGGTCCACTCCCCCACCCCACCCACGTCGACCCCATTTACCCCATAACCTCCTCCTTCACCCCACCCACATCGACCCTATTTACCCCACAACCCCTCCTGATGGAGTCCCACTCCCTCCACCCCACATCGACCCTATTTACCCCATAACCCCTCCTGATGGAGTCCCACTCCCTCCACCCCACACTGACCTCATTTACCCCATAACCCCTCCTGGTTGGGGTCCACTCCCCCACCCCACCCACGTCGACCCCATAACCTGCTCAGATCTCACTCCCTCCGCCGACACCGACCCCAAACCCTACAGATTTTGCCCCAAACCGCCCCCACCACCCCGCTGACCGCCGTCCTCACAGCGCTGGAGGAGAAATAGAAAATGAAGGGGTCGAGCGCGGCGCTCAGGGTGGTGAGGGTCAGCGCGTAGGGTCTCCACTTGGGGCTGTGCTGCTGCACGAAGCCCACCACGTGCGAGAGGTTGTAGGGCGCGAAGCAGACCCCGAAGTTGACCACGGTGGCCACGGCCAGCCCCACGGCGCGGTACTTCTTCTCCCGCGGGATATGGGGTCGGGGGAGGAGGGCGAGGATGAGGCGGACGTAGCAGAAGACGGTGACGGCCAAGGGGACGAGGTAGAGGACGATGCATTGCTCGAGGCGCAGCGGGAGGACGAAGCGGAGCTGAGCGGAGGAGAAGTCATCGTAGCAGTGGAAGGCGGAGTGGGGTTGGGACTCTGTGGGATTCTCGGGCGTCCGAGGGGTGGAGGTTGGGGTGCGGACCGCGTTCGGGGTTTTCAGGGTGGGGGATTTGGGAGTGGGGGTGTTGAGGTCGGTTTTGGGGCTGGAGATGTGGATGTAAGGGGTCTTCGAGGCGCTGGGAGCGGGGACGTCACCTGTGGAGGTGTTGGGGTCGACGGTGTCGTTAGGTTTGAGCGACCCAACTCCCCCAAAGTTGAACCCGGTGACCCCAAAACTACGGGAGCCATCCACCTTCAATCCAACGGGGTCAACGCCGTTAGGTTTGACTGACCCAACTCCCCCAGGATTGAACCCACTGACCCCAAAACCACGGGAGCTGTCCAACCCAACAGGGTCAACGTCATTAGGTTTGAACCCAGTGACACCAAAACCACGGGAGCTGTCTGCCTTCAACCCAACGGGGTCAACACAATTAGGTTTGACCGATCCAACTCCCCCAGGATTGAACCCACTGACCCCAAAACCACGGGAGCTCACTGCTTTCAACCCAACGGGGTCAAGGCCGTTAGGTTTGACCGACCCAACTCCCTCAAAGTTGAACCTGGTGACCCCAAAACGATGGGAGCCCTCTGCCTCCAACCCAACGGGGTCAACGCCGTTAGGTTTGACCGACGCAACTCCCCCAAAGTTGAACCTGGTGACCCCAAAACCACGGGAGCCGTCCACCTTCAACCCAACGGGGTCAACGCCGTTGGGGTTCTCCGCTCCGGGTCCCCCGATCTCGACCCCAAAGCTGCGTCCCTCCTCGGCCTCGGAGCCGTTGACCCCGAACTCTCTGTGGTACTCTGCCACGAAGACCACGGAGCAGTGGGACAACGCCAGCGCCCAAAGGACGGCACTGGCGGCCGCCGTCCGCCACAACCGCCGTCTCCGGCCGTAGCGGTGCGGGTGTGCGACCCCAAAGTAGCGCTCCACGCCGAGGGCGGCCATAAAGAGAGTGCTGAGGTAGATGCTGGAGAAGAAGCAGAAGTTGGCTATGGGGCAGAGCACCGTGGGGAAGGGCCACGCCATCCCGGCGGCCGCCTCGGCCATCTTGAAGGGGAGGAAGAGGAGGAGGAGGAGGTCGGCGGTGGTGAGGTGGAGGAGGAGGAGGTCGGCGGCGGTGAGGTGGGGCCGGGGCCGGCGGCGTCGGATTTTGGCGAGGAGAGCGGCGATGGTGAAGACATTGGCGGGGAGACCCACGGCGAAGGTCAGCGCGTGGACGGTGAGGACGAGCATGGCGGGAGGAAGGCTGCGTGGCAGAGATGTGGGGCGGGCTACGGGGTCGTGGTGGGGCTGTGGGATGGGGCACGGCATCAAAGCGGGGCTGTAGGAGGGGCTGGGGGGTGGGCTATGGGGTCATGGATGGGGCAGAAATGGGGCCACGCGTGGATTTGTAGGGCCGTGGGACTGGAAATGAGAAAGCGGAGGTGGATATGGATCTATGGGGTGGGATATAGGGCTATGGGGTGCGATGTGGGGCTGTGGGATGGGGCACAGCATCAAAGCGGGGCTGTAGGAGGGGCTGCGGGGTGGACTATGGGGTCGTGGATCTATGAGATGGGGCAGAAATGGGGCCATGTGTGGATTTGTAGGGCCGTGGGACTGGAAATGAGAAAGCGGAGGTGGATATGGAGCTATGGGGTGGGATATAGGGCTATGGGGTGCGATGTGGGGCTGTGGGAAGGGGTATGGTGGCCCCTGTATTCCCGAAGGGATGAGGATGAGCGTGGCGGGAGGAAGGCTCCGGAGCTGTGGGATACAGAGCTATGGGGCAGGATTCAGGGTCGTGAGGTGTGATATGGGATTGTGGGGCAGGATATGGGGTTGTGGGGCAGGATATGGGGCCGTGAGGTGTGATATGGGATCGTGGGGCAGGATATGGGGTTGTGAAGTGTGATTTGGGATCGTGGGGCAGGATTTGGGGTCGAGGGCGTGATGTGGAGCCATGGGGTTATGGGGTGGGACCCCACAGTTTCCTCCACACCCACAGGAGAGCGCAGCCCTCATTTGTTTTTAATTTGGTTAATTAATGCATTTCCTGCTCTAAGTGTGGGGGGATGGGGGGAGGGGCACTGAAACCCCGTAGCTGCCCCCAAACCCCACAGCTCCCCCATAACTCCCCACACCCCATAGATCGCCGACGCCTCAAACCCCCTAAACCCTCCCCGTACCCCACAACCCCATATTGCGCCCCACAACCCCATGACCCACACCCCACAGTTCCACATCCCGCTCTCATGCCCCACGTCCCGACCCACAGCCCCATCCAGTGCCCCATATCAAGACCCGTTACCCCGTGATCCCACACCCCCAAACCCACACCCCCCAATAACCCCACACCCCGCCCCATAGCTCCACGACCCCACATCCCTCCGGATAACCCCATGACTCCCCTGTTCCCTCCTCATTGCCCCACAGCTGCCCCACATCCCACACCCCCCCACCCCACAAGGAACCCCACAGCGCTCACCTCCTCTGCTCACCCCAGAGTCTGTGGGGCGCCGCGTCTCACCCCATAGATCAGGAGGGACACTCCTGGTTTGGGGTTGGGCCACAGGCGGAGGTCCCCACCCCTCGGAAGCCCTTTGTCCTTTGTTATGGGGCAGGAACCCTGCTGGGGAAGGGCCCTTTTTGTGGGGCGCCCCACAGATGTGTGGGGCGGCAGCAGGAGGGTCCTACGGAGCAGCTGTGGTGTGGGAGGGAAACTCGGTGCTGTCCCAAAAGTCGGGGTACAGCGCAATGGGGCACGAAGCGGGGTCCTGCCCCATAGGTCCTGCCCCATAGATCGCCCCACATATTTGGAGGCCCTGCGGCCTCCTGTGGGTGTCCAGCGCCGCTCCCAAAAGTACACCCCATAGATTTGGAAATCCCATACTGAGCAGGGAGGTTCAGATGGGAACATCGAACCTAAGACAATGCGTATCTCTAAACCCCCCCCAAAAAATCCCCTGGAACCTCCGGACCCCACAAACCCCACGGACCCCACGGACCCCACAAACCCCCCCAAATGCTTACCTGTAAACTTTACCCTAACCCTAACCCTAACCCTACTCCTAACCCCAACCCCTACCCCAACCCCAAGCCATAAACCTACGCCTAACCCCAACCCTAACCCTAACCCTAATCGGGGTACCCTAACCCTAACCGTAACCCTAACCCCAACCCTAACCCTAACCCTATCCCCTAACCCTAACCCCAACCCTACCCCTAAACCTTCCCCTAACTCTAACCCCAACCCCAACCCCAACCCTAACCTTATCCCCAACCCCAACCCTACCCCCAACCCTAACCCTATCCCCTAACCTTAACCCTAACCCTAACCCTATCCCTATCCCCAACCCCTAACCCTATCCCCTAACCCTTCCCCTAACCCTAACCCCAACCCCAACCCCAACCCTAACCCCAAACCTAACCCCAACCCTAACCCCAAACCTAACCCTAACCCTAACCTTAACCCCAATCCTAACCCTAACCCCAACCCCAACCTCAACCCTAACCCTAACCCCAACCCCAACCCTAACCCTAACCCTAACCCTAACCCTAACCCCAACCCTAACCTTATCCCCTAACTTTAACCCTACCCCTAACCCCAACCCCAACCCCAACCCTAACCCTAACCCTACCCCTACCCCTAACCCTTCCCCTAACCCTAACCTTAACCCCAACCCCAACCCTAACCCTAACCCTAACCCTATCCCCTACCCCTACCCCTAACCCTAACCCCAACCCAAACCCCAACCCTAGCCCTAACCCCAACCCTAACCCTAACCCTAAACCTAACCCTAACCCTACCCCTCACCCCACCCCCACTCCTTCCCCTCCCCCTAATCCCAATTGCGGCCACGATTTCCCCATCTGGTGGTGACGTCGCCCTTCCCCGTCCCAAAAAGGGGAACTGCCACCACTCCCCGTCCCCGCTGCCGTCCCCGCTCCGCTCCTCCTCGCGGCCCCGATGGCGGTGGTCCCCATTTTCGGTGAGTGACAGCGGGGCCGTGGGGGTCGGTGGCCACGCGTGGGTCCGACACCGCGTCCCTTTGTAGGGTGGTGGCTGGTGGCAACGAGCGGGGCACAGCAACGTGAGTATGGGGACGACGGGGACGGAGGGAGGGGGGTGTTGGGAAATCAAGCGGGGACGGGAGGGTCTGTGGAGTCGATCTGAGCGCTGTCCCCCGTCCCAGTGCCCCGACCCTCGCTGTCGCTGCACCCCAGCTATGGGGTGGCCGTGGGGGACAGTGTCACGGTGCGGTGCTGCGTGCCCCGCGTGGCCGCGTGGGTCTGGCTGTACCAGGATGGGGGTTGGACGTACAAGAAGTATAAGGAGGAGGAGTGGGACGCGGCGGAGTTCTCCTTCGTTCGGACGGTGTGGGATCACGCGGGCGCGTATCGGTGCCGGTACCGCGCGTCGCGGCCGTTGGGGACGTCGGAGCTGAGCGACCCCGCGGAGCTGGTGCTCACAGGTGAGGGTCACGGGGACGGGGCCGACCCCGCAGTGCCGCGATCCCATTGCGGTGCGCTCCCCTCCCAGATCGCAGCCTCCCCCCGCCCGGCATCGCCCTGAGCTCGGAGGGACGCGTGGGGACGGGGAGCAACGTCACCATCCGCTGCTGGAACAAACCCCACGGGGCCGCCTTCCTCCTGCACAAGGACGGGCGCTCAGCCCCCGTCCAGCGCCAGGACCCCGATGTGGGGGGCACGGCCGCCTTCACCCTCTTTGGGGTCACCCCAGCGGACGGCGGCACCTATAGGTGCTCCTACCGCCTCTGGGGTCGCCCTTTTCTGTCCTCCCCACTCGGGGACAACGTGACGCTGGAGGTGACGCCCACCCCTGCCCCCCCAGGTGGGTCCCGACCCCGTTCGGGTGCCCCCCAAGTTGGGCCGTATCGTACCCGGGGTGTGGTGACACCAACGCGTGGACCCCACAGGCGCTGCGGGTTCTTCCCACGGGACCCCACTGGTGGCGGTGGTGGTCGGGGGCTGCGCTGCCGCCTTCGCCTTCGTCCTCATCCTTGGCCTCCTCTTCCTCCTCTTCGCCCGCAGACGGAGAGATGAGAGCCACGGTGGGGAAAGGGGTTAAAGGGTTTTTTTTTCCCCCCATAGATCCCTTCACTTACCCCTTTACCCCCCCCCCCTATAATCCCCACCCCGTTCCTCTTTCTGTTCCAACGCAGGTGCCCCCCCAGAAAAGCCCGAGGCCGCGGGGGTTCCAGGTGAAAGATCCACACCAGCGGACCCCACATCCCGACCTGACCGCCTCGGGACCCCCCCGAGACCCCACAGAGAGCCCCGCACCCTGCCCATGGGGACCCCCAGATCCCATGGTAAGCGCACCCCCCAAAACCCAGACCACGAGCAACTCCGGTTCCCATCACGGACACCCCCAAATCTGAGCCCCCCCCCCCCAACCCCGATCCCCCTGACCCCACGGGCCCTTCCACGCCGTGTGGTAGGACCCCCAAACATCGCCTGTGGGACCCCCACGCTGACACCCCGCTGTCCCCCCAGGTGCCCCCCGCTGATGACGAGGGTCTGACCTACATCGAGCTGAACATTGCGACCCCCAGCACGCAGCCCCCCAACCCCCCTGCTGCCCCACAGCCCCACGTTATCTACGCCGAGGTGGCCGCTGTGGGGCAGCGCTGACGCTTTCCTTCGGGAAGGTTTCATCCCGCTCGTGTTGGGGGGTGCGGGAGGGGACCCCTGCTTCTATCCCCTCCGTAGTGTGGGAGATTCCCCTTCCGCCCTTCATTTTGGGGCCGGTTTTTCGTTCCTGAAGCCTTCCAGGGTGGATTTCTGCTTCCGAAGGGCCCACGGAGATATCTGGGGAGCAAAGAGGGCTCTGCCGTCCCCTCGAGATCCTACAAACCGAGGTCGAGGCGACTCAACCAGCAGAGGGCACAGCGGTGCCGTGGAAGGGCTGAGAGAACGGAGCTGTCAGAAGGACGCCGCGTGTAGGGTCGCGCTCGTTTTCCTCTCGGTGTCTCTTTCGTGGTGGTCGGTTGGTGTCCCAACCTCCGGGCGAGCTCTCAGCCCCCATCGCTGTGGGATCGGTGACGGATCATTTCCCCACCCGAGTCCCCGAACTCTGTTACTCAGTTTTCTTACTCCTCCTCTCTCACTCATCACAGCGGCTGCGGGAACTATTTCGGCTCCTCCAGAGCTGTTCTGGCTCCTCGAGGCCGCGGAGCTCAGCGGCACAGTCGGTCCTAAACCCAAAGAGGGGCCGACGTTTGGGGGCGCGTGGGAACTGCTGAAGCACGGACCGATCCCCCGAGGAGCGCTGGGCCAGCTGCGGGCAATGCACCCGGGTGACCAGAAGGACTGCAGCCTGACTCCACCTCCCCCAGACCCCACGGGGAGGGCTACAGAGTCCTAAAAGCGAACGGTTCGGTTCGGGAAGGACCTGAAAGATGGCGGGATGAAGCAGAGGATCGCAGAGCCGCGTCCAACCCGTCCTTGGGCTCCTCCACGGGTGGGGATGCTCCTCCAGGCTCCACCCAACCGAGCCAGCTCTGTCCCTTTGCCTCCAGGGACCTCCTCCAACCATTCTCCCCGTGCTTGCGGAGTGTTCACTCCTGTTTTTTTTGGGGGGAGGATCCCCAAGAACCCTCCAGGGCACAGATGGCCGTTTCTGGGAGGTTTTCCCTTCCCTTATTCTCGCCCCGACCCTCGGGCACGATCCCCGGATGATTTCCCAGCGCTGAAATCGGGGCTGAAGGTCGGTGACGCGGCGGTGAGGTCAACCCCCGACCTGCTTCGGTGCTCGTTTTAATTAGAGCAAAGGTTAATTAGCCCTCAAGACGCAGCTTGCCCGGCGGGTCACACCCAGTTTGTGTACTTTAACAGCAGAGTTTGGGTTGGGTTTGCTTTTGGGTGACGAAAGTGAAGACGGAGGGTTTTTTTTTTGTGGGGGGGGGGGGGTTGATCGGGGCTGGATGCGGAGACGAAGAGTTGGGCGGAGATTTGGGGTCTGCATGGGGGGGGTTGGGGGGGAGGGTAGGAATCTGTGGGGCTGGATGGGGGATTTGGGGGCTGGATGGAGAGTTTTGAGGGAGAACGGAGATTCTGGAAGGTTTTGGGGCGGATGGAGATTTTGGGGGTTTGGGAGGTGAACGGGGGGGTCGGTTTGGGATTTTTGAGGTGCAGGTGAAGACTGTGGGTCCAGATGGAGGACGCTGGGGATGGGTGAGGGCTCGGAGTCGGAGGATTTGGGGTCTAGGGGGGAGAGAGCTGTGGGGCTGGACGGGGAATTTGGAGCTGGATGTAGGAGTCGGTGTTGGAGTATTTGGGGGCGGGTGGGGATCTCTGGGGGGGAATGGAAGTTTTGGGAGCGAGGTTTTTGGGGTTGATCAGATCATTTTAGGATCAGACTGGGGGGGATCTGGGGATCAGATGGAGGTTTGGGGTCTGGAAGGACGGGTGGGTGAAGGGCTGGATGTAGGAGTCGGTGCTGGAGGCTTTGGGGGCGGGTGGGGATCTCTGGGGGCGAATGGAAGCTTTGGGAGCGAGGTTTTCGGGGTCGATCAGATCATTTTAGGATTGGACTGGACTTGGGGGGGGGATATGGGGATCAGATGAGGTTTGGGGTCGGGTGGGTGATGGGCTGGATGTAGGAGTTGGTGCTGGAGTATGGGGGTGAATGGGACGGGTGGGGATCTCTGGGGGCGAATGGAAGCTTTGGGAGCGAGGTTTTCAGGGTCGATCGGACCGTTTTAGGATCAGATCGGACTGGGTGGGGATATGGGGGATCAGACAGAGGTTTGGGGTCGGGTGGGCAGAAAGGACTCAGACAGACGCACCCGGGACGTATCCGCACCTCTGCTGCATCCAGAGGTGTGCCCCACGGGGAGGAGTGCGAACGCACGGAGAAACAATCCAAACCACTCCCCCGCTGCCGGAAAAGGAGAAAGAAAACAAACCTCCCCGACCCCAGCGCCTACCAGGGCAAGGTGCACGCCAGCGGACCTTGCTCCCAGAGCACCATGCTGGCCGTGCTGGTGGCGGCAGCGTCCGGGCTGCTGCTGCTGCTGCTCCTCCACCGCTCCCCGTTCCTCCGCGCAGACCTCGGAGCCTTCCTCTCCTTGCTCCTCTCCTCGCTGCGCTGCCGCTGGCGTTTATCGCGGCGTCCTCCCCTCACCCTGCTGCAGGTCTTCCAAAGCCACGCTCGACGCCGACCTCGGCACCCGCTGCTGCTGTTCGGGGATGAGGTGTACACCTACGGCGACGTGGAGCGGCGGAGCAACCGCGCCGGCCGCGCTCTGGCTCGGCGCGTGGGTTTGAAGCCGGGACAAACCGTGGCCGTTTTCCTCCCCAACGTGCCCGCCTACGTGTGGACGTGGTTGGCGTTGGCCAAGCTGGGCTGCTCCATGGCGTGC
The DNA here is from genome assembly GCA_023055505.1 of Callipepla californica brunnescens. Lineage (NCBI taxonomy): Eukaryota > Metazoa > Chordata > Aves > Galliformes > Odontophoridae > Callipepla > Callipepla californica. The sequence goes on along the minus strand of JALIRH010000071.1, from coordinate 2,425,894 downwards.
CTCAACTGCAACGTGCGGGGCCGGGCGCTGCTGCACGCGCGGAGCGCGGCGCGGGCCGACGTCGTGCTCAGCTGCTGCGGTGAGCTCACCACGGGTGCACGAGTGGGTGCAGGTGGGATGTGTGAGGATTTGGGGCACCATTTCGGGGCGTGGAGCGGCTCGGAGCTCGCACGGACCCCCGGTGAGGGCAGCAAGGAGGGGGGTTAATTATTGCCAGGTCAGCGCTGGGGTCAAAGGTTGTCGGGTTTGCGTCGTTTGGGGACGTTTTGGGGCGTTTTGGGGGAGCGATGAGCACGGCCCCGGACAAGGGGTGCGTTTTGGGGTGATATTTCTGGGGTGCACAGAGTGATACTTCTGGGATCTTTGGGGGTCCTGCGTGGGGTGCTCAGGATGTCCTTTTTGGGATCGTCGGGGTTCCCATATCGGGTGCTCATGGTGCCCTTTTTGGGATCCTCGGGGCTCCCACATGGGGTGCTCAGAGTGTCCTTTTTGGGGTACTCAGGGTGCCCCTTTTGGGGTCCTCAGGGTTCCCGCATGGGGGTGGTCAGGGTGTCACTTTTGGGGTCCTCAGGGTTCCCATATGGGGTGCTCAGTGTCCCTTTTGGGGTGCTCAGGGTGCCCTTTTTTGGGATCGTTGGGGTTCCCATAGCGGGTGCTCCGAGTGCCCCTTTTGGGATCTTTGGAGTTCCTGCATGGGGTGCTCAGGGTGCCCCTTTTGGGGTCCTCAGGGTTCCCATATGGGGTGCTCAGTGTCCCTTTTGGGGTGCTCAGGGTGCCCTTCTTGGGATCCTCGGGGTTCCCATATGGAGTGCTCAGGGTGACCCCTTTTGGGGTGCTCTGGGAGCTCCTTTGGGGTCCTCAGGATTCCCATATCGGGTGCTCATGGTGCCCTTTTTGGGGTCCTCGGGGTTCAGGCATGGGGTGGTCAGAGAGACCTTTTGGGGTGCTCAGGGTGCCCCTTTTGGGATCTTTGGGGGTCCTGCGTGGGGTGCGCTGGGTATCCCCTTTGGGGTGCTCAGGGTGCCCCTTTTGGGGTCCTCAGGGCTCCTGCATGGGGTGGTCAGGGTGTCACTTTGGGGTTCGTCAGGGTTCCCATATGGGGTGCTCCGAGTTTCCCTTTTGGGGTGCTCAGGGTGCCCTTTTTGGGGTCCTCAGGGTTCATGCATGGGGTGGTCAGGGTGACCCCTTTTGGGGTGCTCTGGGAGCTCCTTTGGGGTCCTCAGGATTCCCATATGGGGTGCTCAGGGTGTCCCTTTTGGGATCCTTGGGATCCCCACATGGGGTGTTCTGGGATTCCATTTAGGATCCTCAGGGTTCCCACATGGGGTGCCCAGGGTGCCCCTTTTAGGGTGCTCAGGGTGCTCCTTTTAGGGTGCTCTGGGCGCCCATTTGGGGTCCTCGGGGTTCCCACACGGGGTGCTCCGGGTGCTGGCCCCGTTGCGGTGCCCACTTGGGATCAGAGCTAAGGTGCTCCGGGGCCCCTTTTGGGGTGCCTTCATCTTTGGGGGTCCCCACATAATCGAGGTCCCCCATCTAACGTCCACTGAGTGCCCATCGGGGATCTCCGGGGATCCCAAAGACGGTGCCGTGGGGTACAGTGGGTCCGGATACACCGCCACACGGGATCACGGAGGAACCCACCCGTGATGCTCTAGGTGCACGAGTGGGATCGTCGGGGATCCGATCGGGCTCCCCACAGCGGATTGCCTCTCCGTTTTGGGGTGCCTCCTGACCCCATTCCCCGTCCCCGCAGAGCTCCGGGCCGCTGTGGAAGAAGTGCTGCCGGACCTGAAGCGCGAAGGGGTCCGCGTCTTCTACCTGAACTCCACGTCGCCCACCCCGGGGGTCGAGGCTCTGCTGCCCGCCATCGAGGCCGCCTCCGACGAGCCGCTGCCCGAGCAGCACCGCGCCAACACCACGGCCAACTCCAAGGCCATCTACATCTACACCTCCGGCACCACCGGTGAGGCCATGGGGGGTCCCCTCCTTGGGGGACGGCGTTTTGGGGTCTCCCCTGTGGCGTCCCGGAGTAGTTCTGGGGAGGTCGGAGGGGTTTTGGGTGGTCCCCGCTCTGCCCTTGACCACTGCCGGTGCAGCGGGGCCAAATTCCTCTTGGCTATGACCCATCCGTCGGGCGTGCCGAAGGATGGGCGCAAACACTGTGTCCCCGCCGGGACAGAGGGAGTCCAGGACTGACCCCAAAGATCCCATCCCGACCCCACAAATCCATCCCCGCCGGCGTCCCCACGGCTCCCAGCAAGTTTTGAAGCCCTCTGGGGATGAAGACCCCACCCCACACCCCCAGGGGGATCTCTTCCCACGCGGGCACCTTTCCCACCCCAAGGGCTGCCCAAAGCGGCGGTGATCACGGAGATGAAGGTGATGATGGTGGCCAACCTGGCGCGGATATGCGGGCTGCGAAGCAACGACGTCGTGTACACAACGCTGCCGCTCTACCACTCAGCCGGGCTGCTCATCGGGGTGGGAGGCTGCTTCGAGGTCGGTATGTGCCCCACGGCCCACGGGGGCTGGCCAGCGTGGGGGTGAGGACGGCAAGGTGGAGGTGTTGGGGACGGATGGATGGGGGAAGGCGTGGGGAGAGGGAAGAGAGGTGGAAAAAGAAAGGAGCGGCGTCTGCATGCAGATGAAGAACGGGTGGATGCTTTAAGGAGAAAGGATGGAGGGAGGCGAAGATGAGGAAGGACGGGTGGATGTGTTGATGGAGATGGGTCAGTGCGCTCTGGAGTTGGGACTGAAGGACGACGGAACAGCGTGCAAGAAAGGAGGGAGGGGAGGTAGAGATCGACAGCGGAGAGATGCAGAGATTGACAGGAAAGAGATGTAGAGATCTACAGCGGAGAGATGTAGAGATCCACAGGAAAGAGACGTAGAGATCTACAGCGGGGAGACGTAGAGATCCACAGGAAGGAGATGTAGAGATCTACAGGAAAGAGACGTAGAGATCTACAGTGGAGAGACATAGAGATCTACAGCAGAGAGATGCAGAGATCCACAGGAAAGAGATGTAGAGATCTACAGCAGAGAGACGCAGAGATCCACAGGAAAGAGACGTAGAGATCCACAGGAAAGAGACGCGGAGATCCACAGGAAAGAGACATAGAGATCTACAGCACAGAGATGTAGAGATCTACAGAGATAAATGGGTTAGTGGAGGGATGGACAGGCAGACAGGACCAAAAAAAACCCAAGTGAGAATAGAAAAATAAGAGAGAAATGCAACAGACAACAGAAAGGGAGAGGGGAAGCCTTAGATAGTGGGGGAGCAGGCAGAATTGGGGGAAAAAAAAGGCAAAAAATAAAGAGGGAAAACGGCAACGGTCACCTCCCCGTGATCCCACAGGAGCCACGTGCGCCCTGCGAGCCAAGTTCTCCGCCTCCCAGTTCTGGGACGACTGCCGCCGCTACAACGTCACCGTCATCCAGTACGTGGGCGAGCTCATGCGCTACCTCTGTAACTCACCCAAGGTACGACCCCGAAATCACCCTGAAATCACTCGGGGTGGAACGCAGCACTGCGGGGCGGGTGCTGAGATGTTCTCTCCCTCCGCAGCGTGACAATGACCGAGAGCACAGCGTGCGTTTGGCGATAGGCAACGGACTGCGGGCAACGGTGTGGAAGGAGTTCGTCCGGCGCTTCGGCCCCATCTCCATCTGCGAATTTTACGGGGCCACTGAAGGCAACGCTGGCTTCATCAACTACACGGGCAAGATCGGGGCCGTGGGCAGGGCCAACGTGTTCCTCAAGGTGAGCCGACGTCGGGGTGCCAATGCTGCCCTTCGAGTTGGGTTGGTGGGAGAGCACTGAGTCTGCTGCGGGAGCACAGGTGGAGGCGAAGCACCGGGGTGACCAGAAGGGGTGGAATCTGGCTCCACCTCTCCATTTAAAGGCTAACCACCACTGGGAAAGGATCTCTTTCTGGAGTTTTTCTGTGTTTTTGGAGTTTCCTACCGCAAGTCTGAGACGCGTTTTCCTTCATTCTGATCATCTCTTCCCATCACAATCATCTTCCTATCGACACCATCTGGGCTACACCACTATTCGGCACTCCTCGTTCCGTTAACCACACACACAAAGGGAGCGGGGTCTCCAGCGTGTCCTCCTCGTCGTGACCCACACGGGGAACCTATATCTGCCCTACAAGTTGGGTTGATACAACAAACAGATTTTCCGGGGCGTCCTCCATGTAATGACCAACGTGACGAAACCATCCGTCACGTTGTCTCGACACGGATCTCCAAGATCCGCGTCCAAAAGGAGCCCCCTTCTCTCCCGGTCAGCCAACGTCAACTCAACGGTGCTGACTCCGAGTTTCTGGAGTTCCCAGTGGGAACGTGGACACCTCTGTAGCCCTGACACAAACCGCCCCGGTCTCTGTCCAACAGTGTGTTGAGCAAAAGCTTCAAAAATAGGTTTTTCTACTCTTTTTTTCCCCCATCGTTCTAGCTCTTGCTCCCTTTGATCTCAAAAGGTACAGCGGATGAGCTAGTGAAGCTGAATGTATGTGGTAAAATCTTACTTACAAGGTGACTCTTTCGGATCTAAAAACAAAACTGCGGAAGATTTCGGGGGGGGGGAGGGAGGGTCTGTGAGTTTCAACCAGCAAACGACAGAGGATCTGAGCTGGCACTGCGAGCACAGACGTTCTCTCGCTCGTTTTTACCCTACGCTTCTCTTCCACCCACCCATTTCTCTCTGTCCCTCCTCTGCCCTCCAGACTTTCGCTTCCTTTGAGCTGATCAAGTACAACGTGGAGGAGGACGAACCCGTACGCGACGAAGAAGGATTCTGCATCCGCGCCCGGCCCGGTAAGAAGAGCCCTGTGAGGGTCTCTATGGCAGGGGAGAGACATCGGAGGGGCTGAGATGCACCAGAACCACCTCCCAGTCCTCATCACCACCTCCCGGTGGCCACATCCCCCATGGGGCGCTGTCTGGCCCCAAAATCCTCCTTTCCCTCCCTGAAGGTGAGACGGGGCTGCTGGTCATCAAAATCACCAGCAGAACCCCCTTCCACGGCTACGCGGGCGATTCCCAGAAGACAGAGAAGAAGATCTTGAGAGACGTCTTCGCGAAAGGCGACGCCTTCTTCAACAGCGGTGACCTCCTCATGATGGACCATGACAAATTCCTCTATTTCCAGGACCGCGTTGGGGACACTTTCCGGTAATTCCTTCCCAACACGGCCATTCCGTGCGGGCAATGCCATCTCCCGGCCCGAATTCCTCCTCACACTTTCACCCCTTTGCTTCCGTAGCTGGAAAGGTGAGAACGTGGCCACGACGGAGGTGGAGGCCACTCTGGCCATGGTGGACTTCATCCAGGAGGTCAATGTCTACGGGGTGACCGTGCCAGGTGAGTAGCGGGCAGCGCAGGGACCAAACCAGGCACTCAGATGCCTCAGATGTGGGTCTGAGAAGCCCCTAAGAAGTAGGATTTGTCGACCCGAAACAGGAGCCCACTGCTGGTTGGGGGGGTCACAATTACCGCCATGGTGGTCCACCCAGAGTAAAACGGGCCCTAAAGAATCACAGTGTTGCGACGCATACGCGTGACGGCCCAAGTGGGCACCAAGAAGGCGAAAACGGGATTTAAACACCCACCTGGGGATCCGCTGGAGGTGTGAGCACCCAGCGAGAAGGTTAAAGAGGTGACCTGTCTGAGCACGCCGAGCGGTCAGCGCTGTTTTGGGCCCAAACGGCCACCACAGAGTAAACGAGGGATCCGAGAGCCGAGAACAAAACCAACCCCTGATGTGTTCTGGGCAACTGATGCGTCCCGACATCGGCCACACGCGGCCGCCGGGTTCGAGGGCACTCAGCTGCCGCACGTGAACGCTTCGTCCCCCCCCCACCCCCGTCGTTACACGCACACAGAGCGAGCCAAAGTGCCCCAAAATGAGCTGCTCCTCACCACGAAGGCTCACGGTGCCCCGATCTGCCCTAACCCACCCCCCGGTGCTGTCGGCAGGGTGCGAGGGGAGGTGCGGCATGGCGGCTGTGCGCCTGAAACCCGACCAGAGCTTCGACGGCGAGAGCCTCTACGCCTTCACCAGGGACACGCTGCCCACCTACGCCGCGCCGCGCTTCGTGAGGGTCCAGGTGAGCTCCGGGTTGGGGCTCCCAACGGTGGTCTCAGGGCTTCCAGCGACGGCTTCGGGACCAGGACAGCTCTGAGAGCACCACGGTCCCCCGATGGTGATCAGGTTCTCCCCCCACGACCTCGGGGGTGCTGCGGTTCTGATGATGACCCCACGCTGATGGGGGCAGCACTTCAGTGGTGTCACACAGGTCCTCCTGCGCTGGTGACAGCGTTGGGGTGCCAGCACTCACCCTGTGCTGGTAACAGAGTCGGGGTCCCCTGCGTTTCCGACCATCGGGACACCAGTCCTCCGTTTCTGACAGCGTAAATCCCCGCAGGACGTCCTGGAGATCACCGGGACCTTCAAGCAGTGCAAAGGCAACCTCGTCCGAGAAGGCTTCGACCCCAACGTCGTCACGGACCCTCTCTACTTCCGCGACGACAAGAAGAAATCCTACGTGCCCATGAACTCCGACATCTACGCCAAAATCCTGGACGGGAGCCTCAGCCTGTAGGGGAAAGGGGCTCCGCCACGGGTGATCATTTCACAGACAAATTTTGGGGGGGGGGGGGAGGGAAAGAAGGGGGGAGGAATCATTCCCGCCAGCACCAGAGCGCGATAGGTTGTTTTCAACACTCATCTCCGCACGGAAATTAAAGGCTTAATTGGGGTGGAGCTGGGTGCTGAGAGGGGTCCTCTGGGTGCCTCCTTCTGAAGGAGGGATGGGGGGGGAAAGAAGGTGCCCCCAAACCGTCCCCAATGCCAGGAAGGCACTCAGTGCTGGCCCCGTGAACACAGCATGCCCTCGAGGTGCTCGGCTCTTCCAGCAGCACGCCTCTGATTTATTTCCCCCCGCCCCGATCCGCTCCCGAGCTCCCCACGGACGCACGCCGACACGCACTCACCCGCTCCGCCGCCTTCTCCTTACCAAACAAATCCAACATGGGGATTTCCTCTCCCCCCCCCCCCAGGTTCGAGCCGTCCCCTCCGTTCGGATTTCTTTTTCGTTTCATTAAAAACCAACCCAAGGATGAAAAAAGGAGAAAAGCGTTTCTTCCATCTCCACCCTCAGTGTCCAGCGCCCGAGCAGCGGCGGCTCCTTGGGGGCCCTGCGGCACTCGGGGTGGGGGGGGGGCCCGGCGTTCCCGTTGGAGCTCTCCCACCCTCAGCCTCAACCTCTGCTCGCGACGTTTGCAGGCTTGGAGCTGTCGCTGGGCTTTATCCAGGGCGTCCAGGGCGGCTTCGGCACGGCGCTTCCACAGCAGGGCGCTGCCCACCTGGTAGCTGTGCTCGCTCTGGATGTAGGCGCCGGCCGGCGGCGGCAACCTCAGCATGTAGAGGGAAGGAGAAACGGGCCGGGGGGGGGGCCCGGGGGGGGTCTTCTTCTTCTTCTTCTTCTGGGAGGGGGGACGGGTTCTTCGTCCTCTGGCGGTCAGTAGAAGGTTATCCGGGAGGGGACCGCGGGGCGCCCGAGGGGCCGGGAAGGGCTGGGACGCCGGCGGGGTCTTCGCCTTCGCGGGGGGAAGCAGGAGACGTCGGTGGAGAAGGGGGGGTCCGGGGGGGGGTCCCGTCTGTGAAAGCAGAGTGGGTGGGGGGTTAAATGAGGTGGCGGGGGGGGGGAAAGGAGCCGGCAAGGAACGAGGGGGATGCGGTGTTGGGGTTAAAACGGGATGGGGGGGGGGGATAATTGGGGGGGGTGGGATAATTGGGGGGGGGGGGGGGACGGTGGAAGATGGATGTGGAGGGGGGGGGGGGCATTAATAGGGGGGTGGGAGGGGGATACACGATGTCCGGGGATGAAATGGGGGGCGGGGAGGCACGAAGAGGGGGAATTGAGGGGGGATAAGATGTTGGGGTGGGGGGGGGGGGGGGGACATACAGACCCTGTGCGTCCCTCCCCCCACCCCAGAGACCCTCCCTCCCCCCCCCAGGGCACTCACCCTCCACTTTCGGGTGACCCCCCCGGGGGGGCTTTGGGCTGTCGGTGTCGGGCTGGGGGGGTCTGGGCTTAGCGGTGCGGGGGGGTCCTGGGGGAGGTGGACTCGAAGACGGTGGGGACGGTGGGGACGGCGCCGTCCTTCAGGCGGTGGTAGCCGCTGTATGGGGGGGGGGGGGGGGCGGACACGGGGGAGTCAGAGGGGTCTAAAACCACGGCAGGGACCCCAAAAGACCCTGGGGGGGGGTGGGGGGGTTCCCTCAGATTGAGGGGGGGGGGGAGGAGGGGGTGACCCAGGAGCACCCCAAGTTCCTGGGTGGGGGACTTTAGGGGGTCTAAAAACTGTGGCAGGGACCCCAAAAGACACTGGGGGGGGGTGGGGGGTTCCCTCAGATTGAGGGGGGGGGGAGGAGGGGGGTGACCCAGGAGCACCCCAAGTTCCTGGGTGGGGGGACTTTAGGGGGTCTAAAACCACAGCAGGGACCCCAAAAAGGTCCTGGGGGGGGAGGGGGCCCTCAGGGTGACCCATGAGTACCCCAAGCTCCTGGGGTGGGGGACTTTAGGGGGGTCTAAGACCACAGCAGGGACCCCAAAAGACCCTGGGGGGGGAGGGGGGCTCTGAGGGTGACCCAGGAGCACCCCCGAGTTCCTGGGTGGGGGGACTTTAGGGGGTCTAAAATCACAGCAGGGACCCCCAAAAAGGTCCTGGGGGGGGGAGGGGGGCTCTGAGGGGTGACCCAGGAGCACCCCGAGTTCCTGGGTGGGGGTACCTGAAGCCGACGATCTCGAAGCAGCTCTTCTCGAAGTGCTGGGAGCAGAAGTAGATGTATTTGGAGGCCGGGTCCCCAGCGGCCCTCGCCGCTCGCGTCCCTGCGTCGGCTGTTCTCCAACCACAGCGCGCGCCGGGGGTTGTCCTTTTTGGGAAGCCTTGGGGGGGTCGGGGGGGATAAAATTTAGGGGGGGAAGGGGGGTCAGGATAAAATTTGGGGGGGGGGGGCACACATCAGCTGTAAGCCAACAACCCCCCCCCCCCCCCACCCTTTAGTTTTCTGGAAGGGTGGGAAAGGAGGACCCCCCCCCCCCCCCCTCCCTCAGTCCCCCTTTAACTTTTAAACCCCCCCCTCAATATTTAAAACCCCCCCCCCCCCCCCCTAAAAAAGAAAAGCCACCCACCTGTGGAAGGAGATCCCCCTGCTTCGTGTTTCCCGCGTGTCCCGGGTGCAGCAGCCGGCGGCGGAGCAGTGCCGGGGCATCTGGGGGACACCCCAAGCCCCCCCCATGACACCCCAAAATCACACAAGGTTCCTGAACCCCCCCCCTTCCCCCCCCCCCTCAAACCCCACACTGCCCCCCCAGACCCCCTTCAGCCCCCACAGAGCCCTCATAGAGCCCCCCAAACCCCACATTACCCCCCCAAACCCCACATTACCCACCCAGAGCCCCCCCAGACCCCCCTCAGCCCCCACAGAGCCCTCATAGAGCCCCCCCCCCACACATTACCCCCACAGAACCCCCCCCAAACCCAACGTTGCCCACCCAGAGCCCCCCCCCCCAGCCCCCACAGAGCCCTCATAGAGCCCCCCCCACCCATCACTGCCCTCCAGAACCCCCCCAAACCCAACATTGCCCCCACAGAGCCCCCCCAGACCCCCTTCAGCCCCCAAAGAGCCCTCATAGAACCCCCCCAAACCCCACATTACCCCCCCAGACCCCCCCAAACCCCACATTGCCCCCACAGAACCCCCCCAAACCCAACGTTGCCCACCCAGAGCCCCCCCCCAGCCCCCACAGAGCCCTTATAGAGCCCCCCCCACCCAAAACTGCCTTCCAGAGTCCCCCCAAACCCCCTTCAGCCCCCACAGAGCACCCCCAGACCCCCCCCAAACCCAATATTACCCCCACAGAGCCCCCCCAAAACCCAACATTGCCCCCACAGAGGCCCCCAGATCCAACATTACCTCCACAGACCCACCCCAAACCCAATGTTGTCCCCATAGAGCCTCCCCAGACCCCCCTCAGGCCCCACAGAGCCCTCATAGAGCCCACCCAAACCCCACATTACCCCCCCAGACCCCCCCAAACCCCACATTGCCCCCACAGAACCCCCCCAAACCCAACGTTGCCCACCCAGAGCCCCCCCCCCAGCCCCCACAGAGCCCTCATAGAGCCCCCCCCCACCCATCACTGCCCTCCAGAACCCCCCCAAACCCCCTTCAGCCCCCACAGAGCCCCCCCAGACCCAACATTACCCCCACAGAGCCCCCCCAGACCCCCCCAAACCCCATATTGCCCCCACAGAAGCCCCCCCAAACCCAACATTACCCCCACAGAGCCCCCCAAAACCCAACATTGCCCCCACAGAGCCCCCCCAGACCCCCTTCAGCAGCCCCCACAGAGCCCTCATAGAGCCCCCCCAAACCCCACATTACCCACCCAGAGCCCACCCAGAGCCCCCCCAGACCCCCCTCAGCCCCCACAGAGCCCTCATAGAGCCCCCCCCCCCACCCATCACTGCCCTCCAGAGCCCCCCCAAACCCCACATTACCCCCCCAGACCCCCCCAAACCCACATTGCCCCCACAGAACCCCCCCAAACCCAACGTTGCCCACCCAGAGCCCCCCCCCCAGCCCCCACAGAGCCCTCATAGAGCCCCCCCCACCCATCACTGCCCTCCAGAACCCCCCCAAACCCAACATTGCCCCCACAGAGCCCCCCCAGACCCCCTTCAGCCCCCACAGAGCCCTCATAGAGCCCCCCCAAACCCCACATTACCCCCCCAGACCCCCCCCAAACCCCACATTGCCCCCACAGAACCCCCCCAAACCCAACGTTGCCCACCCAGAGCCCCCCCCCCCAGCCCCCACAGAGCCCTCATAGAGCCCCCCCCACCACCCAAAACTGCCCTCCAGAGTCCCCCCAAACCCCCTTCAGCCCCCACAGAGCACCCCCAGACCCAACATTACCCCCACAGAGGCCCCCCCAGACCCCCCCCAAACCCAACATTACCCCCACAGAACCCCCCCCAAACCCAACATTGCCCCCACAGAGCCCCCCCAGACCCCCTTCAGCCCCCACAGAGCCCTCATAGAGCCCCCCCAAACCCCACATTACCCCCCCAAAACCCCCCCCAAACCCCACATTACCCACCCAGAGCCCCCCCAGACCCCCCTCAGCCCCCCACAGAGCCCTCATAGAGCCCCCCTCCCACCCATTACTGCCCTCCAGAGCCCCCCCCAAACCTCACATTGCCCCCACAGAGCCCCCCCAAACCCAACGTTGCCCACCCAGAGCCCCCCCCCCCAGCCCCCACAGAGCCCTTATAGAGCCCCCCCCATCCAGAACTGCCCTCCAGAGTCCCCCCAAACCCCCCTTCAGCCCCCCCAGACCCCCTTCAGCCCCCACAGAGCCCTCATAGAGCCACCCCCAAACCCCACATTACCACCCCAAACCCCCCCCCAAACCCCACATTACCCACCCAGAGCCCACCCAGAGCCCCCCCAGACCCCCCTCAGCCCCCCACAGAGCCCTCATAAAGCCCCCCCACCCATCACTGCCCTCCAGAGTCCCCCCAAACCCCCTTCAGACCCCCACAGAGCCCCCCCAGACCCAACATTGCCCCGTAGAGCCTCCCCAGACCCCCCAAACCCCATATTGCCCCCACAGAACCCCCCCCAGACCCCCCCAAACCCAACATTACCCCCACAGAGCCCCCCCAAACCCAACATTGCCCCCACAGAGCCCCCCCAGACCCCCTTCAGCCCCCACAGAGCCCTCATAGAGCCCCCCCAAACCCCACATTACCCACCCAGAGCCCACCCAGAGCCCCCCCAGACCCCCCTCAGCCCCCACAGAGCCCTCATAGAGCCCCCCTCCCACCCAATTACTGCCCTCCAGAGCCCCCCCAAACCTCACATTGCCCCCACAGAGCCCCCCCAGACCCAACGTTTGCCCCCCAGCCCCTCATGTACCCCCCCTCCAGCCCCACTGGACCCACCCCAGAGCCCCCTGAGCCCCCCTAAGTGCCCCCCCCCCCCAGCGCCCCTCCCCCACCCTCTCCCCACAGGCTCCTCGTTGCTAAGGGCCGCGGTTGCTACGGGGGCCAACGGGACAGCGTCCCAACGCCGGGACGGGGCCGGGGGGGTCGCGGGTGGGCCGGGGGGAGGGGGTGCGGCCGTGCCCCGGTTCCCCGCTGTGGGACGCGGGCTCACCTCGGCGCTCCCATCCTCCTCCTCCTCCTCCTCCTCCTCCTCCTTCTCCTCTCTCAACTCCAACTCTCGCGAGAACACCCGCGCCTCACGGGAGAGCGCCGCCCCGCCCCCGAGTCTCGCGAGAACGGCTGAGCCCGGCTGGGGAGGCACCGCCCAAGCCCCGCCCCTCCGTTCTCATTGGCTGGGGGAATCGGCATGCCGCGCTGCTATTGGGCGACCGCCCGCTGCAAGTTGTGGGCGCAGGGACACTGGAAGGGGGGGGGAGGGGTTTAGGGTTATTGGGGTTATTGGGGTTATTGGGGTTGGGGTTATTAGGGTTGGGGTTATTGGGGTTGGGATTGTTGGGGTTGGAGTTATTGGGGTTAGGGTTGTTGAGGTTGGGGTTATTGGGGTTAGGGTTGTTGGGGTTGGGTTTAGGTTTATTAGGGTTGGGTTATTGGGGTTGGGATTGTTGGGGTTGGAGT
>JALIRH010000071.1:2373680-2413086 GCA_023055505.1 Callipepla californica brunnescens | reverse complement strand
AGGTTCTGTTGGGCTCTATAGGGTCTGTAGGGTTCTATAGGTCTGTAGGGTTCTATAGGGGATTTAGTGACTGGGGGGGGGTCTGTAGGGTTCTATAGGGTCTGTAGGGTTCTATAGGGTCTGTGGGGTTCTATAGGGTCTGTAGGGCTCTATAGGGTCTGTGGGGTTCTATAGGGTCTGTAGGGTTCTATAGGGTCTGTAGGGTTCTATAGGGGCTATAGGGATTGGGGGGGGGGTCTGTAGGGTTCTATAGGGTCTGTGGGGTTCTATAGGGTCTGTAGGGCTCTATAGGGTCTGTGGGGTTCTATAGGGTCTGTGGGGTTCTATAGGGTCTGTAGGGTTCTATAGGGGCTATAGTGATTGGGGGGGGTCTGTAGGGCTCTATAGGGTCTGTGGGGTTCTATAGGGTCTGTAGGCCTGTATAGGGTCTGTAGGGTTCTATAGGGGCTATAGTGATTGGGGGGGGGTCTGTAGGGTTCTATAGGGTCTGTAGGGCTCTATAGGGTCTGTGGGGTTCTATAGGGTCTGTGGGGTTCTATAGGGTCTGTAAGGCTCTATAGGGTCTGTGGGGTTCTATAGGGTCTGTAGGGTTCTATAGGGGCTATAGAGATTGGGGGGGGGGTCTGTAGGGTTCTATAGGGTCTGTGGGGTTCTATAGGGTCTGTAGGTTTCTATAGGGTCTGTAGGATTCTATAGGGTCTGTAGGGTTCTACAGGGGCTATAGGGATTGGGGGGAGGTCTGTAGGGCTCTATAGGGTCTGTGGGGTTCTATAGGGTCTGTAGGGTTCTATATTGGCTATAGGGATGTGGGGGAGGTCTGTAGGATTCTATAGGGTCTGTAGGGTTCTACAGGGGCTATAGGGATTGGGGGGGAGGTCTGTAGGGCTCTATAGGGTCTGTGGGGTTCTATAGGGTCTGTAGGGTTCTATATTGGCTATAGGGATGTGGGGGAGGTCTGTAGGGTTCTATAGGGTCTGTAGGGTTCTAATGGGGCTATAGGGATTGGGGGGGGGGTCTGTAGGGTTCTATAGGGTCTGTGGGGTTCTATAGGGTCTGTAGGGCTCTATAGGGTCTGTAGGGTTCTAATGGGGCTATAGGGATTGGGGGGGGGTCTGTAGGGTTCTATAGGTTCTGTAGGGCTCTATAGGGTCTGTAGGGCTCTATAGGGTCTGTAGGGTTCTATAGGGGCTATAGGAATTGGGGGGAGGTCTGTAGGTTTCTATAGGTTCTGTAGGGCTCTATAGGGTCTGTAGGGTTCTATAGGGGATATAGGGATTTGGGGGGGTCTGTAGGGTTCTATAGGTTCTGTAGGGCTCTATAGGGTTCTATAGGGTCTGTAGGGTTCTATAGGGGCTATAGTGATTGGGGGGGGGGTCCGTAGGGTTCTATAGGGTCTGTGGGGTTCTATAGGGTCTGTAGGGCTCTATAGGGTCTGTAGGGTTCTATAGGGGCTATAGGGATTGGGGGGAGGTCTGTAGGTTTCTATAGGTTCTGTAGGGCTCTATAGGGTCTGTAGGGCTCTATAGGGCTCTATAGGGTCTGTAGGGTTCTATAGGGTCTGTAGGGTTCTATAGGGGATATAGGGATGTGGGGGGGGTCTGTAGGGTTCTATAGGGCCTGTAGGGCTCTATAGGGTCTGTATGGCACTATAGGGTCAGTGGTGCTCTCTCGGGGCTCCGTGGTGTCCCCACCTGAGGCGGACCCTGAGCGCTGCCCGGTGTTGTGCGGCGGTGGCGGTGCTGTCCCCGACGTCGTCCAACGCGCGGCGCAGGATCCGGCCCTGAGCGCGGGCACGCGCCGTCCCCCACCGCCACCGCCGCCACCGCCGCCACTACCGCGCGCTCACTGCGCTGCCAGAACCGCGCCTGCAAAGCACGCGGGGTGCGGGGTGGGGATATGGGGTGGGGTATGGGGTGGGGGGATGGGGTGGGATATGGGGTGGGGGGATGGGGTGGGATATGGGGTGGGGGTATGGGGTGGGATATGGGGTGGGGGTATGGGGTGGGGTATGGGGGTGGGGGGATGGGGTGGGATATGGGGTGGGATATGGGGTGGGGATATGGGGTGGGGTATGGGGTGGGGGGATGGGGACATGGGATATGGGGTGGGATATGGGGTGGGATATGGGGATATGGGATGTGGGGTGGGGATATGGGGTGGGGGTATGGGGTGGGGGGATGGGGTGGGATATGGGGTGGGGATGTGGGGTGGGATATGGGGTGGGGGGGATGGGGACATGGGGTGTGGGGTGGGATATGGGGTGGGATATGGGGATATGGGATGTGGGGTGGGGGTATGGGGTGGGGGTGTGGGGGTGGGGTATGAGGTGGGGATATGGGGTGGGGTATGGGGGTGGGGATGTGGGGTGGGATATGGGGTGGGGGGGATGGGGACATGGGGTGTGGGGTGGGATATGGGGTGGGATATGGGGATATGGGATGTGGGGTGAGGATATGGGGACATGGGGTGTGGGGTGGGGATATGGGGGTGAGGATATGGGGGTGGGATATGGGGTGGGGGTATGGGGACATGGGGTTTGGGGTGGGATATGGGGTGGGATATGGGGATATGGGATGTGGGGTGGGGATATGGGGTGGGGTATGGGGTGGGGGGATGGGGTGGGGATATGGGGTGGGGATATGGGGATATGGGATGTGGGGTGGGGATATGGGGACGTGTGGGGGCATGGGGTGGGGGTATGGGGACATGGGGTTTGGGGTGGGGATACGGGGACATATGGGGACATGGGGATGTGTAGGGTCATGGGGATGTGGGGTGGGGATGTGGGGATGTGGGGGTGTGGGGGTGGGATATGGGTTGGGGATATGGGGTGGGATATGGGGTGGGGGTGTGGGGTGGGATATGGGGTGGGGGGATGGGGATGTGTGGGGGGCATGGGGATGTGGGGTGGGATATGGGATGGGGATGTGGGGTGGGATATGGGGTGGGATATGGGGTGGGGGGATGGGGTGGGGGTGTGGGGGTGGGGTATGGGGATATGGGATGTGGGGTGGGGATATGGGGATGTGTGGGGGCATGGGGATGTGGGGTGGGATATGGGGTGGGGGTATGGGGTGGGGTATGGGGATATGGGATGTGGGGTGGGGATATGGGGATGTGTGGGGGCATGGGGTGGGGGATATGGGGATGTGGGGTGAGGATATGGGGACATGGGGTGTGGGGTGGGGATGTGAGGTGGGGATGGGGGGAACGTGTGGGGGCATGGGGTGGGGATATGGGGTGGGGATGTGGGGTGGGGGGATGGGGACGTGTGGGGGCATGGGGATGTGGGGTGGGATATGGGGTGGGGGTGTTGGGGGTGGGGGTATGGGGTGGGACATGGGGTGGGGGGTGTGGGGTGGGATATGGGGATATGGGGTGGGGATATGGGGTGGGGGATATGGGGTGGTGTATGGGGTGGGATATGGGGTGGGATATGGGGGTGGGGGTATGGGGTGGGGGTAATGGGGACATATGGGGACGATGGGGGTGGGGATATGGGGACGTGTGGGGGGTATGGGGTGGGGGTATGGGGCTGTGTGGGGTCATGGGGTGTGGGGTGGGATGTGGGGGTGGGGACATAGAGTGGGGACATGGGGTAGGGATGTGGGGGTGGGGATATGGGGTGGGATATGGGGGTGGGGATGTGGGGGTGGGGGTATGGGGTGGGGATGTGGGGGACGTGGGGTGTGTGGGGTGGGGATGTGGGGTGGGATATGGGATGGGGATGTGGGGGTGGGATATGGGGTGGGATATTGGGGTGGGGGGATGGGGTGGGGATATGGGGGTGGGGGTATGGGGATATGGGGTGGGATATGGGGTGGGGATGTGGGGTGGAGATATGGGGACATATGAGGACAATGGGGTGGGGGTATGGGGTGGGGGATGTGGGGACATTGGATGTGGGATATGGGGATGTGGGGACGTGTGGGGGTCATGGGGATATGGGGACGTGTGGGGGCAGGGGGTGTGGGGCACAGGGATGTGGGGCGGCGCTGTGGGGCGGCGCTGTGGGGCGGTTGTGCGCTGGTACCTGCGCTCCGTAGCGCTCCGCCCGCAGCCGCTGTTCCTCCGCCTCCGCCCGCAGCGCCCGCAGCCGCCGCTCCGCGGAGCGCTCCGCCCGCGACAGCGCCGCCCGCGCACTACGGCGCCCACAGCGCGGTCAGCGCACGGACGCGAGTGGGAACGCCACGGAACACCTTGGGACCACCGCGGAGCACCCAGGACCACCACAGACCACCCAGGACCCCATTGGGACCACCATGGAGCACCCAGGACCTCCTTGAGACCATCCAGGACCACCCAGGACTCCCTTGGGACCACCATGGACCACCTTGGGACCACCATGGACCACCCAGAACCCCATTGGGACCACCCAGGACCACCTTGGGGTCACCCAGGACCTCCTTGGGACCACCATGGACCACCCAGAACCCCCCTGGGACCACCATGGACCACCTTGGGACCACCCAGAACCCCCTTGAGACCTTCCAGGACCACCTTTGGACCACCATAGACCTCCTTGGAGTCACCCAGGACCTCCTTGAGACCACCATGGACCACCCAGGACCACCATAGACCTCCTTGGGACCACCCTGGGACCACCATAGACCACCTTGGGGTCACCCAGGACCTCCTTGGGACCACCATGGACCACCCAGGACCACCTTGGGATCACCCAAGACCCCCTTGGGACCACCATGGACCACCCAGAACCCCCCTGGGACCACCCTGGACCACCTTGGGACCACCCAGAACCTCCTTGGGGTCACCCAGGACCACCTTGGGACCACCACGGACCCCCTTAGGACCACCCAAGACCCCCTTGGGACCACCCAGGACCACCTCTGGACCACCATGGACCACCTTGGGGTCACCCAGGACCCCCTTAGGACCACCCAGGACCTCCTTAGGGCCAGCTTGGGTCACCCAGGACCCCCTTGAGACCACCACGGACCCCCTTGGGACCACCATGGACTACCCAGGACCTCCTTAGGACCTCCTTGGGACCACCCTGGACCACCTTGGGACCACCATGGACCACCCAGAACCCCCTTGAGACCTTCCAGGACCACCTTTGGACCACCATAGACCCCCTTGGGGTCACCCAGAGCCTCCTTGGGACCACCCAGGACCCCCTTGGGACCACCCTGGACCACCCAGGACCTCCTTGAGACCACCCAGGACCTCCTTAGGACCAGCTTGGGTCACCCAGAACCTCTTTGGGACCACCCAGGACCACCTTGGGACCACCCAGGACCACCTTGGGACCACCCCAAGACCCCCTTGGGACCACCATGGACCACCAGGACCTCCTTAGGACCACCATAGACCACCTTGGGACCACCATGGACCACCCAGAACCCCATTGGGACCACCCTGGACCACCTTGGGACCACCATGGACCACCCAGAACCCCCCTGGGACCACCATGGACCACCTTGGGACCACCTTGGGTCACCTAGGACCCCCTTGGGACCACCCTGGACCACCACAGACCACCCTCGGACCACCCAGGACCCCCTTGGGACCACCATGGACCACTCAGGACCTCCTTGAGACCGCCATGGACCACCTTGAGATCACCCAGGACCCCTTTGGGACCACCACAGACCACCCTGGGACCACCTTGAGATCACCCAGGACCCCCTTGGGACCACCCAGGACCACCTTGGGACCACCATGGACCACCCAGAACCCCCCTGGGACCACCATGGACCCCCTTGGGACCACCCAGAACCTCCTTGGGGTCACCCAGGACCACCTTGGGACCACCACGGACCCCCTTAGGACCACCCAAGACCCCCTTGGGACCACCCAGGACCACCTCTGGACCACCATGGACCACCTTGGGGTCACCCAGGACCCCCTTAGGACCACCCAGGACCTCCTTAGGGCCAGCTTGGGTCACCCAGGACCCCCTTGAGACCACCCAGGACCCCCTTGGGACCACCATGGACCACCCTGGGACCACCTTGAGATCACCCAGGACCCCCTTGGGACCACCCAGGACCACCTTGGGACCACCCAGGACCTCCTTAGGACCTCCTTGAGATCACCATAGACCACCTTGGGGTCACCCAGGACCCCCTTGGGACCACCCAGGACCCCCTTGGGACCACCATGGACCCTCTTGGGACCACCCTGGACCACCCAGGACCTCCTTAGGACCTCCTTGGGACCACCATGGACCACCCAGAACCCCCCTGGGACCACCATGGACCACCTTGGGACCACCTTGGGTCACCTAGTACCCCCTTGGGACCACCCTGGACCACCACAGACCACCCTGGGACCACCCAGGACCCCCTTGGGACCACCATGGACCACTCAGGACCTCCTTGAGACCGCCATGGACCACCTTGAGATCACCCAGGACCCCTTTGGGACCACCACAGACCACCCTGGGACCACCTTGAGATCACCCAGGACCCCCTTGGGACCACCCAGGACCACCCAGGACCACCTTGGGACCACCCAGGACCACCTTGGGGTCACCCAGGACCACCTTGGGACCACCATGGACCTCCTTAGGACCACCATAGACCTCCTTGGGACCACCATGGGACCACCATAGACCACCTTGGGGTCACCCAGGACCTCCTTGGGACCACCATGGACCACCCTGGACCACCTTGGGATCACCCAAGACCCCCTTGGGACCACCATGGACCACCTTGGGACCACCATGGACCACCCAGAACCCCCCTGGGACCATCATGGACCCCCTTGGGACCACCCAGAACCTCCTTGGGGTCACCCAGGACCACCTTGGGACCACCACGGACCCCCCTTAGGACCACCCAAGACCCCCTTGGGACCACCCAGGACCACCTCTGGACCACCATGGACCACCTTGGGGTCACCCAGGACCCCCTTAGGACCACCCAGGACCTCCTTAGGGCCAGCTTGGGTCACCCAGAACCCCCTTGAGACCACCACGGACCCCCTTGGGACCACCATGGACCACCCAGGACCTCCTTAGGACCTCCTTGGGACCACCCTGGACCACCTTGGGACCACCATGGACCACCCAGAACCCCATTGGGACCACCCAGGACCCCCTTGGGACCACCATGGACCACCCAGGACCCCCTTGGGACCACCATGGACCACCATAGACCCCCTTGGGGTCACCCAGGACCCCCTCGGGACCCCCTCGGGACCACCCCCCCCCCCATAGTGTATCTCTGGGTTCCTGACCCGGCCTCTCTCTGCAGCATCTCCTGCAGTCGGACGCAGCGTGAGCGCAGCGCGGCCTCGGCCGGGTGCCGGGGGCACCCTTGGGTGCTGCAGCATCTCCCGTAGCCCCCTCTGCTCCCGTTCCAACCGCTCCCGTTCCTCCTCCGCCGCCCGGGACCGCGTCCGTGCGTCCGTCAGTGCCCTCTGCAGCTCCTCAGCCTGAGCCAAAGTAGGGGGGGGGGGGGGGGGGGTGGTCCCATAGCACCCATGGGTGCCTCTGTACCACCCCACCTATGGGGGGGGCTCACCTCCTCGAGCCGCCGGTGCAGGAGCTGCCCGCAGCTCCCGGTTGTGATCCCGCAGCTCTGCCAGCGCTGACTGCAGCTCCGAGGGGTCCGGGAGCGCCCTATAGGGGCTATAGGGGCAGGGGGGGATGGGGGGGTATAGGGGATGTGGGGGGGGGATGGGGGGGTGGGGGGATATAAGGGGATGGGGGGGGGATGGGGGGTGGGGGGATATAGGGGATGGGGGGGGGATGGGGGGGATATAGGGGATGGGGGGGGATATAGGGGACGTGGGGGGGGTGGGAAGGGATATAGGGGATGGGGGGGATATAGGGGATGTGGGGGGGGATGGGGGATGGGGGGATATAGGGGGATGTGGAGGGGGATGGGGGGGGGATATAGGGGATGGGGGGGATGGGGGGAAATATAGGGGATGGGGGGGGATGGGGGGGTGGGGGGATATAGGGGATGGGGGGGGGGAGATGGGGGGGGATATAGGGGATGTCGGGGGGGTGGGGGGGTGGGGGGATATAGGGGATGGGGAGGTGTGGGGGGATATAGGGGATGGGGGGATGGGGATATAGGGGATGTGGGTGGGGATGGGAGGGGATATAGGGGATGGGGGGGATATAGGGGACGTGGGGGGGGATGGGGGATGGGGGGGTGGGGGGGATATAGGGGATGTGGGGGGGGATGGGAGGGGATATAGGGGATGGGGGGGGATGGGGGATGGGGGGTGGGGGGTGGGGGGGATATAGGGGATGTGGGGGGGGGTGGGGGGGGTGGGGGGATATAGGGGATGTGGGGGGGAATGGGGGGGTGGGGGGATATAGGGGATTTGGGGGGCGATGGGGGGATATAGGGGATTTGGGGGGGGGGTGGGGGGATATAGGGGATGTGGGGGGGGATGGGAAGGGATATAGGGGATGGGGGGGGATATAGGGGATGTGGGGGGGAATGGGGGGTGGGGGGATATAGGGGATTTGGGGGGCGATGGGGGGATATAGGGGATTTGGGGGGGGGTGGGGGGGATATAGGGGATGTGGGGGGGGATGGGAGGGGATATAGGGGATGGGGGGGGGATATAGGGGACGTGGGGGGGATTGGAAGGGATATAGAGGATGGGGGGGGATATAGGGGATGTGGGGGGGATGGGGGATGGGAGGGGTGGGGGGGATATAGGGGATGTGGGGGGGGATGGGGGGCGGGGGGATATAGGGGATGTGGGGGGGGTGGGGGGTTGGGGGGATATAGGGGATTTGGGGGGGGGTGGGAGGGGGATATAGGGGATGGGGGGGGATATAGGGGATGGGGGGGATATAGGGGACGTGGGGGGGGATGGGGGATGGGGGGGGTGGGGGGGATATAGGGGATGTGGGGAGGGATGGGGGGGATATAGGGGATGGGGGGGATATAGGGGATGTGGGGGGGGATGGGGGGTGGGGGGATGGGGGGGTGGGGGGATATAGGGGATGTGGGGGGGATGGGAGGGGATATGGGGGATGTGGGGGGGAGATGGGGGGGATGGGGGGGGATATAGGGGATTTGGGGAGGGGATGGGGGGGGAATATAGGGGATGGGGGGGATGGGGTTGGGGGATATAGGGGATGTGGGGGGGGATGGGGGATGGGGGGGATATAGGGGATGGGGGGGGAGATGGGGGGGATATAGGGGATGGGGGGGGATGGGGTGGGTGGGGGATGGGGGGATATAGGGGATATGTGGGGGGGATGGGGGGGATATAGGGGATGGGGAGGATGGGGGGATATAGGGGATTTGGGGGCGGGTGGGGGGGAATATAGAGGATGGGGGGGGAATGGGGGATGGGGGGATATAGGGGATGTGGGTGGCATGGGGGGTGGGGGGATATAGGGGATGGGGGGGGATGGGGGATGGGGAGAGGTAGGGGATGTGGGGGGGGTGGGGGGAGGGGATATAGGGGATGTGGGGGGGATGGGGGGATATAGGGGATGTGGGGGGGGTGGGGGAGGGGATATAGGGGGATAAAGGACGCAGCGGAGGGGGGGGGGGGAAAGGTAATGGGATCCACGGAGGGATGGGGGGGGGGGTCCAAGGGTGGGGGGGTGGGGGAGGGGACACTCACGTGGGGGAGGGGGGGCACGTGGGAGGAGAGGTCGTCGCGTTCCTGCTCCGCCTGCAGCCGGGCACGGTGGGCTGCGGCCACCGCCTGCGGGCGGGGTCGCATGGGGACACGGCTCCCGCATAGCCCCGCCCCTTTTGGGCTCAAGCCACGCCCCCTTTCTGCTTCAGCCCCGCCCCCTTCTCATTAGCCTCCACCGCCACTCAATCACAAGCCCCACCCACTTTCGCATCCAGCCCCGCCCCCTTTATCATTAGCCCCGCCCCCCTTTGCCTCCAAGCCACGCCCTCTATCATTAGCCCCCCCCTTGGTGGTTCAGCCCCGCCCCTTTTCCATCAAGCCACGCCCCCTCGCAGCGGATCCCCGCCCCCTTTCGCCCCAAGACACGCCCCCTCATCATTAGCCCCTACACCCATTTGGGCCCCGCCCACATGCTGGTCAGCCACGCCCACCCGCGATACCCCCGCCTCTGGCCCCCGCCCATCTGCTGGTTAGCCCCGCCCACCTGCCGCAGCCGCGTTAGCTCCGCCCCTTTCTTCCCGCAGCTGTGACTCCGCCTCCTTCGCACGAAGCTCCGCCCCTTCCCGGGCCGCGCGCGCCGCCTCAAGCTCCGCCCACAAGCCGCGTTCCGCCTCCTGATAGGGCGGGGCTGCGTGAGGCCCCGCCCATTTTCTCCAAGCCCCGCCCCCTTCCAGCTCTGGCCCCGCCCACCTGCTGCTGCCTCAGCCGCTCCCATGCTCGATCCCGGGCCCGGCAGGCTCCGCCCACTCGGGCTTTGGCTCCGCCCACCGCGATCTCCAAGGGCCCTCGAGGCCCCGCCCTCTGCCAAGCTCCGCCCCCTTTCGTGCGCCAGACTCCGCCCCAGCGCCGCCACCTGCGGGGGGCGGGCACACGGCGTGATTGACAGCTCATCGCCCCCGCCCCCCCCTTTGGAGGGGTGGGAAGGGGGCGTTTGAGTGACACTCCCCGTGGCTCCGCCCCTCCCAGCCAAGCCCCGCCCACCTGGTTGCTGAGGTCACGAAGCTCCGCCTCCAGGTCACGCTGCTGCTTGGCCTGGGGGGGGGGGAGGGGGGGAGGGGCATAACAAGGGGGTCAAGGGGTCACCAGGGTGGGGGATGGGTCTGGGGGGTGGGGGGGGGTCTTCCCTGCCCCCACCCCCTCCCGTCACCTCCCTCACCCCCATGCTGGAAGGAGAGGAGCGTTGGCTTGGGGACAGCGGTGGCCCTGTCCCCCGCCCCGTGTCCCACTTCCAGCCCCGGGGATGGCTGAGGGCCAACGGGGCCGGGGGGGGCCCCGGTAAGGGAAACGTGGGAAAGCGGGGTCCCTGCGGGGCCCCAGATCTCTGTGTCTTTCCCCTATGAGGAGGGGGGTCTCCTATCCCCCCCCCCTCCCCCATCCCAACCCGGGCCCCCGACCTGGGCTGCCTCCGCTTGGACCTCGTGTGTCCCCCGAAATGTGGCTCCCGTGGCTGAGGGGGGTCCCTAAATCCCTTGATCCCCCCCCCCCCCCAGACAACCGTCCCCCCTCCTGGAGCACAGGATCTGCTCGGTTTGAAGGGGGGGGGCTCCCCATATCACCCCCCCCCCCCCTCACTATGGGGTGCTCTGGGTGGGGGCTGCTCTCCGGCCACGGATGGGGGGAGGGGGTGAACATCCCCCCCCCCCCCCCCCCCCCTCCACATTTGGGTCTCTCTCAGTCGCCAGCCCCTCCCCCCCCTCATCCTCAGGGGGGCTGGGGGAGCCCCCAGATCCCTTCATCCCCCCCCTCATCCTCCTCTCCCCACTCACCTGCGCCGGTTTGAGGGACCCCTCATCCATCACGACCCACACTTGGGGGGCGAGGGGGGGGGGGTTTCGACGACACAGAAGCTGAGGAGACCCTACAATGACAGCACCCCCCACCCCCCCCCCCCCCTTAGGGGTGGACGGATGCCACCGTGGTCTCTCCTCACTTTGTCACGTCCCTGTGGCACTGAGCGTGCCACTGCCGGTGCCACCCACGCCACGGGCACGGGAGGACACAAGGAACCCCTCCCTCCCCCCCTCGGGCTCCACGCAGTGCCCTGCCCACCCCCCCGGGGGGACACGGGGACATCAGTTCTGCCCCGCGTGGCATCATCGGGGCTCAGCCCTCGCCCCGGGGACGTGGGCACCTCCCTGATCCACCCAAGGCATCCTTCTGGGGTGCCCGAGCGTAAAAAGCGAGCACCCAAGGGTGGAGAGGGGATGCCAGGATCGCCGAGGGCAACCCAGAGCATCGCTGCGGCACCCAGTGTCGTCCTGGGGGTATGTGAGATGCAGCTTGGAGCAGCCAAGCACGATTGTGGGGTACCCAAGTTCCTCTTGGAGCAGCCAAGCATGATTTTGGGGTACCCAAGCACCACTTGGAGCTCCCCAAACACATTTCTGGGGTACCCAAGTTCCTCTTGGAGCACCCATACACATTTTTGGGGTACCCAAGGACACCTTTGAGCACTCAAGCACGATTTTGGGGTACCCAAGTTCCTCTTGGAGCACCCAAGCACGATTTTGGGGTACCCAAGGTCCTCTTGGAGAAGCCAAGCATGTTTGTGGGGTACCCAAGTTCCTCTAGGAGCAGCCTGATTTTGGGGTACCCAAGCACCACTTGGAGCTCCCATTCACATTTTTGGGGGTACCAAGGACCTCCTGGAGCACCCAAACACATTTTTGGGGTACCCAAGTTCCTCTTGGAGCACTCAAGCACGATTCTGGGGTACCCAAGCACCTCTTGGAGAAGCCAAGCATGATTTTGGGGTACCCAAGCACCTCTTGGAGAACCCAAACACAATTTTGGGGTACCCAAGTTCCTCTTGGAGAACCCATACACATTTCTGGGGTACCCAAGTTCCTCTTTGAGCACCCAAAGCACGATTTTGGGGTACCCAAGCACCTCTTTTGGAGCACCCATACACATTTTTGGGGTACCAAGGGCCTCTTGGAGCACCCAAGCACGATTTTGGGGTACCCAAGTTCCTCTTGGAGAACCCATACACATTTCTGGGGTACCAAGTTCCTCTTTGAGCACCCACACACATTTTTTGGGGTCCCCGAGCTCCCCTTGGAGCACCCAAGCACGATTTTGGGGTACCCGCGCACCCCCAGTCACCGCCCCCGTCTCTATGGTAACGGCGGCGCTGGAGGACCGCGCCGTCTCTATGCTCCGCTCTCACTTCCGCCCTCAGCCCGCCTCCGGCCGGAAGCGAGGTCGGGCGCGGCGGCCGGAAGCGGCGGCGGAGGCGGCGGCGGCGGCCGTGAGGTGAGTGCGGCCCCGCCGCCCCACCGGGACGCGCGGAAACCGCGGGACACGCCGCGGACACGGACACGCGTGGAACCCCCACGGTGTCCTCCCGACGCCGTACAGCGCCCCCTGACCCCGTACGGCGCCCCCTGACCCCCATACGGTGCGCCCTTGTCCCATAGATGTCCCCTGACCCCATACAGTGTGCCCTGACCCCATACGGAGTGTGCCCGGACCCCATAGATGTCCCCTGGTCCCATACAGTGCGCCCTGACCCCATACTGAGCATCCTTGTCCCATAGATGTCCCCTGACCCCATACAGTGTCCCCTGATCCCATATGGAGTGTGCTCTGACCCCATACAGTGTGCCCTGACCCCATACAAAGTGTCCTCTTCCCAGAGATGTTCCCTGACCCCATACAGTGTGCCCTGACCCCATACTGAGCGTCCTTGTCCCATAGATGCCCCCTGACCCCATACAGTGTGCCCTGACCCCATATGGAGTGTCCTTGTCCCATAGATGTCCCCTGACCCCATACAGTGTCCCCTGATCCCATAAAGTGTGCCCTGACCCCATACAGTGTGCCCTGACCCCATATGGAGTGTCCTTGTCCCATAGATGTCCCCTGACCCCATACAGTGTCCCCTGATCCCATACAGTGTCCCCTGACCCCATATGGAGTGTGCTCTGACCCCATACAGTGTCCCCTGACGCCCTGACCCCATACAAAGTGTCCTCTTCCCAGAGATGTCCCCTGACCCCGTACAGTGTCCCCTGACCCCATACTGAGCGTTCTTGTCCCATAGATGTCCCCTGACCCCATACAGTGACCCCTGACCCCATACTGAGCGTCCTTGTCCCATAGATGTCCCCTGACCCCATACAGTGCGCCCTGACCCCATACGGAGCGTCCTCTTCCCATAGATGTCCCCTGACTCCATACAGTGTCCCCTGATCCCATATGGAGTGTGCTCTGACCCCATACGGAGTGTCCTTGTCCCACAGATGTCCCCTGACCCCATACAGTGTCCCCTGATCCCATACAGTGTCCCCTGACCCCACATGGAGTGTGCTCTGACCCCATACAGTGTCCCCTGACGCCCTGACCCCATATAAAGTGTCCTCTTCCCAGAGATGTCCCCTGACCCCGTACAGTGTCCCCTGACCCCATACTGAGCGTCCTTGTCCCATAGATGTCCCCTGACCCCATACAGTGCACCCTGACCCCATACTGAGCATCCTCTTCCCATAGATGTCCCCTGACTCCATACAGTGTCCCCTGATCCCATATGGAGTGTGCTCTGACCCCATACAGTGTGCCCTGACCCCATACAAAGTGTCCTCTTCCCAGAGATGTCCCCTGACCCCATACAGTGTGCCCTGACCCCATACTGAGCGTCCTTGTCCCATAGATGCCCCCTGACCCCATACGGTGTCCCCTGACCCCATATTGAGCGTCCTTGTCCCACAGATGTCCCCTGACCCCATACAGTGTGCCCTGACCCCATACAGTGTGCCCTGACCCCATATGGAGTGTCCCCTGACCCCATACCGAGTGTCCTCTTCCCAGAGATGTCCCTGACCCTATACTGAGTGTCCCCCGTGTCCCCTGACCCCATATAGAGCATCCCCTGACCCCATACTGAGCATCCCCAGTGTCCCCTGACCCCATACCGAGTGTCCCCTGTGTCCCCTGACCCCATACGGTGTCCTCTTCCCACAGATGTCCCCTGACCCCATACCGAGTGTCCCCCGTGTCCCCTGACCCCATACAGTGTCCTGTTCCCACATATGTCCCCTGACCCCATACAGAGTGTCCCCCGTGTCCCCTGACCCCATATAGAGCGTCCTCTGACCCCATACAGTGTCCTCTTCCCACAGATGTCCCCTGACCCCATACAGAATGTCCCCTCTGTCCCCTGACCCCATAGAGTGTCCTCTTTCCACAGTTGTCCCCTGACCCCATACAGATTGTCCCCTGTGTCCCCTGACCCCATACTGAGTGTCCCCTGACCCCATACCGAGTGTCCCCTGTGTCCCCTGACCCCATATAGAGCATCCCCTGACCCCATACCGAGTGTCCCCTGACCCCATATAGAGCGTCCCCTGACCCCATACCGAGTGTCCCCCATGTCCCCTGACCCCATATAGAGCGTCCCCTGACCCCATACCGAGTGTCCCCTCTGTCCCCTGACCCCATACAGTGTCCTCTTTCCACGGTTGTCCCCTGACCCCATACTGAGTGTCCCCTGTGTCCCCTGACCCCATACAAAGTGTCCCCTGACCCCATATAGAGCATCCCCTGACCCCATACCGAGTGTCCCCCATGTCCCCTGACCCCATACGGTGTCCTCCTTCCATGGTTGTCCCCTGACCCCATACAGAGTGTCCCCTGTGTCCCCTGACCCCATACAGAGTGTCCCCTGTGTCCCCTGACCCCATTCCGAGTGTCCCCCGTGTCCCCTGACCCCATACGGTGTCCTCTTCCCACATCTGTCCCCTAACCCCAAACAAACCATCCCCAGCTGTCCCCACGGATGCCCCCACCTCCCGCCGACCCTCCCCCTCTCCCACAGAGACCTCACCCCACAGATGCCCCCGGTTTTGGGGCTCATCCCTTTTTTCCCCCCAGGCACCTGCAGACCCCGTCCCCGCCGTCCCCGCCGCCATGGCGGAGGCCGTGCACTACATCCACCTGCAGAACTTCAGCCGCTCTCTGCTGGAGACCCTCAACGGGCAGCGCTTGGGCGGCCACTTCTGCGACGTGACCGTGCGCATCCGCGAGGCCACGCTGCGAGCTCACCGCTGCGTCCTGGCGGCCGGCAGCCCTTTCTTCCACGACAAACTCCTGCTGGGTCACTCCGCCATCGAGGTCCCCCCCGTGGTCCCCAGCGGGGCCGTGCGGCAGCTGGTGGAGTTCATGTACAGCGGTTGCCTGGTGGTGGCTCAGTCCGAAGCTCTGCAGATCCTCACGGCCGCCTCCATCCTGCAGATCAAGACGGTCATCGACGAGTGCACGCAGATCATCTCGCAGAGCCGCGGGCCCAAGGCTCTCCCGCCCGCGCCGCCTTCTGCCGCTCAGCACAAGCTGCGCGAGCTCCTGATGCCGCCGGCGGAGCACGAGGGCTGCTTCGGGCCGTCCAGCTGCCACAGCCGCAAGCAGAGGCAGCCCCTGCGGCTCCAGCTGCCCGTCAAGGAGGAAGAGGAGGAGGAGGAGGAAGGTGTGATGGCGGGGGGAGGCCGCGAGGAAGGCTCGGCGGCCCCGCTGTCGTTCCCTGCGGAAGAGCCGCCGTTTTTCGGCACCCCGGACGTCTTCTCCGACGCCGCCTTCCTGACGCCTTGGCCGGGTGACGATGGGGGGAAGGTGGGGGCTGAGTGCAGCCTGGAGGCGTCGGGGAGGGGTCCGGCTTTTGGGACCGAGGTGGCGCTTGGGGGGAGCGGCCTGGGGTTCACCCCTCCGGTGCCGTCCCTCTACGAGGAGGGGTTTGCGGAGGGGGGGACGAGTGGCGGCGGCGTCCCCCTGGTGCCCAAGGTGGCGCGGGCCGGCCCGTCGCGACGCCCTGAGCCGTCCTACCAGTGCGGCCACTGCCAGAAGACGTTCAGCTCCCGAAAGAACTACACCAAGCACATGTTCATCCACTCCGGTAAGGGGACGCGGGGTCGGGGTGGGGGGCGCGGGGTCTGCGCGACTCCTCGGGGGGTTGTGGGGTCAGAGCAGGGGTAGGTCCGTGTGATGGGGGGCGGGGAGGGCAGGTGTTGGTAGGACGAAGACGCGCGGCAGTGGGGTTGGTACGATGAGGGAATGGGGTCGGTGACATCGGGATGACGTCCCCACAGCGACCCGTACTCGTCTGCGTTGGTGTGTTCCTCCACACTGACCCACGTGGGGAAGTCACGGGGTTGCCTCGCAGAGGGCTGTGCTGACCCACGTCCTTTTGTGTTGACCCACAAAGACCTGCGTTGATGCGCGATGACGCGCGTCCTGATGCTCCGTGTTGACCTCTGTGGATCCGTATTCACAACATCTCTCTCTTTTGACCTGTTTTGGTCATGTTGAGCTCTGTTGGGCCTCAGCGACCTGTTGCAACCTACGTAGTTCCACGTTGACCTGTGTTGGCTCCCAATGACCCGCTGTCAACCTACGTAGCTCCATGTTGACCTGTGTTGGCCCACAATGACCTGTTGTCAACCTATGTAGCTCCATGTAGACCACGTTGATCTGTGTTGGCTCTCAATGACTTGCTGCCAACCTACGTAGCTCCACGTAGATCATGTTGACCCACAATGACCTGCTGCCAACCTACGTAGCTCCACGTTGATCTGTGTTGGCCCTCAGTGATCTGCTCTCAACCTACATAGTTCCATGTAGCCCACGTTGACCTGTGTTGGCCCACAGTGACCCGCTGTCAACCTAGGTAGCTCCATGCTGACCTGTGTTGCCTCTCAGTAACCTGCTGTCAACCTACGTAGCTCCACGTAGACCATGTTGACCTTTGTTGGCCCTCAATGACCTGCTGCCACCCTACGTAGCTCCATGTTGACCTGTGCTGGCCCTCCATGACCTGCTCTCAACCTACGTAGCTCCACGTTGACCTGTGTTGGCCCACACTGAACTCCTGCCACCTGTGTAGGTCCATATAGACCACATTGACCTGTGTTGGTCCACAATGACCCGCTGTCAACCTACGTAGCTCCATGCTGACCTGTGTTGGCCCTCCATGACCTGCTCTCAACCTATGTAGCTCCATGTAGACCACGTTGACCTGTGCTGGCTCTCAACGATTTGCTGTCACCTATTTAGATCCACGTAGATCATGTTGACCTATGTTGGCTCTCAATGACCTGCTGCCAACCTACGTAGCTCCATGTTGACCTGTGTTGGCCCACACTGACCTCCTGCCACCTGTGTAGGTCCACGTAGACCACGTTGTTGGCTCTCAATGACCTGCTGCCAGCCTTCGTAGCTCCACGTAGATCATGTTGACCCACAACGACCTGCTGCCAACCTTCGTAGCTCCATGTCGATCACGCTGACCTGTGCTGCTCCACGTTGGCCTGCAACTGATCCACGGTGCTCCCCACTGACCCGTCGTGGTCCGTGGTGCTCCACACTGACCTGTTTCTCTCTCTGCAGGTGAGAAGCCCCACCAGTGTTCCATCTGCTGGCGCTCCTTCTCGCTCCGCGACTACCTACTGAAGCACATGGTGACCCACACGGGTGTCCGCGCCTTCCAGTGCAGCGTCTGCTGCAAACGCTTCACCCAGAAGAGCTCCCTCAACGTCCACATGCGCACCCACCGCGCCGAGCGCTTCCAGTGCCGCCTCTGCACCAAGGGCTTCTCCCACCGCACCCTCCTGGAGCGCCACGCTGCTGCCACCCACCCCGTGCCACCGCCGGGGCCGCCGCCGGGGCCACCGCCACCAGACACCAAGGGGGTGGGTGTCAGTCACACTCCGATGGCATGAGGGTGACCCTGGGGGTTGCCGTCACCCCCAGACTGACTCTGAGCACCAGGGGGCGAGGACTTTGTCCCCTGCCATGGACTTGATGCCCTGGATGGACACAAATGGGGAGAGATGAGGCCCTTCCCACTTGTCCCCTCCCAGCCAGGGTGCGTTTCTCAATAACGGGGTTTCCTTTTACCTCTGAGCTGTGGCTGTGGGGGTGGATAAAGGTACTCTGGGGCGCTGGCGGGCGGTGAAAATCAACACGCAGGTTTTAAGGACTCGTTTAGTATCGTGAATGCAACTATTTTCCTTAAAAATCCCTCCAACCCAGCTGCCTGCCCGTGGGGCTCTCACCCAGCGGGGCGGCGGGCGTCAGCAGGGCACAGAGCCATCACAGAAGGGCTGCAGTAGCAGTCGTCCACGCGTCACGGGTCCTCCCCACATCTCTGTGTCCACGTTTAGCCCCACTGTCACCTCCGGTGGCCCTCGTGGCCTCTGCAAGAGCCAACGGGGTCACCAGTGGGGCCAACTCGTTGGCCCTACCCAAGTCTTTGCGTCGAGGACGGCCACCAAAAGGGACGTGGCCACCACAGAAGGGCTGCGTAGCTGCCAGCCACGTCACGGAGTCTTTGTGGCCACTTCTGTCCACGGTCCCGTGGCTGTCTGCCTTCACGGGCTCCCCACAGCACAGAAGAGCATCACGGGTCCTCCCCGGTGTTGATGCACGGCCTTAGCACCACGTCCCTGTGGCTGTGACAAACACCCGCAGGACCAAACCCTGCTCCCCGGGGGCCACCGCACCCACGGACCTTCGGTGACGGACGAGGTGGGAACTGCGGCCGAAGCTTTTGGGGCAGTCGGGGCAGAGGAAGGGCTTCTCACCGGTGTGGGCGCGTTGGTGCTCCAGCAGACGGGAGCTCTCGCTGAAGCGTTTGTCACACTGGGAGCACTGGAAGGGTTTCTGGCCGCTGTGGAGGCGGCGGTGCTGCCTGAGGTTGCACTCCAACCCCCTCCTGGCTGTGAGCAGCACGGACTCACAGCCCTCCATTCCCCCACCGGCCCACGACGTCCCAGGACTCACCGTGGTGGTCTCCGGGCGCCGCATCCCCGTCCCCATCGCGCTCTGCACGCGTCTCATCCGGCTGCTCCATGGCCTGAGGGATCACACACCCTCTGCTGAGCGTGGCGGGGGGGGGGGAGGAAATGGTTACGGATGGGATTCTGGAGGAAATGGGGGGGGGGGTCCTTGAGAGGACACTGAATGTGGAAGTGGGGAATGCGTGGGGACACCGCGTGGCCCCGTGGTCCTCCCCCCTCCCCCCACCTCACCACTACACCCGCATGGCCTCCACCGAGCACTGTGTCCCACCAGTGGCCGCTCTGTGCTGCTCGGAGGACCGAGACTCGATGGTATTAACTCCTTCCGTGCCAGCACCCGCCGTTGCCTCCCCCTACCCCCACGTGCCCCCCTCCTCTTTCTTTACACTTTTGCCCCATTTATGGGCCCGGTGCTGCTACCCAGGACGTGATGTCACCCCCGCAGGGGGCACAGCTAAGGGGATGGGGTACAGGGTGAAACTGGGATGACCGGACCTGAACGGAGGGCTGGATGTGGGCTGCCTCCAGCTCCAGCCGTCCCCACGGGCACGCGGTGGCAGCTCCCCACGGCGACAGGCAGAGGTTGACACACGTGGGTCCCCTCTGACGACGGCTCTGTGCGCAAAGCACAGCCCCACGGAGAGGGGCGGAGGTGATTCCCGACTTCGGAGGCGGTTCCAGGAGGAGGAAGCTCGAGGTGGTGATGTCTGGAGCTGGATCCACGCCGCTTTGCCACACGGGACGGGCAGAGAGACGGGGATCCGCACCGCGGGCAGCCCTGGAAGCGTCCGTCCCCGAGCCTACTTGTGTCCCCGCTGGTGCGTGACGAGGCCGGAGCGTTGGCGGAAGCGCTTGCCGCACCGCGGGCACGGGAACGGTTTCTCCCCGGTGTGGATGCGGCGGTGAGCGGTGAGGTGCGAGGCGACGGCGAAGGCTCTGCCGCAGTCGCCGCAGGCGTGGGGCCGCTCGCCGGTGTGAGCGCGGCGGTGGAGCGCCAGCGCCGAGCTCTGGCTGAAGCGTTTGCCGCAGTGGGCGCAGGCGAAGGGCCGCTCGCCGGTGTGGACGCGACGGTGCACGGCCAGGTGGGAGGAGACGGCGAAGGCTTTGCCGCAGTCGCCGCAGACGTGGGGGCCGCTCGCCGGTGTGCAGGCGGCGGTGCAGGCCCAGCGCCGAGCTCTGGCTGAAGCGTTTGCCGCAGTGGGCGCAGGGGAAGGGCCGCTCGCCGGTGTGGACGCGGCGGTGCACGGTCAGGCGGGAGCGAGCGCCGAAGGTTTTGCCGCAGTCGGAGCAGCGGTGCGGGCCGGGATGGGGAGGGGGTGAGGGGACGGAGGGTGGAGGGGTGGAGGGGGTCGGGCGCTGGAGACGGTCCTGGGGCTGCGGGGAGAGGGAGGAGAGGAGGAGGGATGGGGTGTGGGGATGGTGGGGAGGTGTGGGGGGCAGAAAGTGTGAAGGGGGGGGGAGATGGAGCGACACGAGAGGGTGTGCAGAGGGATATGGGGACATGTAGGGTGATATGGGGACGTCCTGGAGGTGCAGAGTGACATAGGGGACACGTGGAGTGGAATAGGGGACGTCTGGAGTGACATAGGGACATTTTGGACATGCAGAGTGACATAGGGGATGTCTGGAGTGACATGGGGGCATCTTGGATGTGCAGAGTGACATAGGGGACACACAAAGTGAACGTGAGGGAGCAGGGGGACAGGCAGAGTGATATGGGGACACGTGGAGTGGAATAGGGGACGTCTGGAGTGACACAGGCACATCCAGAGTGACATAGGGGACACGTGGAGGGGACATGAGAGGGCAGAGGGACGTGCAGAGTGATATGGGGACACGTGGAGTGGAACAGGGGACGTCTGGAGTGACAGAGCCACATCCAGAGTGACACAGGGGACACGTGGAGTGACATGGGAAGGCAGAGAGACCTGAGGAGTGATGTGGAAGAGGCATGGAGTGAAAGGAGGGGCATCTGGTGTGACATGGGGACACGAGGAGGGGACGTGAGAGGGCAGGGGGACGTGCAGAGTGATATGGGGACATGTGGAGTGGAATAGAGGACGTCTGGAGTGACACAGGCACATCCAGAGTGACATAGGGGACACGTGGAGGGGACATGAGAGGGCAGAGGGACATCCAGAGTGATATGGGGACACGTGGAGTGGAATAGGGGACGTCTGGAGTGATGTAGGGACATCCAGAGTGACAAAGAGGACACGTGGAGTGACATGGGAAGGCAGAGAGACCTGAAGAGCGACGTGGAAGAGGCATGGAGTGAAAGGAGGGGCATCTGGTGTGACATGGGGACACGAGGAGGGGACGTGAGAGGGCAGGGGGACGTGCAGAGTGATATGGGGACATGTGGGGTGATATGGGGACATCCTGGAGGTGCAGAGTGACATAGGGGACACACAAAGTGAACGTGAGGGAGCAGGGGGACAGGCAGAGTGATATGGGGACACGTGGAGTGGAATAGGGGACATCTGGAGTGACACAGGCACATCCAGAGTGACAAAGGGGACATGTGGAGGGGACATGAGAGGGCAGAGGGACATCCAGAGTGACATAGGGGACACGTGGAGGGGACATGAGAGGGCAGAGGGACATCCAGAGTGATATGGGGACACGTGGAGTGGAATAGGGGACGTCTGGAGTGATGTAGGGACATCCAGAGTGACACGGGGGACACGTGGAGTGACATGGGAAGGCAGAGAGACCTGAAGAGTGACGTGGAAGAGGCATGGAGTGAAAGGAGGGGCATCTGGTGTGACATGGGGACACGAGGAGGGGACGTGAGAGGGCAGGGGGACGTGCAGAGTGATATGGGGACACGTGGAGTGGAATAGAGGACGTCTGGAGTGACACAGGCACATCCAGAGTGACATAGGGGACACGTGGAGGGGACATGAGAGGGCAGAGGGACATCCAGAGTGATATGGGGACACGTGGAGTGGAATAGGGGACGTCTGGAGTGATGTAGGGACATCCAGAGTGACAAAGAGGACACGTGGAGTGACATGGGAAGGCAGAGAGACCTGAAGAGTGACGTGGAAGAGGCATGGAGTGAAAGGAGGGGCATCTGGTGTGACATGGAGACACGAGGAGGGGACGTGAGAGGGCAGGGGGACGTGCAGAGTGATATGGGGACACGTGGGGTGATATGGGGACATCCTGGAGGTGCAGAGTGACATAGGGGACACACAAAGTGAACGTGAGGGAGCAGGGGGACAGGCAGAGTGATATGGGGACACGTGGAGTGGAATAGGGGACATCTGGAGTGACACAGGCACATCCAGAGTGACAAAGGGGACATGTGGAGGGGACATGAGAGGGCAGAGGGACATCCAGAGTGATATGGGGACATGTGGAGTGGAACAGGGGACGTCTGGAGTGACAGAGCCACATCCAGAGTGACACAGGGGACAAGTGGAGTGACATGGGAAGGCAGAGAGACCTGAAGAGCGACGTGGAAGAGGCACGGAGTGAAATAGGGGCATCTGGTGTGACATGGGGACACGAGGAGGGGACGTGAGAGGGCAGGGGGACGTGCAGAGTGATATGGGGACACGTGGGGTGATATGGGGACATCTGAAGTGACATAGGGACATTTTGGACATGCAGAATGACATAGGGGATGTCTGGAGTGACATGGGG
The DNA here is from genome assembly GCA_023055505.1 of Callipepla californica brunnescens. Classification (NCBI taxonomy): domain Eukaryota; kingdom Metazoa; phylum Chordata; class Aves; order Galliformes; family Odontophoridae; genus Callipepla; species Callipepla californica. The sequence continues at coordinate 2,390,059 of JALIRH010000071.1, read as the reverse complement.
GCATCTTGGACGTGCAGAGTGACATAGGGGACACACGAAGTGAACGTGAGAGGGCAGGGGGACGTGTAGAGTGACATAGGGGACACGTGGAGTGGAATAGGGGACATCTGGAGTGACACAGGCACATCCAGAGTGACAAAGGGGACACGTGGAGGAGACATGAGAGGACAGAGGGACATGCAGAGTGATATGGGCACACGTGGAGTGGAATAGAAGATGTCTGGAGTGACATAGGGACATCCAGAGTGACATAGGGGACACGTGGAGGGGACATGAGAGGGCAGAGGGACATCCAGAGTGACATAGGGGACACGTGGAGGGGACATGAGAGGGCAGAGGGACATCCAGAGTGACATAGGGGACATGTGGAGGGGACATGAGAGGGCAGAGGGACATCCAGAGTGATATGGGGACACGTGGAGTGGAATAGGGGACGTCTGGAGTGACGTAGGGACATCCAGAGTGACAAAGGGGACACGTGGAGTGACATGGGAAGGCAGAGAGACCTGAAGAGTGATGTGGAAGAGGCATGGAGTGAAAGGAGGGGCATCTGGTGTGACATGGGGACACGTGGAGGGGACGTGAGAGGGCAGGGGGACGTGCAGAGTGATATGGGGACACGTGGGGTGATATGGGGACATCTGAAGTGACATAGGGACATTTTGGACGTGCAGAGTGACATAGGGAACACGTCAAGTGACAGGGGGGACACAGTGTGATGTGAGAACGTGGACAGGCGGGTGCACAGGGGCACAGGGATGTGTCACAGAGGGACGCGGGGACACAGAGGGGACACACGTGGTGTGGCACTGGAACACACGAGGGGGCTTGAGGTGACGCGGGGGTGAGGGGCACTCACCAGGAGGGATGTGGGAAGGATGTCGTCCCGGGGCCACCAACGTCCAGGACCCTTTGGTGACAAACATGGCGCCTGCGGGGACGTCACCGTCACCCGGTGCTCCCGGTTCCGCTCCCGGTGCTCTCAGACGACCCCTGGTCGCCCCGGGGCCGCTCCTGAAACGCAGCCACCACCTCAGAGGACCCCAACGTGGCACCGAACATCCCAAGCCCACGCTCAGGCTTCAACCCCACTCCCAGGCCTCCAACCCCACGCCCAGGCTTCAACCCCACGCCCAGGTCCCAACCTCACGCCCAGGCCTCCAACCCACTCCCAGGCCTCAACCCCACGCCCAGGCCTCCAGCCCGGGCTTCAAACCCACACCCAGACCCCAAGCCCATGCTCAGGCCTCAACCCCACTCCCAGGTCTCCAACCCCACTCCCAGGCCCCAAGTCACGTCCAGGCCCTAACCCCATGCCCAGGCCTCAACCCCACGCCCAGGCCTCCAACCCACGCCCAGGCCCCAAGCCCACTCCCAGGCCTCAACCCCACGCCCAGGCCTCCAACCCACGCCCAGGCCTCCAACCCCACGCCCAGGCCTCCAACCCCACGCCCAGGCCTCCAACCCCACGCCCAGGCCTCCAACCCCATGCCCAGGCCCCAACCCAGGCTTCAAACCCACACCCAGGCCCCAAGCCCACGCTCAGGCCTCAACCCCACGCCCAGGCCCCAAGCCCACTCCCAGGCCCCAACCCCACGCCCAGGCCTCTAACCCACGCCCAGGCCCCAAGCCCACGCCCAGGCCTCCAACCCACGCCCAGGCCCCAACCCAGGCTTCAAAACCAAACCCAGGCCCCAAGCCCATGCTCAGGCTTCAACCCCACTCCCAGGCCTCCAACCCCACACTCAGGCCCCAAGCCCACTCCCAGGTCTCCAACCCCACTCCCAGGCCCCAAGTCACGTCCAGGCCCTAACCCCATGCCCAGGCCTCAACCCCACGCCCAGGCCTCCAACCCACGCCCAGGCCTCTAACCCCACTCCCAGGCCTCCAGCCCATGCTCAGGCTTCAACCCCACGCCCAGGCCTCCAACCCCACGCTCAGGCTTCGACCCCACGCCCAGGCCTCCAACCCCACGCCCAGGCCTCCAACCCACGCCCAGGCCCCAAGCCCACTCCCAGGCTTCAACCGCACGCCCAGGCTTCAACCCCACTCCCAGGCCTCCAACCCACACTCAGGCCCCAACCCCACGCCCAGCACTCCAACCCCACACCCAGGCCTCTAACCCCACGCCCAGGCCTCTAACCCCACGCCCAGGCCTCGACCCCACGCCCAGGCCTCGACCCCACGCCCAGGCCTCTAACCCCACGCCCAGGCCTCAACTCCACTCTCAGGCCTCAACCCCACGCCCAGGCCTCCAACCCACTCCCAGGCCTCAACCCCATGCCCAGGCCCCAACCCAGGCTTCAAACCCACACCCAGGCCCCAAGCCCACGCTCAGGCCTCAACCCCACGCCCAGGCCTCCAACCCATGCCCAGGCCCCAAGCCCACTCCCAGGCCTCAACCCCACTCCCAGGCCCCAAGCCCGCGCTCAGGCTTCAACCCCACTCCCAGGCCTCCAACCCCACACTCAGGCCCCAAGCCCACTCCCAGGCCTCCAACCCACGCCCAGGCCCCAACCCAGGCTTCAAACCCACACCCAGGCCCCAACTCCACGCCCAGGCTTCAACCCCACGCCCAGGCTTCAACCCCACTCCCAGGCCCCAAGCCCACGCCCAGGCCTCCAACCCACGCCCAGGCCCCAACCCAGGCTTCAAACCCACACCCAGGCCCCAAGCCCACGCTCAGGCTTCAACCCCACTCCCAGGCCTCCAACCCCACGCTCAGGCTTCAACCCCACGCCCAGGCCTCCAACCCCACGCCCAGGCCTCCAACCCACGCCCAGGCCCCGCCCCAGGCGCGGACCCACGCTCACGCATCCCAATCCCACTCCTCCGCCCCACGCACCGACCCGCGCACCTCCCCCCCCTCCTTCACCTCCCACGGCTCGCAAAGCGGAGCGACTCCGGAGCGCTGAGGGCTGAAGCGTTTGTAAATCTGATTGGCTCGGAGAGCTGTCAATCAAGGAGTATATCCCGCCTTCCTGAGCATTGATGGTGTTGATTGGTGAAAGTCTCCGTCTATCTTCGAGTCCCCGCCTTCTCTGAGGCGGTCCGATTGCTGATTGGTCTGCGGAATTCCCGCCCTCCGGGAGCGCCAAACCGAGGGGGCGGAGAGCATGGGAAAAGAGGATTGGGCAACCCCTTGTCAATCCGCGCTCAGCGCGCCTTTTAATTGGCTCAACGGCGCGGCTCCGCCCATCCACTGCACCGATTGGTCATCCCCTTTCCCTTCCCCGCCTCCCATTGCCTCTAAGCGCCGTCAATCACCGCTTTAACCCCCGCCCCCTTCAGCCCGTCGCGGGCGGTGATTGGCTGGAGGCGGCTCTCAGCCCGCACACGATCGTGGGTCCTCCCGGTGAGGGGCTGAGGGGGAGCGGCGGCCGCCATGTCGGCTCCGGTAACGGCGGCGGCGGGCCCGGCCCTGGCGGATCTGCTGGAGCGCTGCGGGGGTTGCAGGAAGAGGCTGAAGGCCGACAGGGAACCGAGGTTGTTGCCCTGCCTTCACTCGGTGTGTCTGGAGTGCCTGAGGACCGGGCCGGGCGGGCAAGGTGAGGACTGGGGAGGGGGGGGAGGGGCAGAGAGGGGATGGGGGGAGGGGAATGGGGGGGTGTGGGTTGCTATAAAGGGGAGTGTGGAGGTTTGTGGGGGGGGGGAGGGCAGTGCTGGGGTATAGAGTGCTGTGGAAAGGGGGGGGGAGGGGCAGTGGGGGGTGGGTGAAGGTTGGGGGGGGGAAGGGCAATTCTGGGGTATAGGGTGCTGTGGAAAGGGGGGGGGGTGGAGGTTTGGGGGGGGGAAGGGCAATGCGGGGACATAGGGTGCTGTGGAAGGGGGGGGGAGGGGCAGTGGGAGGGGGGGGTGGAGGTTTGGGGGGGGGGAAGGGCAGTGCTGGGTGTTGTGGGGTGGGGGAGGAGGGTATGGGTTGCTATAGGGGGAGTGTGGAGGTTTGGGGGGGGGCAGTGCAGGGATATAGGGTGCTGTGGAAGGGGGGGGGAGGGGCAGTGGGGGTGGGTGGAGGTTGGGGGGGGGGAAGGGCAGTGCTGGGGTATAGGGTGCTGTGGGGGGGGGGAAGGAAGGTATGGGTTGCTATAGGGGGAGTGTGGAGGTTTGGGGGGGGGCAGTGCAGGGATATAGGGTACTGTGGAGGGGGGGATGGGCACTGGGGGGGGTGCTATGGGGGGGGAGGATATTATAACGGAGGGGGACAGGGATGGAGCACTGGATGCTGTGGATCGCAGTGGGGAGGAGCAGGAAAGCCGTGCAGCACTGGGGTTTGGAGCTTCCTCCGCTCCTTCCCTTTGGTGCTGTCTCTGCTGCCACGGAGAAGGTTCTGGAGCGATCCCAGGGCGCTGCTCTGCCTGACGGGGAGGGCTGCGGGGTTGGAGGAGCTGCCTCAAGCCATAACTGTGCTGGACATCAGCCCCAGGGCTCCAATTTGTGAGGCCTTTAGCAGCTGGAGAGGTGTTATGGGGGGGTGTGGGGTGGAGCTGCAATTAGTGAACTCGTTGATGAGCTCAGCAACGGCCTCCTCTCTCCTCTCCCCAGTGGTTGACTGCCCCACCTGCAAGCAGCAGTGCCCGCTGGGGGACGTGGTGGAGAATTACTTCCTCAAAGGCAAAGGGGCCAAAAAGAACGACGCCAACGGTGCCTCCGCTCGGGTAATGAGCCTTCCGTACCTCATTAACGAGCTCGTTAAGCCCTCCCGGGGCTCACCTCCTCTCCCCCACCCACCCGACAGTGCTGCACCAGCTGCGAAGACAACGCTCCCCGCCACCAGCTTCTGCGTGGAGTGCTCGGAGCCGCTGTGCAACACCTGCGTGGAGGCCCACCAGAGGGTCAAGTACACCAAGGACCACACGGTGCAGGCAGCAGGTCCGTCCTCGCGCCCCTCCCCCCCACCCGAGCCCCGCATCCGGAACCTTCTACCGAGCTGGGATGCGTCACCCCCACAGGGAACCCCGATGCGAAGGAGGTGGAGCACACCGTGTACTGCCCCGTGCACCAGCAGGAGCCTCTGGTGATCTTCTGCAACACGTGCGACACGCTCACCTGCCGCCACTGCCAGCTCGACGCGCACAAGGAGCACCAGTGAGTGGCGTGCTTCCCTTGGGGGTTAATTAATCCTCTCGTCAGCCAGTTTTGTTAATTTCAGGCAAGTTAGGTAACGGGGCGCTCAGGTTTCGGGTGCGTGCCTCCCAAGCTCGCCTTCGTTAGCGAAGATTTATTCATTAAGCTCGTTGGCTAGTTGTTAAGAAGAACTGCGGTTAGCTAGCTAGCTAATTACTGCCACTTAGTTAATTAGGCAGTAGTAAATCTCATTAGTAGCTAGCTACTGAAGGGATCGACCAAGTAGCCTGTCAGTTTTCTCTAATTACTGCCACTTAATAATTAGATCTCATTAGTTGCTCCTCGGTTAATGCCTTTGGTAGCTAACGAGCACGGCCGTTTTTTCTCAGTTTCTGCTTTAATTAACCAGGCTTGGTTATGAGCTGCTTAGTTGGGTGGTTAATTAGCAAACAGTTTTGCTCGGGGGGGGGGGGGGGGGAGGGGTAAGTTCTTTTGGGGTTAAGTTGGGATTTGGGGGGGGGGGGAGTGTTGGGATTGGGGCGGTGTTGGGATTCAGGGGGGTTAAAAGGAGTTCGGATCTTAAGGAGTGGAGGGGAGGGGGTATGAGTCAGCAGCCATTACAACTGACTGTAATTACCTCTTCAGTAATTAATCGATGATGAAGCTAGGTGGCTTAACCCGTGCTGAGTTGCAGGATCCATACGGGGGGGGGGGCCACTCAGAGCCCCCCTCCCGTGGGACAGCGGTTCAAGATGGGATGTCCCCCAGCTCACAACACCTCCACATCCCTCTGTCCCCCCCCGCCATAGGCATCAGCTCCTGGAGGATGCGGTGAAGAACCAACGCAAGACGCTGGCCACGCTGCTCAAGCACCTGGGCGACAAGCACGCCAGCCTGCAGCGCTCCACCAAGGAAGTGCGCAGCTCGTACGTTCCCCACGTACCCCAGGGGGCTTTTATCACCCCCCCCAGAGGAGTTATTTGCCCCCCCCGGGTGGGGTAGACCTCACCCACCCTCACCCCCCTTCCCCGCTGGCAGCATCCGCCAGGTGTCGGACGCGCAGAAGCGGGTGCAGGTGGACGTGAAGACGGCCATCCTGTGCATCATGAAGGAGCTCAACAAGCGGGCCAAGGTGCTGGTGAGCCACGCGCAGGTGAGCCACGTTTCCCCCCTCTGTTTCTCCCTCCTTCCCCCCTTTTTTTTTTTCCCCGGGGAAAGTGATGGTAAAAAAAAAAAATGGGGTTCATTAGAGAAAGCTGAGATGGTCACAAAGGTGAGTTGCCGGCACCCCACGAGCCCCATCATCCCTCAGGCTCTTTGTTTGAGCCCTTTTCCACTCCCCTCTGTTTTTTGTTGGTGTTTTTATGTGTATGCCTGTCCAGTTTCCTATGGGGTTCATTAGAGAAAGCTGAGATGGTCACAAGGGTGAGTTGCCAGCGCCCCACGAGCCCCGTCATCCCTCAAGCTCTTTGTTTGAGCCCTTTTCCACTCCCTTCTGTTTTTTGTTGGTGGTTTTTTGTGTATGCCTGTCCAGTTTCCTACGTGTGCAACTGGCTTCCCTACGTCTGGGTAGGAAGGGCCCCCCAAATCCCCCCCAAACCCCCAGCCCTGCCCCGGGAGTGACTCAGCTGCAGAAAACCCGTTCTTCCAGTTGTTTTAACTGCGGGACATTCCTCTAATCTCAGTGCCCCTGGCAACCATACATAGCTGGGGAGGTGGAAATACCTCCCAGCCCTCACGGTGACCTGTCCTCCCCCGCAGAAGGTGACGGATGGGCGGCAGGAGAAGCTGGAGAGGCAGCACTGGGCCATGACCAAGCTGCAACGGCACCACGAGCACGTCCTGCGCTTCACCTCCTGGGCCCTGGAGAGCGAAAACACCACTGCGCTGCTCCTCTCCAAGAAACTGGTGAGCTGTGTGAGCCCAGAGTTTGGTGGGGGGGACCCTTCCTCTGCCCTCCCTCCTTCAGGGTCGCCGTGGTGTGATGACAAGCCCCCTCCCCTCCCTCAGATCCACTTCCAGCTCCAGCGCTCCCTCAAGATGATGGTGGACCCGGTGGAGCCGCCCAGAGACATGAAGTTCCAGTGGGATCCTAAAGCCTGGACCAAGACTGCGGAGAGCTTTGGTGAGCCCAGGAGGAGCAGGGGGTGGGGGGCACCACCCTGAAGGGGGTGGGATCCCTGTTACACCCCCACCTCCCTCGCAGGCACCATCGTGTCAGAGAATGGCCCCCTCCCTCCCACCCTCAGCCCGCAGCTGCCGGTTGCCAGCCCTGCTTCAGGCCCCTTGCAGGTACCCTGGGGGGGTGGGGGGCTGTGTTTTGCAAGAGGAGGGGAGAGCTCAGCGCTTTCCAGGGCTGCTCTGAAAGTCTCGCCTCCTGTTCTCTTCCCGCGGCGGTGGTGTGGGAGTCGGATGCGGTTGGTGATCGTTTCGTTGCCATGCAGCAGGTGGCAGTAGAGGAGCGTTCTGCAACAGCATCCGTGGGGTTTGGGGGGGTTGTTAATTTTAGACTCCTGTTACCGCTTCTGCCACGAGCAGAGCTGCGGTGCTCGAGCTTTCCCGAGGAGCTCTCGGCTCCTTTCTGCTCGGTGCTGGGCACCAGCGTGAGGACAAAGCCTGGCGTCACACCGCTCGTCGTGCGCCCCAGAAGCGAGAGTGAAACCGAAGCCGGCGGCAAACCTTCGCGCCCACGCCGTGGTGGGACTTGGAAATCAGCGCTTGGCGTTCTCGAGGGCTCTGTGTGCTCGTGGGGTTTCTGTGTCTCTCGACGAACTCGCGGCCGCTGTGTGGTTTCTGCGTGGAGCGCAGAGGGCTCGAAATGATGTGGAAATTCATTCACCTGCGGGGCAAAGAGTTAGATGTTGACAGGAGCGTGTGTCAGGGCTCAGCAGGCTCCACCCCTTCGGGTCACACAGGTGAGGTCTATAGGAGAGGTGTGGTCAGAATCCACTCCTGATCACACAGGTGGATGAGGTCTGTAGGAGAGGTGGGGTCAGACTCCTCCCCTTCGGATCACGAAGGTGAATGAGGTTTTTATAGGAGAGGTGGGGGTCAGAATCCACCCCTTCGGTTCACACAGGTGAGGTTTATGGAAGAGGTGTGGTCAGAATCCACCCCTTGGGATCACACAGGTGAGGTTTATAGGAGAAGTGAGGTCAGACTCCACTCCTTCAGGTCACACAGGTGAGGTCTATAGGAGAGGTGTGGTCAGAATCCACTCCTGATCACACAGGTGGATGAGGTCTGTAGGAGAAGTGTGGTCAGAATCCACTCCTTCTGATCACGCAGGTGAGGTTTATAGGAGAGCTGGGATCAGAATCCACCCCTTCATGTCACACAGGTGAGGTCTATAGGAGAGGTGGGGTCAGAATCCATCCTTTCTGATCACACAGGTGAGGTCTATAGGAAAGGTGTGGTCAGAATCCACCCCTTGGGGTCACACAGGTGAGGTTTATAGGAACAGTGAGGTCAGACTCCACTCCTTCAGGTCACACAGGTGAGGTTTATAGGAGAGGTGGGGTCAGACTCCACCCCTTCTGATCACACAGGTGAGGTCTATAGGAGAGGTGTGATCAGATCCACACAGGTGGATGAGGTTTTTATAGGAGAGATAGGATCAGAATCCACCCCTTCGGGTCAAGCAGGTGAGGTTTATAGGAGAGGTGGGGTCAGAGTTCACCCCTTCTGATCACACAGGTGAGGTTTATAGGAGAGGTGGGGTCAGGATCCATCCTTTCTGATCACACAGGTGAGGTCTATAGGAGAGGTGTGGTCAGAATCCACCCCTTGGGGTCACACAGCTGAGGTCTATAGGAGAGGTGGGGTCAGAGTTCACTCCTTCAGGTCACGCAGGTGAGGTCTGTAGGAGAGGTGAGGTCAGAATCCACCCCTTGGGATCACACAGGTGAGGTTTATAGGAACAGTGAGGTCAGACTCCACTCCTTCAGGTCACACAGGTGAGGTTTATAGGAGAGGTGGGGTCAGACTCCACCCCTTCTGATCACACAGGTGAGGTCTATAGGAGAGGTGGGGTCAGAATCCACCCCTTCAGGTCATGCAGGTGAGGTCTATAGGAGAGGTGTGATCAGATCCACACAGGTGGATGAGGTTTTTATAGGAGAGATAGGATCAGAATCCACCCCTTCGGGTCAAGCAGGTGAGGTTTATAGGAGAGGTGGGGTCAGAGTTCACCCCTTCTGATCACACAGGTGAGGTCTATAGGAAAGGTGTGGTCAGAATCCACTCCTTCACGTCACACAGGTGAGGTCTATAGGAGAGGTGAGGTCAGAATCCACTCCTTCTGATCACACAGGTGAGGTTTATAGGAGAGGTGGGGTTAGACTCCATCCTTTCTGATCACACAGGTGAGGTCTATAGGAAAGGTGTGGTCAGAATCCACCCATTTGGGGTCACACAGGTGAGGTCTATAGGAGAGGTGTAGTCAGACTCCACCCCTTCATGTCACACAGGTGAGGTTTATAGAAGAAGTGGGGTCAGAGTTCACCCCTTCAGGTCAAGCAGGTGAGCTTTATAGGAGAGGTGGGGTCAGAGTTAACCCCTTCTGGTCACACAGGTGAGATTTATAGGAGAGGTGGCGTCAGAATCCACTCCTGATCACACAGGTGGATGAGGTCTGTAGGAGAGGTGGGGTCAGACTCCTCCCCTTCGGATCACGAAGGTGAATGAGGTTTTTATAGGAGAGGTGGGGGTCAGAATCCACCCCTTCAGGTCACACAGGTGAGGTCTATAGAAGAGGTATGGTCAGAATCCACCCCTTGGGGTCACACAGGTGAGGTTTATAGGAACAGTGAGGTCAGACTCCACTCCTTCAGGTCACACAGGTGAGGTTTATAGGAGAGGTGGGGTCAGACTCCACCCCTTCTGATCACACAGGTGAGGTCTATAGGAAAGGTGTGGTCAGAATCCATCCATTTGGGGTCACACAGGTGAGGTCTATAGGAGAGGTGTAGTCAGACTCCACCCCTTCATGTCACACAGGTGAGGTTTATAGAAGAAGTGGGGTCAGAGTTCACCCCTTCAGGTCAAGCAGGTGAGCTTTATAGGAGAGGTGGGGTCAGAGTTAACCCCTTCTGGTCACACAGGTGAGATTTATAGGAGAGGTGGGGTCAGAATCCACTCCTGATCACACAGGTGGATGAGGTCTGTAGGAGAAGTGTGGTCAGAATCCACTCCTTCAGGTAACACAGGTGAGGTTTATAGGAGAGGTGGGGTTAGGCTCCATCCTTTCTGATCACACAGGTGAGGTCTATAGGAAAGGTGTGGTCAGAATCCACCCCTTGGGGTCACACAGGTGAGGTCTATAGGAGAGGTGGGGTCAGAGTTCACCCCTTCAGGTCACGCAGGTGAGGTCTGTAGGAGAGGTGTGGTCAGAATCCACCCCTTCAGGTCACACAGGTGAGGTTTATAGGAGAGATGGGGTCAGGATCCATCCTTTCTGATCACACAGGTGAGGTCTATAGGAGAGGTGTGGTCAGAATCCACCCCTTGGGGTCACACAGGTGCATTGCCTCCACCTTTGCTCCGGCGCCTGGCTCAGCTTCAGGCTGTGAGATTCAGCATTTCCCAAGCCCCATCCTCCACCAGTGTGGCTGTGAGCCCTCATCTCCACCACCTCCATCTCCTTCCGTGCCCTCCGGAGCATCACGGGGCCGGCGTGCCCGCCATGGCTGCTCTGAAAGTAACGCCTCCGATTTTATTCCTCCGCCCCACGGCGCTGGAGGAGAACGTCGGCCGCGTGGCAGCCGAGCTGGAACCTTCCCTCCCTCCCCTTGAAAACGTCGTCGCCGTGCGACAGATGGCAGCAGAGGGGGCACTGCTGCCGAGATGGCGTCGGACATGGAAGTGCGGATGAAGCAAAGGTGCGTGATCGAGTTCCTCCACGCGGAAAGGATCGCCCCCATCGACATCCACCGGCGCCTGCTGAGCGTTTACGGCCAACTGACGGTGGACGTGAGCACCGTGAGGCGTTGGGTGGTGCGATTCAGCCGAGGTGACAGCGACGTGAAGGACAAGCCACGATCCGGGCGGCCGTGCACGCGGAACGACGAGTGCCTGGATCGGCCGACGGCGGTGACTATGGCGGGGGAGAGGAAGGGGGAAGAAAAACACAACACAAAATTAGTGCTTTGCAGCCCAGGATGCGCTCTATCAGACGGCGGTACCGCGCTCTTTGTATCCGCCGTGGTTTCCGCGGCGATAAATAGGAGGCATTACTTTCAGAGCCGCCCTCCCTTTGTTTCTCTTTTGTCTCTCCCGTTGTTCTCGATTTTTCTATTCTCTCCTTCTTTCCCTCCTTCTTTCTTCCTCATCTCATTTTTCCCTTTTCTCCTTTTTCTTCCCCACCTCCCCCCCCCCCTTCTAACACCCCCCCCCTCCCCCAATTATTCTCTTTTTTAGGGTCCCCTGAAGGCCGCGGGTGCCGAGCAAAGGTCCCTGTGCCCCCAACCCCGTCCTGCAGTCCCCCAAAGCGCCCCAACCTGAGATCAGAAGCGGGCAGGACACCGCCAGCACCCCGCAGCCTGCCAAGGAGGGGCTGGGGACGCCTCAGTGTCCCTTGGGAGCTGAGGGTCCCGAGCTGTCCCCCCCCCCGCCTCGAACCTCAGGTGCCCGAGACCCCCAAGGATGCCACCGTGGGGTTGGGTGAGTGCTGGGGGTGACCTTGGGGGGGGGGGGGTGGGCTGTGAGGATGAGGAAGGACGGTGACCCCTGAGCGCTTTCTTCTTCTTCCCCTCAGCACATAACACCTCTCCCGAAGCCGCCGCCGCCGCAGGAGTGAAGAGGTGAGCGTGCTTTGCCCCGTGCTGCTTTTGGGGTCCTCCCCCACCCCCCAGAGAGCTGTCCCACGTCACCCCACGCCGCTGGGTTCGGGGGGGTCCGTGCCCCCTCGTGTCCGTGGGGCAGCTGTCACACCGCTGTCCCTTGCCACCCTGCGTCCCCCACGTTGTGGGGCTCCATCCCACCCCACTCCGGCATTGTGGGGGGAGGGGACAGACCCGATTTTTGGGGGGGGGGGGGAGGGGCAGTGCCCTGACACCTCTTCCCTCCCTCCTCGCGCAGGAAAAGACGCCTTAACCCTCCTGACAACGACGAGCTGGAAGAGAAGTTCGTCCCAAAGCTGCTCGTGAAGCGGTAACGAGGACGGGTCGGGGCTGGGGGAGGGGCACATGGAAGGGGTCAGGGGGGGGGGAAGTGGATCCTCTCGAGTGGCTTTGGGGGGCTGCCCCACATCCCCACCACCTCCATCCCCCAGGAGCCGGCCCCCCGGCGGACCCCGTGCTCCGCAAGGTGCCGAGGGTCAGCCTGGAGCGCCTGGACCTGGATCTGTCGGCGGAGGCACGGCCGCCCGTCTTCCGCGTCTTCCCCCGGCACCTCGGCCGAGGAGTTCAGCCTCATCGTCATCGAGCAGGGGGCACAGCCCCAGCCTGCAGCCCCTCCTCCTCCTCCTCCTCCTCCACCTCCTCCTCCTCTCCCACCCATCAAGGTGAGCATTCCCCTCCCCCGCTTCCCCTTCCCCTCCTCCTCACCCCCCTCCTCCTCCTCCTCACCCCCCTCCCCTCCTCCTCTTCCTCACCCCCTCCCCTCCTCCTCTTCCTCGCCCCCTCCCCTCCTCCTCTTTTCTTCCTTCGCCCCCTCCCCTCCTCTTCCTCACCCCCTCCCCTCCTCCCTCTTCCTCGCCCCCCTCCCCTCCTCCTCCTCCTCGCCCCCTCCCCCTCCTCCTCCTCCTCACCCTCTCCCCTCCTCCTCCTACTCCACCGCCTCCCCCCCCCTCCTCCTCCTCACCCCCTCCCCCTCCTCCTCCTCACCCCCTCCCCTCCTCCTCTTCCTCCTCTTCCTCACCCCCCTCCCCTCCTCCTCTTCCTCACCCCCTCCCCTCCTCCTCCTTCCTCGCCCCCTCCCCTCCTCCTCCTCCTCACCCTCTCCCCTCCTCCTCCTCACCCCCTCCCCTCCTCCTCCTCCTCTTCCTCACCCCCCCCTCCCCTCCTCCTCACACCCCTCCCCCTCCTCCTCCTCGTCCTCCTCCCCTCCTCCCTCTTCTTCACCCCCCTCCCCTCCTCCTCCTCCTCACCCCCTCCCCTCCTCCTCCTCCTCACCCCCTCCCCTCCTCCTCCTCCTCACCCCCTCCCCTTCTCCTCCTCACCCCCCTCCCCTCCTCCTCTTCCTCCTCTTCCTCACCCCTCCCCTCCTCTTCCTCACCCCCTCCCCTCCTCTTCCTCGCCCCCTCCCCTCCTCCTCTTCCTCGCCCCCTCCCCTCCTCCTCTTCCTCGCCCCCTCCCCTCCTCCTCCTCCTCACCCCCTCCCCTCCTCCTCCTCCTCACCCCCTCCCCTCCTCCTCCTCCTCACCCCCCTCCCCCCTCCTCTTCCTCCTCTTCCTCACCCCCTCCCCTCCTCCTCTTCCTCACACCCTCCCCTCCTCCTCTTCCTCACCCCCCTCCCCTCCTCCTCATTCCTCGCCCCCTCCCCTCCTCCTCCTCCTCACCCTCTCCCCCTCCTCCTCCTCACCCCCTCCCCTCCTCTTCCTCACCCCCTCCCCTCCTCCTCCTCCTCTTCCTCACCCCCTCCCCTCCTCCTCACCCCCTCCCCTCCTCCTCCTCGTCCTCCTCCCCTCCTCCTCTTCCTCACCCCCTCCCCTCCTCCTCTTCCTCACCCCCTCCCCTCCTCCCTTCTTCACCCCCTCCCCTCCTCCACCTCCTCACCCCCCTCCACCTCCTCCCACCCCCTCCTCCTCCTCCTCACCCCCTCCCCTTCACCTCCTCACCCCCTCCCCTCCTCCTCTTCCTCCTCTTCCTCACCCCTCCCCTCCTCCTCCTCCTCCTCTCCCCCTCCCCTCCTCCTCCTCCTCACCCCCTCCCCTCCTCTTCCTCACCCCCTCCCCTCCTCTCGTCCTCCTCCCCTCCTCCTCCTCCTCACCCCCTCCCCTCCTCCTCTTCCTCACCCCCTCCCCTCCTCTTCCTCACCCCCTCCCCCTCCTCTTCCTCACCCCCCTCCCCTCCTCTTCCTCACCCCCTCCCCTCCTCCTCCTCCTCCTCCTCCTCCCCCTCCCCTCCTCCTCCTCCTCACCCCCCTCCCCTCCTCCTCTTCCTCACCCCCTCCTCCTCCTCCTCACTCCCTCCCCTCCTCCTCCTCACCCCCTCCCCTCCTCCTCCTCACCCCCTCCCCTCCTCCTCCTCCCTCACCCCCTCCCCTCCTCCTCCTCCTCACCCTCTCCCCCTCCTCCTCCTCCTCACCCCCTCCCCCTCCTCCTCACCCCCTCCCCTCCTCCTCCTCCTCACCCCCTCCCCCTCCTCCTCACCCCCCCTCCCCTCCTCCTCCTCCTCACCCCCCTCCCCTCCTCCTCCTCCTCGCCCCCTCCCCTCCTCCTCCTCACCCCCCTCCCCTCCTCCTCTTCCTCCTCCTCCTCACCCCCTCCCCTCCTCCTCCCCCTCTCCCCTCTTCACCCTCTCCCCTCCTCCTCCTCCTCCCCCCCCTCCCCCTCTTTCTCACCCCCTCCCCTCCTCCTCCTCCTCACCCCCCTCCTCCTCCTCCTCCTCCTCCCCCTCCCCTCCTCCTCCTCCTCACCCCCTCCCCTCCTCCTCCTCCTCACCCTCTCCCCTCCTCCTCCTCCTCACCTCCCCCTCCCCCTCTTTCTCACCCCCTCCTCCTCCTCCTCCTCCTCCTCCCCCTCCTCCTCCTCCTCCTCCTCCTCCCCCTCCCCTCCTCCTCCTCCTCACCCCCTCCCCTCCTCCTCTTCCTCACCCCCTCCCCTCCTCCTCCTCCTCACCCCCCTCCCCCTCCTCCTCCTCCTCACCCCCTCCCCTCCTCCTCCTCCTCACCCCCTCCTCCTCACACCCTCCTCCCTCCTCCTCCTCCCCCCCTCCCCTCCTCCTCCTCCTCACCCCTCCTCCTCTTCCTCACCCCCTCCCCACTCCAGGAGGAGCAGAAGGAGCTCTCCATCGACGCCCCCGAGGACACCAAACCCGTGGTGGTACCCGACCCCCCCTCCGGCTCGCTGGGGGCACCCAAACTCCCCCCCTCTGCCCCAACCGTGGCCCCCCCGGGCACCCACCGCAACGTCTCGTGCTGCCGCGTGTGCTGCCGGGCCGGCGCTGTGGTCATGTGCGACCTCTGCGAGCGCTGCTACCACCTCGACTGCCACCTCCCCCGTGCTCCAGGTGGTCCCCAGGTACGGCTGGTGTCCCCCCCCCCCCCAATTTGTCACCTCTGCATCCCCCGAGAGCTTCAGGGATCGCTCGGATCTTGTGGGGCCCCCTCTGCGTTCTTTGGGAGGGGATCCTTTGGGGTCCCAACCCTGATGGGGTCCCACATCCTTATGGGGGGGGGGATCTCCTGACCCTCATCCGTGCCGAGATCCACCCATGGGATCCCAAATCCTTGGGGTCTGCTCTTGCATCACAGATCCCACAGTGGGATCCCAAATCCTTTGGGTCTACTCTCCCATCACAGATCCCACTGTGGGATCCCAAATCCTTGGGGTCTGCTCTTCCATCACAGATCCCACAGTGGGATCCCAAATCCTTGGCCACCTCTGGATCCCAAATCCTTGGGGTCTGCTCTCCCATCACAGATCCCACTGTGGGATCCCAAATCCTTGGAGTCTGCTCCCCCTTCACGGATCCCACCATGGGATCCCCAAATCCTTGGGGTCTGCTCTTCCATCACAGATCCCACAGTGGGATCCCAAATCCTTGGGGTCTGCTCTTCCATCACAGATCCCACAGTGGGATCCCAAATCCTTGGCCACCTCTGGATCCCAAATCCTTGGGGTCTGCTCCCCCTTCACGGATCCCACTGTGGGATCCCAAACCCTTGGGGTCTGCTCTCCCATCACAGATCCCACTGTGGGATCCCAAATCCTTGGGGTCTGCTCTCCCATCACAGATCCCACAGTGGGATCCCAAATCCTTGGCCACCTCTGGATCCCAAATCCTTGGGGTCTGCTCTCCCATCACAGATCCCACTGTGGGATCCCAAATCCTTGGGGTCTGCTCTCCCATCACAGATCCCACCGTGGGATCCCAAATCCTTGGCCACTTCTGGATCCCATATCTTTGGGGGGGGATCTCCTGACCCTCATCCGTGCTGAGATCCACCCATGGGATCCCAAATCCTTGGGGTCTGCTCTCCCATCACAGATCCCACTGTGGGATCCCAAATCCTTGGGGTCTGCTCTCCCATCACAGATCCCACAGTGGGATCCCAAATCCTTGGCCACCTCTGGATCCCAAATCCTTGGGGTCTACTCTTCCATCACAGATCCCACTGTGGGATCCCAAACCCTTGGGGTCTGCTCTTTCCAT